>KK122125.1:409125-466349 GCA_000611955.2 Stegodyphus mimosarum | reverse complement strand
CCCCCCCCCCCAAGTGCGAAATCGAAAAATCGCAATGACCAACGGTACACATCGCAAAAGCATTACATTTCCTTGAGAAAATATTAGAAGGAAAGTCATCTGCATACGATTTTTGAAAAGTACCCGAGTACTTTACCTTTTTCACAGACATAACTAATACGAAATATTGTAATTTTTTAAACTATTTCTCGAAAGCCCGCACGTTCGCACAGGTTACTGACAAGATGAACGAAATAACAATCTCGATCTTGCTTTGCGTTCATTGGCTAACATGTGCCAGATGACAAGCAGTGGCACTCGATGCTCATTGGAGAAATGGAACATGATGTTTTCGGACACGTGCTCTCACTCATAAAGCAGAAGCGCGCCATAATTTCTCACTGAAGAAATTACTATGATTTTCTGCGCAGTCTAGAGAAAAACCAGGAGCTTTCAGAAATCCCAAATGACTTTTTTGGGGATGCAAATAACGAAGTATTAAGCCAAGCTACATAAAAATCGTGAGAAATTTTAAGAATAAGTGAAAGTCGGGAGAAATATAGTGTAATTCGGGCTTGCGGGAGAACAGTTGGAAACTGGGAGTCTCCCGCCTAAATCGTCTGCATTATTTATTCAGATCGTAATATTTTAAGATCATGATTCTAAAACACAACCTCTGGATATAAATATCGATGAAGTGACCACCTTCAGAGATTTTCAGAGTACCTAGGTAAAATTGTACATACCTCCACAATATGGTTAATGTATAAGCTTAAAATTCGTTCCCTATGAAAATATTTAAGATTACTCACAATATAAAGTCACAACTAATCTTTGATCTTTGATTAAGAACACGAGAAAGCCAAAAACCAAAAATCCCGTATTCGAACCAGGAACTCTTTGGACATAAAGCAATATGATTTCTAAACTACGCCCGTATACTTGCTTCTCTGTACGGATATTTCTGCGAGGCTGTATATATGCTTTTACCTCGTTGCCTTCACATACATACTGTATTAATTTAAAAAAATGAAAGAGCGCCAGATAGACGCCAAATTATACAACTTTCATTTACGCCTTCATGGCGACAAATTTATAGTATTATTATTATTTTTTTTAAGTGTATATAGAAAGAAACGAATTAAAATTTCCCATATTTTGTGTTTTCAATTACATGAATGTTTTCTCTCACTTTCAGCACTGTTATTTAACAACATAAGACCGAGAAAATCTATTAAATGCGAGACTAAATAAAATCCTTTACATCAAGTTACAGAAGAAAAATCTAAATAGGAAGCAAATGTAAGTTTAGATATAAAATGACTAAGAACTACTTTTCCTAGGCACTACCCTAAGGCTAAAAGTTAAATCCAATTTTTGGCGACTTATCGCTCAAATTTATTCACTATGAACTGTGAGTGTTACAAACTTAAAACAAGTTAAAGTCGAGACCTTGCCATCAAATCTACAACGCACTGTTTTTGAGAAAGACGGCGGACTCACGGAATAAATCTCAGTTAAGATAACATCTGACTTTTAAACTACGCCGTTTGTCAGATAATTTACGCAACTCTTTCGTCAGAGGGAGTATCATGACTAACCAAGGAACATAGGACAGAAATTAACATAAAATTTAAATCATAAATACCACAATAATACGTAAATAAAGAAGATTCCTTTCCCTTTGTATGCGATAAATATGGGCTTGTAAACTGTTATGAGAAATTAGTCCTATTTTAATTTCTCATACAAACAACGGATGCTAATTATATCTAATTAGCGGATGCTAAATTATATATAATTATAAATTCTCACAGAAACAGCGAATGCTTACAATAAATATCGTTCCTGTATAGCTTGCCCTTAGCTTTCGGTTCGCTTTTAAATTTTAAAACTATGCCAACCAAAATTCATATGCTATTTGTGTTTGAAGTTTTCATTTTTATAACACACAGACTATACTTCTAACTATGCAACTTAATTGCACAGGATAAACTTACGCTAGCACAACGTTCTGAACAATGCCTGTTTCTTTCAGGTTTTCTGTTGTAATGGATTCAGTCAAATAAAAATATGGTTTATATATTAAGCTATGCAGACAGGCCATAAAAAAACTTCCATGATATATGAACCCTTGGAGGATTATTCACTCAACTAATCGAAATGAAATTCCCGCTGAAGCACAGAATGGTACGGATCGAGTTCTGCACTGACTTTTACACTACTACTTTATCCTATCGACCGTACGCCGGTAACTTGTGCCAGTTCTACACCTTCTCGATTCTACGCAGTGTATGTAACTCACCACAGTTACGTGGTGGCGGTGGGGAAACGACTGTAGCTAAATGAATTTTAATAACTCACAAAATAATCACTAATTTCAACTTAAAAAAATTTATTTTTTTAAGTTGAATCATAATTTAATTCTACAACCAAAACATCTAATAGTATGCAGGTTTTTCGGCGCGTACACATAGGTTTATTTATATTAATACAAAGGTAATGGTCGGATATTTAAATGCAAAATGTGATGGCATATGAATACGTAATAAAGTTATCAAATGATGATAAATCAAATGATTCAAACGTGACCATTTATCGTAAACAATCATGAAAAGGAGAATAATAGGCTTTCGGTCTTACAAGACACAAAAGAATATTATAATCTTACTCCCGAGAGATACTTATATTTTCTTTTCCAGGACACTACAGACAAATAAACGACAAATTTAACATAATCTAAAAATAAGCATTATAAAAAATTATTGCACTCAGAAAATTTTACATTGCAGTTAATACCTCGAAAAGGTTACGCTTAGCAATGTAGAAAAATTCACGGATGAAGCTGGGGGCTACAGTCTTATCCTTTGATACTATAATTTCCCGCTTTTACTTATTTATTCATTTGATTTTAGAATGCTATTCATCAGATCTTTAAAAAGTATAACTTTTATTACAATCGCTTTGAAATACGTTATTACAATTTAAAATAATGTAGAAAGAAAATTAAGATTTAAGAACTGTTTGGTTCCACCGGAAACCCTTTCGGGCAAGCTACCTTTTAAAGTTGGAGTTTCGACAAGAGGGGAGAAAAAAAAAAAGAAAGAAAGATTTCAGATTTTATATTACGCCCAAAGGGGCGTTTTCTAATAAAATATCACGTTCTTCGCACTTAAACCATAAAATTCAGTTCAACACCAATATCGCAAAATTATTTTAAAAATGAGTCTATCTTTAAAATTTCTGATACACAGTTCCGCGCGCTTTATATGAAAAAGTCCCCCCCCCCGTAGAGTGTTGCCATTGCTCGCTTTTAAATCGTTTAATTTTGGTCATCAAAAATTCGTTAAAGTTTTACAAAATATCAAATAGATAAGAAAACAAATTCAAAATTCAGGCGGAAACGTACGTTATTCAAAATTGGATGGCTCTAGGTAACCGTTGTTTTATCACATTTGGAGAAATATACATACATTTATTCAGATTCTTCATCATTCAATTTCTTTAAATATAATATAGGGCTGCAATATCTTGTAGCAACAGGCTGAAAAGTGATTTTGACTTTTGATGTTTCTACCGCAAAACGATAACAATAGTCCTTCAGGACAAAGCCCATTTGGACTAAAAAAAAAATAAAAAAGGTAAGCAGTCTAATCAGGCCTAGAGAAGTACACAGGTATAATTTCATGAAGATAGCACTTATCGTTTTAATTTTGTGGGTGTGCCCGAAGCGGTAAATCTTTTAGTTCATTGCCAAAATCATCGCAATCTCTCTCCCCTTTTAAATACAATTTTAGCTTCATTCATGCAAAGATCTGAGATCCTAAATATTTTTCGATTATTTTTCATAAATCTAAAAGTTTTTTCTTTCCTAAATTTCGGGTAAGAATACGGCCCACTCGCCCCCCACTATGTAATATCTTTGAGAAGGAGTAGTGAAGATTCGTGATTTCGAGGAAACAGGAACGTTTTTGACAACCGCGAAAAACAGGAAGATACCAATAAAACTAAATCCTAAAAAAATTTCTCGCATCCCCTCCGGGATGAAAATAATATAAACACAAAAATATAGAAGCATTAGTAAAGGTCTAGCATTGTTTCAACAAAATCAGGATGTTGGCCCTCCTCCTTAACAAAAAAAACTGACGGTAGGTTCTCCCTTTTAGTTTAAAAAGCCGCTGGTGTTTAGTGCGTAAAATTACTAACGGAAGTGGAGGATGTTATAGATTACATTTATCCATTCAAAATGACTCTGTGTAAAATTGGTCGATGATATGAAATAAGATACATAATTCAAGATGTGTGCAGTTATATTCCTAGTAAATGTTAAATCTATAAATGAATTGTCAAGTGCACAGTTACTAGGCACCATATTGAGATTAAAATGACGTTTCATAAAATCCAATGTCTCTTCATTTCGCTTCAATTTCATTTCACAATGAAATCTCCCATCATAATAATGACATCTGTATCTACGGTAAACCTTCCATCGACAATAAAGTAGTCTCGGAATATTTCATCGATGCACAACCCAATAACATCTTCAAATCTCCTGAATTAACAGTTCCATGAATATTGTTTCTGTATTTAGTTTGCTATTTTTAGTAGAATTGTTATTAAATTGTTTCACTTCCTCGTTTAATGCATGCACGCGAGAAGTTTTAAGAAAAAGCTAAGCCGAAAGTGTAAAAATACAGGAAGGAGCACGCGCATTTAATAAACAGATATCACCAGCTGGCAATGAATTCATAGGCATGTTTCAAAGGGTAAAGAATGCGAAGATATCTCTCAAAGTGTGGTTCTGGAATTCGATTAATTAAGAGAAAATTTCGAGCTTCGAAAGGAAGAAATAATTCCCGGCGTAGATCCTGAGAACGATGAAAATTTCAGCGGTGAGAGTGACAGCGGCTAACAGATTTATAGGAATTATCACTAAAAAAGTGTAACTCATTTTTAACGTATGTTTACGTTCCTCCATAATGGCCGAAGCAGAAGTTAATACGCTATTAGAGATGTGCGCGGATGCTTATATCTTCGAAACTGCAAATGTTACACTCAATCTATATACATCATCAGGTAGATGAAATAGCGCATAACACCCCCCCCCAAAAAGGACGAAGGGTATTCGCATAGCAACGCGTCAAATATAGCGAAATTTTGGTGACATCAAAGCTCCATGCGCATGCGCGACCGCGTGTGAGTGGCAAGGCCTTCTGGTAGGCAGTCAGTGTGTTCGGGGTGGTGTTTGCTGTATTCTATTTATTTTGCCAAGCTAGCAAAGCAGCTTAAGAAAATACGTAATTGTTTTTGCTACCCAGAAAAATCGAGAAAATACCAGACTGTTCTCGTGCATGATTGAAAACTTACAAAAGCCGGACAGAAAACATCTCAATTCAGTTGTTTTAAGCGATCTGTAGTTGCTTACTTAGTGCTGTTATTGACTGTAGCGAATTCGCGGTGAGATCGAATTAGCTTTCTCTGTACTTTGAATTTGAGTTCTGTTTATATTTTAGTAGTTTAAAACATAACTACTGTGAGACATTGCTATATCGTACGAATATCTCTGAGGAAATTTCGGCATTTTGTCTTATTTCTTGGGATAAGAATAAATTTTATTAATTTTTAACGACTTATGGTGCATTCAATCCATTACGAACCCGTACACACACAATAATATTTACGGATGCAAGAATAAATCTTGACTGCCCATTAAAAATTACATCAACCATACAAATATTGCCTGCGTCTGAATCCAGCATTTTCTTACGCTGCTTAACAGTAAATTAAATTGGTAACACAATCTGCTACACTCGTTAAATTTCGACAAATCGCAACACTGTTAGTTTGGCAAAATAAATAAAATACAGCAAACACCACCCCGAACACACTGACTGTCTACCAGAAGGCCTTGCCACTCACACGCGGTCGCATGGAGCTTTGATGTCACCAAACTTTCGCTATGTTTGACGCGTTGCTATGCGAATACCCTTCGCCCTTTTTTGAGGGGGGGGGGTTGTTTGCTAATGCTCTATTTCATCTATCTAATGATGTATTTAGATTGACTGTAACATTTGCAGTTTCGAAGATATAAGCATCCGCGCACACCTCTAATAGCGTCTTAACTTCTGCTTCCCCATCAGGCCATTATGGAGGAACGTAAACATACGTTAAAAATCAGTTACACTTTTTTTTGTGATAATTCCTATAAATCTATTAGCCGCTGTCACTCTCACCGCTGAAATTTTCACCGTTCTCAGGATCTACGCCGGGAATTATTTCTTCCTTTCGAAGCTCGAAATTCTCTCCAATTCATCGAATTCCAGAACCATATTTTGAGAGGTATCTTCGTATTCTTTACCCTTTGAAACATGCTTACGAATTAATTGTCAGCTGGTGTCTGACTCTTAATGTTGCTTTTGCCAACAACATCTTTTATTGTAATAATGTGCAATATGAAGGCCATTAAATAAACCATACCTGGCACGAAAAGCCAAAAGATCATTGATACAAAATTTGTGAATATTTTTGATTTTCTGTCTGATGTTACAACATTTTCCCAACGATTTCATTAAACAGACTGCCGGCTCGTTTAATACAGGCTATGCTGTGTGTGTATATATATGTTGTGCATAACGTAAGAATATATTTCGAGTTTTCAGTATTTTAAATTTCTAATCGTTTTTTCACAAAGTCTAATGATGAAAATGACAGAAAAGGGTTTTTGAACTCAGCATGTTAACTGATTAAGTGTTCGCATGTATGGTTCGCACCCCTGAAATTTTCTATTAAAGAAAAGTTCCTGTTAATTCCGGTAAACTGTATCGTATTAGTGATGACTAAAAAAATACTATAATAATGCTAATATACTGGATTTCATCCATCACTGTCTAAAGCTAGCGTAACGATACTATTACGCTCTAGAGCACAAAAATCCAGCATTTTCTGCAATAAAAAAAATATAAATATTCGTAATTTAGTTTATTTATATATATATATATATATAGCAATAGTTAATTTACAGGACTCCACAAACTAAGAAATAGCATCTTACCTAGATTCAATATTCTGAATTTAGATTTTTACTGCTTTACAACTTTTAAAGATGCTATCTGATATGCCCGCATATACATCTTACCATTCCTCTTTTTACTGCCGTGTACCCACGCTTTTCTCAAACGGCAGCTGTTCCAGTGAAGAAATTAACTCTAAACGCGCTTGCGCAAACCTTTGGGGTAGCTCCTCCCAAGTAATTGATGAAAAGGAAGGGACAGGCACACTAATTGAAATCGGTTATTGCCATCACTGAAACTAAATTAATAGGATTAATTGCGGGAACGGCTTAGAATTATGAATTAACAGAGAGAAAATAAAATATACGTATCTATAATATATAATTAAGGTATTTAGAATCAAAGAACGATTTCAAGCGTTCAGGTTAATTAAGTTCTATCAAACGAAAAGATTAATAAACTGAAATATATTTTATTTGTAGATGAAATCCAATCTTTTCTTACTGTTAACAAACCTATTTGTTACGAATTGAATGCCTGAGATTAAATTACAGATAGATTTTATAGATTAAATTACTACACTTTGAAGAGTTTACCATTAAAGTTTTAGAACTCTATTAGTTTAAGAATTAAATCTAAAACCTTTCAAATTTTCTATTACGCCCAAATGTGCGTTCTTTTTTATTTGCGGACACATTTCGAGAGCATTTGCGCTAAAATAATTTAAAAACAGCATATCTTTAGAATTTCCGATAGACAGATGGAGAAAATAATATTTTATTCTCTACAGTGTTGCCACTGCTCGCTTTGAAAATCTTGACTTTTTTTAATAAAAAATTCATTAAAGTTTTACAAAATATGAAATAGAAAGTAAAACAAATTGGAAATTCCAAATTCGGGCTTCCATGTGCCCATGTTCGGGTGAAGAAGTACGTTAGTCAAAATTTCATGGCTCTACATACCGTTATTTTTTCATAATGCGACAAACATACATACATTTATGCAGATGCTTCATTATTTAGTTTCTTTAAATATAATACAAGGCGATAATATTTGGTGGCAACAATTTGAAAAGTGACACATCGCATTTAAGTGATTCTACGCAAAATGTCGTTTCGAGACTAATAGCCCTTCTGGGCTAAAACGAATTAAACCCTTCAGAACTTAGATTCACATTTATTTCATTGGAAGATTTGTTCACAAAAGATGTCACAGATATTAAGCGAAAATAACTTTTGTTTTGCCAGAAAACAAGAAACCCGCGAATTGGTAAGAAAACACTACGATAAAGATGTTTTCTTCAGTATGATTAATGGCGTTATCTTTCAAATACAATTAACGTAGTACGAGAGAATTAGTTATTTATTATGGCAGAGTACAGGTACAGGTCAAGGAGCCGACATATCAGCTAGAGGTTCTCTAAAGGAAAATGGATCATATTTATATTATACAAAAGAAAAACTATGGAAATGCTCATTCAGTCAACATATATCAGATATCAGGTTTCCGTCACCACACAGCCACTAACAAAACACCTTCAGATAGCTACGCATTATTAACTAATAATGGAGCTATGAAAATAACCTGAAAGATTTATGGTCATAGCAAATATCAATAGTCAAAACATGTATTAACGTTGGCCACGTTATGGCGCACAAAGATGAAACGATATGGTAAGGAAAAGCCCGGTTCTGCCGCTTTAACACCCCCTGACATTATTTCACATTTTGACGCTGCTCAATATACGGCGGTTCGGTTATTACGGAAGTATTAAAATAACATTTAAGCAAAGCGATTCAGGAATTATACATTCAACAGCACAGCAAGTCAAATTATCGCCAAAGAAATTAAGAATGAGGACGATGACGAAAAGCTAAACGAGCATATTAGGAATAAAAGTACTGCTATAAATTAACATGTTAAAAGCTGTAAATACTTCTACTGTCTGGAAGCTCGAAATGCAGATTCCACTGAAACTTCGCAATTACCGCGATTCAGTTTTACAGAAATACGATAATTATAAGTAGCAGAAATTTTCAGAATTTGATTTCAAAATAATTATGCAGAATGTATATACACAGTGTGTGTACTTACAGTACAGGTTTAGTTTGAGTGTAGGTATCACTTATGTTGCCACTTTTGTGCCTTTTCGATTGTACTTTGCATATGCATATTTTAGTTGTTGCTTCTTACATAATATGTCGAATACTCAAATACGTGAAAAGTAGTTTGTGAAGTTGATTATTAAATATACGATTACATAATTTTTAGCTTCTATATAAATATGCTATTGTTTTGTTGCGAATCCCTCAATTCCATAAAATGCGGAAGACTTTATTACGAGGGTGTTTCTTGGACCGTTATAACAACGGAATTTCATATCGTTTTTAAAAACTTTCTTCCACTTCTTTCTTTTCACAAGCAGTCTATATTATATTAGTGCACACAAAATAAACCGTTTTATTTTAAAATCACATCCAAAACTCGCGCTGCTCGAGAAGTTTATAAATATGCAGTATTAAAGGAAAAAAACTCATGTTAAATAAATACCCTAACACCGTATTACTAAGAAAATTTTAAAACTACAGAGCAAAATCCCATCACAACATTAAAGCTTAAAAAGTTGAAGTTAAGCAAATGTTAATCAGCAACTATAATCTAAATAAATTCAGCTAATTCTCATATTACGATTTCTTTTACGCTCCATAATTTCGTTTTGGAAAAAAAAAAAAAAAAGTTCCTTCAAGTACAACATTTAAAATAAGAGAGTGAAAGCTAAATCGTGAAACAAAGTATTCAGCGAGAAAAACTAACAGTAAATGCTCTAAAAATGCTCAAACGTTTTTTCAATTTCGGTAAAACTCGAACCATTTTTTAGACAAGAAAGAATTGACTTTTGGAAATTCGAAGCAAAACGAAAATAAATGATTAACAATGAATAGTTAACATCTTCGCAACCATGACAGTACAAATCATACATAGCGATTATCTATCTACACATTTACGTTACAACAAGTGATACATTTCCATAATGCCTCAAAACATACACTTAACTCATCGCAGCGAATCAGTTAAAATTTAATACAGCAGCAGGTCTGGAAACACCGCACCATTTAGTGTTATCGCCTTAACACCACGCCAAGCCCCCTCAGCATGTCAGCCAGTGTTGGCAAATTGAAGGATGATCATTGTTTCATCATTTCGCAGCCATCAAAGGGCACTGACTTTAAACTCCACTTCCCTTATTCCCATATAAAAGTGTAAAAGAAGACAGGAGAGGAAAGTAAATTATTTATGATTTTAAGGCTCAAAATTTATACTCCAGAATAACATTTAAACGTTGATTGATTAGCAAGAAGATGTTAAAGAAACCAACCTCCTTGTAAATGGACAGACAAATCATAACGCTTATCTTAAAATTCTCTTATAATCCTGTATAATGATGTTTAATAATTGCAAGGCTATTCTTCTTCCAACTGTCCATGCTTCATGTCTCAACAATAATTATCTTCATATAAATGCATATACAGGGCATAAATTCAGTCGGAGCTCGGTTTCAGCCCTTCCGAGTGTTTCTGTAAAATCGGAATTCCAGCTGAAGCCGCAAATAAGATGAGTTTCTATATTTTATTACTTAATCATTTGTCATTAATTTAATTTTCATTTATTATTTTATTCATTTAATTGTTTGTAACTCTTCCCATGGCTTACCATTGGGTTCGAAATACACACCCCATGATTGTGAGTTGAGTTCCAAGTTAAAAAAAACGGCGCTGGCATTTTGGAATTATGTCGAACACGAAACTATCCATTTCACGGAATTTTTCAGAGTGATGCTTGAGGAATAACATTTCTACATGTTTCGTTTAAAAGGATAGATTTCTCACGCATCATTTTCTTTTCGTCTGAGTATTTCGAAATAATGACCCTCCCTGCCAAGAACTTAAAAAACCAAGTGCATTCGAAAGTTTTATTTGGCAGACAAATACAAAAGCCAAACAACAATTTGAAATTTAAAGAACATGCATAAAAACGCTATATTAAAAAAAAAAAAAAAGATTTTAAAAAGTACAACAACTGATCTTCATAATATTTTTAATAAAAGACAACAATCATGCACAACTCGACCGCAATTCGTTATGACACATTAAAATCACCATCCAGAGAAAATAGGCAATTTATAAAAGATCTTGTTACGAGAATTATACTCTAATATACTCTTCATTGTATTTATGGTACGTAATGTCAGCGGAAAACTATTGCAAAATGTAATTTTCATTCATTCAGATGCAAATTAAATAATCACAGCGTAAGGAAAAAATTTTAAGAATGTCTACCACAATGGAAAGTAAAACATAAATGAAATTAAAATGGGTGATCTGTAGTTCAAATTTCAAAACAAAAAGTAGTAAAATACTTAAACATCAAAAGAAATGCCAACAAACGCGAGTCTTTGCTCAGCATACCAAAAGAGAGGCTTATTATAAATCAAGCAGCAACCATGCGTACATCTCAACTTGTTCTTTCTTACCAAACTACGATAGAAATATGCGAGTTCTTTCTTCTTCCCATCTACTTTTAAAGTAATGTTCTTTTGAATCACTAGTTAGGTCACGTGACACACTGTGTGTCTTAAGAAGTAGCATCCCTTCTCATCTGTCAATGACGATCTTGCCCGCTCATTATAATGAATAGCATACGATACGTCTTTTGGGTGCACGCAGAAAATACAAACAAAAACAGAAGGAGGAAGAAACACACAAAAACAATCAAGAATGATTTTACGAGGCATTGTCTCGAACTGCACATGAACCACAGCCGGTTACGGTTACCGTGTTATGCGACGCCGAGCGAGTAATAGTTGAGGCAATTAAGCACTAAAGATTCTAATCTTGTTGACACATGAGATTATAGCAGACAGTGCAGGACCCAGCAGAATGGCCATCGCAGGATTTGATTTTATTTAGATGGATAATTACTGCTGATTAGCATTCGTTGGAATCAAAAGGATGAGAAATAATTTCACTAGTATGAAATAAAACACAATTTGTAAAGTTGTCAGTCACGAAAAGCTTCCACAGACTTCACGATACTTGCATGTCAAGTGACAGATAAATTGGTCTACGAGTCATGAAGGTTTAATCACGTGTAAAACCAATACCATACAAACAAAACTGACAGGCCACGATTATTCGCGAGTATATAATCGCTAACAAAGATCCTGTCAAGACTCTTCATTTGGAGTCCATACAGCTGACGTCTTTCAAAATTTTTTAACAAACAAAATGAATATTCATCGCATGAAATATTGGTGGTTAGCAATAACAAAACTAACAATATTTAAATAATTGAAAATGAAATGAAGCACGTGAAAAATTTAATACATACATGAGAGGTCATGCGGTTCACAAACCTTCAAGAAGACATTACCGGAAGTGTATGAGAATGTAACGAACATAACGCCGCGTTACCTTTACAAGTTCCAAATATTCCGTACACTTCTGCACACGTATTCTACAGATATCGGATGCTACACTGACTGAGTTATGACTATGACTTAACAGGTATTACATATTGTTGGCAACTTTAATATTCTAAAGAGCAATTTTTGAGGAAAGAGGAGGGCCATAAATTTTAAAGTAATCACTGATATACATGCTTATACTTTCCAACAGCAAAAGTTCTCAGTTCTCCACGAAACTAGCTTTAATATTATGTCACGTTTATTACTTAGAGCCGCGTTACCTTTACAAGTGGGTTAAAAGTACATGCTTTTGTAGGACACATGTTTGTACAGAACTTCAACGATCGTGTGATCCCATATTTAACATCTTTCTTAGTAAGATTTCTGCTGGAAAATTGAGAAGGAAAAATGTATCAGTTCTATTAATCATTTCTGCAATAAATTAAAAAATTATGTAAATCAAACGCATTTATTATCTTTAATAAATTCGTTTCTCTTTCTGAATATGAGACGTCATTCTACACCAACATAATGGATTAATACCGTAACTTGCATAAAAGTTTTTATGATTTTACTTCAGACGAGAGAAATCAAAGCCTAACGGTACTCCCATATAAAATGACATCATACGGGATTTTATGACCTGCTAAAGCCCTCTGCATGAAAAAGGTTTTCTTCTCGTGCAGAATTCACAGCTGCCTAAAAAGACATGTAGTAAAATTCCTCCCTTTAAAAATACTGAGAAGTTACTACTAAATTCTACATTTCGAAGCCAAATTTAGGCTAATATGCGTAAATTCGTATATATTTGGGTCTCAAATTTTACTGACAAGAAACAGTGCTCTAAAATATTTAAGATTTTATATTAGAATACGCACAGATATTGTAAAGCGAGTATGCAGCTTCAACTTTTCCCGACTAATGCGCTTACATTACATTTATGATGTTCGCATATCTTTTGGTATGCTTTTGGCTGATTTCATTCTGTTTACTTCCTTCATCTAAACCAGAAATTATTTCAGCCATGGGATAAAAAAATTTTTTTAAGTGCATTATACGGGAAGGGCCATCGAAAGGTGCCTTGTGTGACAATCTTTTGGGGTGCACCTATTGTTCGCAAAAATGCGATAGAGGGACACCCCTTCCCGGTAAAAATAATATATGCAATTTAAAATAGCATTTTAAGTGCTTAATTTCATATTTTTTACGTTAAATATAAGCCCCAGACGGTGAAAACTGGGTCACAACGGACATTTGGGTCAGACAATGAAATATAAAACGTCCATACAAAATTTCAAGGAATTTGAAGCGAAAAAAGAAAGGTATCGATGATTAATCGAACATTTTTATGAATTTAAAGCTTCGCATGCATTTTAAATTTTATTACAAACACTATGTTGTAAAAGCAATTTTAAATTGATATATTAATATGAGGCATGCAATCGCGACTGTTTGTGATTATTTTATCCAAATTGGGTTCTAACTACCTTGCAGCAATCCCTAAACTCCGTTTTCTGATCAATATTTACCTCAATAATATTCATATTTGTTTGTTTAGATTCTAAATTAAAACTGCTAAAAATGTTAGAACTATATTCTTCGTCGGATGCACATGCTTCTTAGGGTATCTAGACCTATCTCAGCTTAGGTTGGCTGCTAATATAGTCATGCGTATATATGCGCAAATACACTCACGTTTGTGAAAATTGCAACACCAAGAAGGAATCGTCATAATTGAATGCAATTTAATACACAGTTGAGTGGTAGTGGTACAAATAAATGATTAAATGTTCAAAGCAAACAAACAAGAACAAGAGATCAGAATCAGTATTTTGTGTGGCCACCACGCGCCGCAATAAGTGCTGCTACACGACGTGGCATGGAGTCAAACAAAGTTTGAATGTCTGACTGAGGAAGAGCATTCCATATCGTTTGTACGCGTACCCAAAGTTCGTCTGCAGACGCAACAGGACGAGGATCACGAGCAAGACGCCGACCAATGACATCCCACACATGTTCAATTGGCGACATATCCGGGGAACACGCAGGCCAAGGAAGAAGCTGTACCTGCTGCGCTGCAAAGAAGGATTTAACAATCCGAGCAGTATGAGGGCGGGCATTGTCCTGTTGAAATACAGCGCCTGGCAAGCTTTGAAGGAAGGGAACAGCTTCGGGCTGTAGAACTTCACGGATATACCGGTTGCTGTTCAGATTGCCCACAATTCGTAGCAATTGAGATCGTCTATGATATGCTATGGCGCCCCAGACCATAACTCCGGGTGTTCGTCCACTGTGGCGTTCGATAATGCACTCCGGAAGGTGGCGTTCACCGGCATAGCGTCTGACACGAATGCGGCCATCATGGTACCACAAATTAAAGCGGGATTCGTCAGAAAACACGACATGCTGCCAATCAGCACGCCAGTCTCTATGCTGATTGGCCCATTGTAGCCGCAGGCGGCGATGGTCGTGCGTTAGGGGGATCCTGTATAAAGGAGTCCGTGCGCGCAGTCCACACTGCAGCAGACGTCTACGAATTGATGAAGCACACAATGAAACACCTGTAGCTATTGACCACAGTGCTGCCAATTGTCTAGAGGAAGCTGTACGGTCCGTCCGCGCCATGCGGACCAGGTGTCTATCATCGCGAGCTGACGTCACATTTCGGGGTCCACTCCCGGATTTCCGAGTTGTCCGACACTCGTCCGTCCACTGCTTCCAAACGCGCATCACTGTGCTGCTGTTACGCTGCACACGAGAGGCTACTGCACGATACGACAATCCAGCTTTCCGAAGGCCGATGATTCTCCCTCGTTCAAACTCTGTAAGTTGTTCAAATCTCGCTCTCTTTCGTCGACGAGGCATAAGTACAGATTGAGTTAACGTTTACCACTAGCAGATAACCACCGATAACCATACACGCCTCGCTACAGCCGTCTATTTATTCGGATCCATCAGTCGTTCAGAGGGCGCTGCTCAGCATACGCATGCGCTACGGATTTGCAATTCTAATCATTTGCATATCATGCGCTACTTTGCATTTCCTGAAAATTTCAGCTCACTCGCGTAAGTCCTTCATGATGTTGCAATTTTCACAAACGTGAGTGTACATTGTAACAACATATGCGCACTAGCGTTAATGATTTTGGTGGTTTGTGTACAACATCAGGCAAGAAAGAGTAAAAATGTCACTACACTGGATTTCGTAACGGACCGGATTAAAGAATCAAAAGGGCCGGCTTTATCCCTGGTCTAAACACTGCAGAAAGCTTTTCCAGAGAGATTTTGGAGAGAAAATACGTAATATGAAGTTACGTAAATGAACAGAAGTAAGTAGTGATGAATAAAATGAACAAGTAAATTTTTCCCTTCCCTCATTTTAACACTATCCTTTATGCAGTTTCCTACTTTTATAACCCCTTAGACAGTTCTAAATGGTTTACTGTACTAAGAACACTTCAATATTCACTGAACGATCATCTATATACTTATTAAAAAAAAAAACTTAGCAAATAATCACTCAGGAAAAAGGGAAAGTTTAATAGCAAAGTCGTGCATTATGCAGTTTTTCAAGCATCCTCTTTATTGAATTTTTTACATCTTTTAAGGCAAAAGGATGGAAAAATTGGGTATTGTTCCTGAATCTCGTGCAACTGGTCTATTTATAAGACTCCCTCTTTAATTCAAACCCGTGAAGATGGTAGAGATGGTTTCTCAGATGGGTCCCCTCTGAGAAACCTTAGTTAAAGTATCCTCATTGTTATCATACAGCGTTACCATTATGAAGACGTCCTTTTCTGCAGGAGTCCATGAATTCAGGAAGGAAGTCGAAGATTATGCAAGGAATACAGGGGAAAAAAAAAGTGGGGGCAAGGAAGCATGCAAGTACTTAAGTACTTATGACATTCGCAGAACATTTCTCTGAGCAGATTCACAGATATACATAATCCACAACTATTTCTTTCAGTTCCAAATATAATATACATAATTAATAGACAGGCATAACTCCAATATGCAAATTTATTCACTTTCTTGCAACTGATTAATCTTCCTATAGACAGTGATAAGGTAATCATTTTCAAATTTTCCTTGTGCTGCATATATCGTAATCATCGTATGTTATATGATGCTTGTATATATCGTAATCATCACATGTTATATGATACACTTAGGAAACACAGCAACACAACTAAAATTATATATGCAACACAAATAAAATTTGAAAATGATGGAATGGAATGGAAAGAAAAGAATGCATACCATAATTCGTATTTTGATTTAAAACTCTTCATCATGTGCTATACCATTAAAGAACACGAAAAAATATCGAATGCAAATTCCATTTTCCAGAATTTTGAAAGTAAATTGCACTTACCTAAAAGGAGAAAAAAAAAGAAAAAAAGTTAACAACGCAATTAAATTTTGTACTACAGAATATAGAACAAAATAATAACAGAAATGCTATTTTTAGTTGGTACATAGTTTAGAAAAATAAAATTATATGTAACACTCAACACACACTATAAGCCGTTTTATACACTATGAAATTTTTTCAACAGATTTTTTTTTCTTTTTTCACGAATTAACATTAATTGCACTGCGTAAGGAAAGAGACATTTTAATTAAAGTTTAATAAATTAAGTTATATAAATTAAGGAAATTTAAACTCGAATCACAGAGTACCAGATTCTGGCTCAAAGACTTCCTGCCCACAATTAAAAATAACTTAAAATACATTAAACTATTAAGTTACTACTATACTATATGAGAAACAAAGGTACGAATGGTTAAATTCCTCGCTTCTTTGAATGCAGTGTTTCTTTAGAAGATCGATAAAAAAGCAGTCTCTGAGTTCTGTTCCTATCCATTTAACATTTATTCAACTTATTATCCACTTGACTGGTGAATACAAAGTTAATAAATCAGATAGTAAAAAAAAAAAAAATACAAATTACCCTTTTAGTAAAATTTCATAAATTTACATAGCGCATACAAAGCCATCCCTTTCCTAAAACTTTCTTCACATAATTCTATTCAACATCTATGTGTGTTCAATTGTGAGAGACTAAGCATAGTGTCAAAAATGAATTTCGGATCAAGACATACATTAAATGTTACTCAACAGTGCCATTACACTTTTTTTAACTAAACTGCATCTAAAAACGCGACGACAAACCATCTCTGTTAGACAAATAAGTGAAGACAAATAAAGTGAAGATTTTTGGAGCCTTTTGAAATGTATCAAATCAAAATATATCATACGAAAAGTACGTCCCCCCCTCTCATGCTAAACCGTGTTAAAGAGAAATTAAACCAAAATATTCGTGTAAAACAAGACCTGGATATATCAAAATTCTAGAGGTGCACATAGTTTAAACACAAGTAGTTAATAAAATACTGAAACTACCTCATCTCTAATTACCATTCTCATTCCTTTTAAAAATTAATCATGAGTGATTGGGAACTATTTATAACAATCACAATATAACTTCCATAAAAAAATTAAAAAAAAAAAAAAAAACTGCTGTATTCGGCACGCAGATAATTATCGAGATTATTGTTCTTCAGTCAAATGCTACACAAAATTTTACTGTATGTACTTTGACAGGAACACCATCAAACTCCGCGGGGGAAAAAAAAAACAATAACAACAAAATAATAATAAAACATTTCAAAGACGAAACGATACAAGGTTGTATCCAATTCTCTAACAATACAATTACGACTACAAACCACCGGAAAATGCTATAGTTAACGCGAGGAACCGATAGCGTCTAAATCATCGTCTAATGAGTCGTAGTTGACACTGGCCATTAAGTTATGAATGCTTTTCGCCGCCTGAGCGGCTCCTGAACTAAGATTACTGTAACAAGGAGTCAGTGAGAAACGGAAGAGATCGCTCCTGTCTTCCCGGATGCAAAGAAAGGAAAAAAAGAAATTGGATTAGAAATCCAAGTGATTAGTTGAAGTCACGTCTGCGTGGCGCGAGGGTATAGAAGACACTGATACGGCAGATCAAATTTCAATACACAGAACGAATTACTTTTTTTGTTTTTTTTTTTTTGTTTGTTTAAGCCTTAGAAGACCTCAATGCAGAGATAACCCTGGAATGAAGACAGTATCGGTATAAATCAGTTGATTCGACGGATGAGATCAGAGATTATGCCAGTGAAATATACAAGCCAATTAGGAGTCGGAATCTAGAATCAATCTTATGAATGCTTTCCGAGATTCTCTTAGTGAATCTATATATTACTTTTCAAAGCATAATTAAAAGAACTTGAAATAAATTTAAGCAAACAGTTTAATATCATGATAAATATATTTCGCCTGAACATTAAATGTGACCATTTGCTCAGCGGAATTGAGCAGAAAAGGCGATGTTGTTCCTCAAAGTAATCTTTTTGTCATACACACGCAATACAGGCCGTTCCCGGTTTACGAACAACTCGACATATGTGCGGGTTTCCCATCATTAGGTTATTTGAATACAGCAGGACCATTTGCTTAAGAGGAGATAGGCCTTCGTGAAGGGCTTTTAAATGAAACTAGGGCTTATTCACGCAGCTAACGTTCACCAAGACTTGAGCCCGGGTCGAACTACCAGTCCCAGCGACTTTAGCGTTCAAATGCTGGTAGCCAGCTTCCCGTTTTGATCAGAATTAAGAACATCTTTGCACGACGACGGACGACGGTCAACTGGTGTTTAAAACAAGTCGACTGTTGAGCCGCAAACGGCTGCGGAACAACCCCGCCATTGGATCACTGGTCTGCATAAATTTTAACGAAGAGACATCGAGGGGACGGATTCGAGTATCCCCTGTTTCCCTGCCATCTACTCCTCAACAGCATTTTCGATTCGACAGTATTTTAAGTGCTCCCTTGCCACGGAAACATACAACTAACGAAAACAGAAACTGCGTTTCGGTATTAAAATCCGGGCCAAGCTTCGTTGCTAGGTAACCAGACCTTATTATGTCACAAAAAATGGTTTAGGGCTGTTGGCATAAAGTTCAAAGTTTCCAATTTTATGCCAACTTGGTATCAGAGTCAATCAATCAAAGCGAACGCGCAAAACCTATTAAGCGGGAAAACAGAGTGGGAAATCTGTAGAAACAGCCACGCACGCTTATTATCTCTAATTGGCTACGGCTTAGACCTTGTCTTGCAGGTGTGAACGGAACTTCCGCATTTTATGACTATTTATACTATTGTCTGAACAGCGCCTAAGTTTTGCTCCCAACCGAGCCCTATAGAGAATTCAGTAACCTTATTCTCAATTGAGTCCAATCGGGAAATATCCCCTCTTTTCATTTGTAACACAGTCTGTATTAACACTCACTTCTCCAATAAAAATAAATAAGTAGAAGCTCAATATTTATCTTGTTGGGATACGAATATACACGAAAATAATACTATTTAAATATTCTGGGTTTAGTTTTAGTTTGCATTACTTTAGTAGAAGCTTTTAACCTCATTTTATACGGTTCCACGGCATGCCAAACGCCAGCTTGTTATCATCTTCCAAAAAATTTATTAATAATATTTAATTACTAATAATATTTTGTCATAATTTTGAAATTGCAAAATAACTTTGTTTAGTTTCATCTTTTTCAAAAATAGACTGTTGAGGTTTGAGAACATTTCTAGACGCCCACATTAAATTCATTCTTAAAGCTCACTTTCAAAAAATAAATCCACTGCTCTTCGATTCCGAACATTTATATACGACATTGTTCAAAGAACTCCTAATGTAACCAATACTTAGCATAACGCACTACACTAGTGCGACAGACTAACAAAAGTAAAGCCGATTGCTAAAGATATCACTAAAGTAAAGCTTGACGATTCTGATTCGGGTTAAAAAAACTCGGGAACAAAATTGCAAAGGCCTTGTTCTTTAAGGATAATTTGGGCTATTACCTTAACTTTTATATGAGTTCTCTTTCAGAGATATTCCATTCATTTGAATTAAAATAAACCGCACAACAACATTTAAATACTGGCATTGCTACAATATTTCATCATCACCGTTAGAAGAAAAAAATTACTTTTTAACAGGTTCCTTTCGTTACGCTTATATGCAACATACTACTTAAATAACACGGAAAATTTATAAAAGATCTTAAACCTCGTCGACTGGCAGCAACATCTGATCTTTATTTGCAGCTGGTTCCTTGCGTTATTTTGATTTTTAACTGGTTCCTTTCATTACGCTGATAAACAACATACTACTTACATAACATGGAAAATTTATGAAAGATCTTAAACCTCGTCGACTAGCAACAACGTCTGATTTTATTTGTAGCGAACAAAAGTGACAAAATGTAAACAACAACTCACTCAGATGCTAAAAAAAAAAAAATCAAAAGAAAAAAAAAAAAAAAAAAAAAAAAAAAAACTTTTATACTTGAATTAAAACGCACAAACGTGAAACAGAATATGATCACTCTTAAAAAACATATTTTTAACCGTTCACATTTCAAAACTAAATTAAATAAATTTGAATAAAGCTTTCTGCAGAATGAATAAATAAACAAAAAATGCAGTAAACAAAATTCCAAATTCGATGTTTGGAATGAAAAATACTTTTTCAACAACTCGCGCGTGATTGATGATCGAGATTTTGATTTGACCGTAACGCTTATCCCTATCTCGGAAGGAATCAGTCACTCGACACGCTTGCTTCATTTGTATCTCACCAGCTAGCATTCTAGATGGGACAGTGGACGGGAGAGGGATTAAAGAACTTCCAGAGAACACAAACAAATCATTTACCACCGAATACGTTGCCCATTTCGGAGAACTCCGCATCAGGACGTGTCAGTCGTAATTCTCTAACGGGTCGTTTTCAAATACGCGTATACACGTTATCTTGCACTTCATCACCTCTCAGTAACGAAATTTTGGTATCCATGAGATGGCATTTAAATGTTATACGCCCCACCTCTAAAAAAGATAATATAACATTGTTATTTTATATACGCTAGTTCGTTATTGAGAGGTTATTAAAAAGTGTCACATTTGTATTGAGCTCGGTGTATTTAAACTTGGTTACATTAACGATGATTCCACACCTGAGAACTTTGTGAAAAGAAGAAAATATTTTTTTTAAAAAATTCTGAAACACGTTAAGAAAATTAACAGAGAAAACTAATATAAATCTGAATGTTATGAAGAAAGTACATCGCGAAAAAATAAATGAAAAATTAAACAAATAAAATTAATTTGAACATATCTGCATTAGCTTTTTTGCTTCTGCTAAAAAGTAATTAGGAAAATGTGTTTTATAACATTTATTAGCTTCTTTAAATTTCAAAAATCAAAACATTCAAAAACTCAAAAAATGGAAGATTTTAAAACATTACAGACGGTAATAAAAAATTGTTTAATTTCAGTGTTATTTTGCTAAAAAAAAGTATTGTTATATATTCTGAAATATAAGTTAGAGATATCGTAATACCAGTATTATACATACTGTTATAAAATCCTTTTGATTTAATGAAGGACCTACCCGTGTTCAGCGGTTTTAACCATCGAACACAGACAGTAGGGCCCCTGTTTAAAACATCGATGAACGGTTTGACCGCATGGGTGCTTTCATGTTTTCCCCATATAAATCCGAGTCTGAATCAATTTCCTTTTTAAAGTCTTTTACGAAAGCATGTCTACCCTTAGGCAGATAGCCCTGGTGATAATTACGATGTCAGAGTTTGGTTTGTTTTGATCATAGCTTTGCCATGAAAAAAAAAAAAAAAAAAAAAAAAAAAAAAAAAACACAAATCAAACCTGACTACGATAAAGAAAACAAATGGAAATAATAAACCCGAACTGTATGCGACAAAAGCTCGCTTAAAATATGGCGCCAAACTGTAAAACAGGCGCAGATTTTGGCGCTTTAGAATATGTAAAATTTGTTAAATATTTATTTTTGTGGACAAGATCGTAAAAAAAATCATCAGTTTTGGGAAGAATTATGAAATTTCGTAAAACCTGGCTGATAAGTAATTCTTAACTATCATTAATATAAAACGCTTAGAGCTATCAAATTAGACGATGGTTTTTATTTTAAAACTCCCACGTGCACTCGAATACACAAAGAAAATATATATAATGTACACCCGCAAATAACTGTAAAAACACTTCAACAAACCACTACGAAAAAGCTTATTTAATAGCAGGCAGAAATTGAATCGAGACAACACTGTTTCCCTTCTTTTGGAGCAAATAATCTATAACAAATGTTCCAAAACTTATAGGATGGATTCAAGAAATGGTAGCAAAAAATATTTCGGTAGCAATAGTTTTCTCATATTCGGTTTTCAAATCGAAAGATGAAAGGGGGGGGAAGAAATTCCAATTCAACCTTAATGACATATTCGAAAACCACCGGTAATTACCATCAGTTCCTATACAAGGAATTACTTTTTTATTCTCAACCTGATTTTAATTTTTATCTTAATTAACCTAGACACAAATTCCCCTGCAATCTTCTGATAAGCATCAGTCGATTCTTCATCGAAGCGTGTTTGTTAACGTAGCTCCCTTTGCATTAAGACTTCATCGAAGTAAAAGTTAGACTTTTATCTATCCTAATCAAGCCGAATGATTGACTTAATTGGCAACAATCCCTGTACTATAAAATAAAAAAAATAAATAGTAAGGGGCAAGTGAAGTATAATTGTAAGCAAGTTTAAAAATTTGCACCTCCTTAGAATTCTGCCGTAGAATTTTTGGTAATTTTTTTTGGCTTGTTTGTCTTCCATAAATATTGCTACAAATAATGAATAATTCGAGGATATAAAGTGATCAGCAAAGCTCTAAACACTGCAGCATCTTTGAAAAGTCGTTAAAATTGCCAATTGCCAAACCTCGGACTTACTTTCTGGGCCATACCTATTCGTTTAAAATTTTTAACATATTTATTTCTAACACGTTTTACAGCGCGTTTTAAAAAACAAATTGAAAAGACACAATAAAAGTGAAATTCGTTAAAAAAGTCATGAATTATTGAAATATTTACAACAGACAAGTACCATGAGAGGAATACGATTCTATTTTAGCGGACACAAATTCCAATTACCTAATAATTTATTAAAAGAAACACCTTAGGTAATTTGATAGATAAACTCCATGCATTTCCAACGTCAAATTTAATTTATGATTATAAAACCATTCAGTTTTCTCGAATATATTTTTTTTTAAATGTCTTGTTTCACATGCTTGATTTCTCTTGTTAACGTCTCTTTTTTGTTCGGTAGATGGCGCAATGATAGTTATTATTTTTTTTTCTTCTCTAATTCGACGTATTTCCGGCCTACAACGTAACATATATTCGCTTCTTGAAGGAGCTCTAAGCTCGTATTAGGCCTTATCGAAATTCATTTTTTTCTATCAAATCGCCCTCCCAAAATGCTAAATTAATTTAAGATTAAAATTTGCCTAATACTGAACCATACCAGCGTCTTCTTTTCCCATAAATTTCCAAATATTCTTCCAATCTCCGATGAATTTTACAGGGGTTCTAGTTTGGAGAGCTCCGATACAAAATTATAATACAGGCAATCAGCTGTTCACATGTTCCCAATTCTGTTCTGTTTATAAGAAGTGTCAAATTTCATAAGTTTCAAGACTGAATAGTTTACAAATTAATTTTATTTCATATTAAACAGAAAAGGTGAATCTTTCGGATGCTGTTGTAACTGAGGAAAACCTTTTACAATTTTCATCAAAAAAGACCGGTAACCATAACAGCAACGTATTATGGACTTTTCGACCACAGCTAAAAGTAGTTGTCATATTAAAAAATTGCATAACGAGTACAATATTCATTACAGATCGTTGTATAATTTCAATTTCATTTAAAAGTCCAGAACAGCTGGACGGGAAGTATTTTATTCCTCCTTTCCGAATGCTTTCGTGGAGTAACTGGAAGCACGCTTGACGAGTATTCGGGAGTTCCGGAGTTCGAATCCCGGAAACGGCACTGAGGATTTCTTTAGTTTTCTAATGTCGAAAAATTGTAATGACTGCACAGAATGATTAAACAGTTCGATGAAAAAAGCACTACTTTTGGATTATTATTAAAATCAAGTGAGATAAATTAAAAGATTCTGAATCGCGTAGTAGAAAAACAGCGGCACCTACAGCCACCAGATTTTGAACCTGCACAATATTTCTCCCGAAAACATGCACTTCGAAGCCTAATTTTGATTTTTTTTAATCTATTTTTGTACGAAATTAATTAAATTTTGATTAAAAAATAGGATATTTAAGTAGCAAATTTAATCAGACAAAAACTACTTAAACAGACTACTTAAAAAGCCATTCGGCAAAGCATAAGATGCTTAATTTTTCATTCAACTTCGTCTGTAACTGGTTATTTAACTAATAGATTTAAAAGCAATAAATACAGTTTTTTCTCTGTATAATTTATTAACTGCACTCATTAAAATCATTCCACACTTTTTTTTTAGTTTTATAATAACTACTTTAGGCAGCTAGTTAAGATAAAAAGTGAGAATGCAGGAAAGGAAGTTGACATCAAATAAATATATTAAAATAATAATAAAATTAAAAATAAAATAAAATAAATTTTAAAAAAAACTTGTTTGCAACTTGCAGAATCAAAACTTCACCTTCCTAAAGAACAGTATAGTAGCTAAACCCCAGATACATATTAGAAACCCTAATGACAGTAACATCAGAACAAGCAAACAAATTCATCGCCGCATGACGCCTGTCCTTGGCAGCTTTGAGGACCATACGGGTGACAGTACGACTTTGCTCAATTCCTTTCAATTTTCATGGACAGCACCGCGGGGGAAGGGGCAGATCCGACGGTCTTCCTTCTCCCCCAACCAACAACCTCTCCAGAGGACTTTCCGCTCACCATGTATTTAAAGCGCCCCGATGCAGCAAAGACACTATACATTTACAAACATCCCTGATTCTCCGGGATTGGAACCCGGCCCTCCAGTATCGCAATAGCCTTCCCTATCCACTGTACAGTCTGGGCGGCTCTATCAACTCTCCTTCAATTAAAACAGAAGGAAGATAATTTGGATAATGTTTTGAACCGCAACATCCCCGCTGTTTAACAATTAATTTAAAACTTGAAATCTTGACTCAGTATATTATATTAACAGCAAGTTAACCACTGCAGACATTTTGTTTTTCATTTTCAGTAAATTCAATGAGATATTCATCATTTAATAAAATAGTCTTTGCATCTGTTAAATAACTTTCTCTGAACTGACCCTTATGCACTTCGCAGCATACATGATGCTTAAAGCATACTCGCGGAGTAACAGCGGGGAAATTGGCGAAATTTTGCAGTCGTGATAGGATTCATGTTCCTTTCCCAAAAATCTGAAATACGTAATAGTAATATTATGCTTATAAATAAAAAGTGCAATACGTATTTTAAAACTGATATTTGTGGTTATAAATAAATTAAAATAAATGAAATGAAACCCTTCTAGTTGGGAAAAAAAATTTCACCGTATTCCAGAATTTTAGCAAACATTTTCTGCATTTGAGGGCTATTTTCAACGGTTTGGCTTGGAATTAGAAATAGGATTACTCAACATCACGACCACTACACAACCGTAATTGGACGATTTATTCGGTATTTAGCGGAAATTTGCGCAGCGACAAAATTTTATCTCAGCATACACTTTCTATTTCATGATATTTTCAATTTAATACGCTCACACTGAGACGAAATTCCATAATAAACGGTGAAAGGCTTGCGTTGAAAAATATCCAATAAAACAGGCGAAAATTAAATTCACCAACGTGCCAAACATTCGATCTGCGTTTCATACTTGAAAAGATGGCCATACTGCAAGGTGACCTAAAAAGAGTGACAAAGAGAGGAAAAAAGTTCTTTAAGGAAGATAATATAAAAGACAGTTTTTGGCAATTATGATGAAAGTGAGGTAATTTTCAAATTTCTTCTTCATATCTGAAACACCTGTAATGGAAGAAGAAATAACAAAAGCAGCTTACAAAATGTTTTTCCCCCGGTCAGAAGCTAGAAAATAAGGGTGCAAAAAAATATAGGCATACGGAAAAGGGGGAAGGAGGAAACATCAATTCCTCCCACCTTTTTGTGTCTGGAATGTTTACATACATACTATATAGAAGGTTTATATCATTTTCGCCGTCGTCTCTTCCCCATTTTCGTTTCAGCTATGCTACGCCTCAGGAGAAAACGAAACTACCGATGTAGTATCTGAAGCCGATCGAGCCCACTGCAACTACAAAAGCTGGAACATTGGTCTGCACTTTAAAGATTAGCTTCCATAACCAAAAAGTAAACAAATATATGCATTTACACTTCAGAGGGACGCAAAAGGCATCAATCCTTTAATTTGTTGGCTCTTTAATTTCATTTATTTAATTCACAGGCAGTTTGAAATATTACACGAATGAAATTTTGAAAGCGAGCAATGGATTTCGGCAAATGCATGCTTGGAGAACTGAGCTCTGTCTGCTACAAGAAAGCATTGCATAATACGATAAAATGCTAACAGTGGTACGTGGATGCTTCTATAAGCCGCAAGAATTTCATGATGCAAGAAAGCATTCATTGGCCCATCCTCGATAGCACTTTAGTTTTGAATTTTGTAAATAAGAAACGAAAAAATGAAAAATTTTAATATATTTCCTCAACAAATATTCAAACTATAAATGTTTTTTTTTAAATAAACGTACTAATATTTTACGTTTAGCGCTAGTTATATCCGGCCAGTATCCATTAAACGTGACAATTGCAGTAAAATTACGCGAATTAAATACCGTGCATTTAACTCATGGCACATGTTCCTAGCACAAGTTAAGGAAATTTTGTTTTCAGTCTTTTTGCGGAGTACCACAGTTTAAAGAGGAATAGCAATAACTTTACATACAGATAAATCTTAAATTTCACCTATCTGTTTCAAATATTAATGTGGTTTAGTTTCTGTTCTCTTTAACATTTAGAAAACCAGAGCCTTCGGTGACTTGTAGGCTTAAAATACCGAAACGCCTGTCCCAGTCAATTACTCGTCTCGTCGGTTTCCTCCCATTCCCGTCCATTAACGCATAGAGGAGTGTGAAGATTTCAAATCACATCCCCTCTACTTCCTAACAAAGAAGCTTCCATTAGCCTTTTAGGACAAGCTGTCTGCAACAAACTGATAAGAGTGCATATGGGGGAACTACACTGGCTACTGTATACCTTAGGGGAAAATAACATTGCAGTCTCGGCAATTTGGGGCTATTGTAGTCTTTTGAATGGCTGTCTCAAGTGTTTTGGCCTTAAAAGGGTTAAAAAGGAAAATATAAAATCTGAAAAACTACACTTGGTAACGAAACTGATTCAGAAAGTTGCGATGAAAAAGAATCATATATAAAAGCATTAAGTCAAAGAAAAAGGCTATTAAAAGTAAGAGCATGATGATGTTAACCTTAAAGGACCAACCTCTCAAATATTACTACACCCACTTCGTAAAAATTTAAGCTAATAACTCATAATTTTAGACAACACCAATCCGGTATTCAAACAAATGTAGGTTTTTGGAGAACATCCATTAGCGGCATACTGATGATTAGTTTCGCCGTAGCGAATTGGTTTTAAACCAACATAGCAGGCATATAATTTTGATCGCAACAGATATTATTCATATTTCGTTGCATTACTTTTTTTAAGGCAGCATCAGCAAAAAGAAGTTATCTAGCGAACGATAAAATAATAAGACGAAGGCGAAAATAAGACTTCAGATTAGAAGACGAAGTATTCGATTATAAGGAAGAGACAATTTTACATTTAATGAAAATGCTCATCAGATTATTTTCCAGATTAGATGGTGAACGTCATCAGTACCCGCCTTCACACATTATTCTAAATTCGTCATGGGGGCGCATCCATTCGGTTGTCCAACATACATACACGGTGACGAAAGAATTTGCATTGTTCACCCGCGTGACATGCAAAATAACAGCTGTCATTGCCACGGTCGCCTGCACTTCGTATACACACCATTTAAGAGGCCTAAGCAGAATATTCAGCTGCTGAAACAGAATGGCGCATCTTTTTTGCAAGTTAATACGTTTAACCACGCTACTGAATCCAGCAATAGTAATCCTTAAATGGGATTAACTTAACTTACTCCCTCTCCGTCTTGCGCAGGTATTATAAAAAAAGTCGTAAAACGTGGTTATGGTTGTGTCTATCCAAGCGTATGCAGTGTGAGAAAAAGTAGGTAAAATGCTTTCGCTTTCAGAGAACTCGTCTCTTGGGCAGGTAAATGCGCTTCCGAGGAGGACGAAATGAAAATATTATTTCATGCATTAATTTTCTTTTCATGAACGGTGGAGATAACCTAGGATAATCAGTTTAATTATGAAGATGTTTCAAAACGTAACAGTAAATTGAAAACTATAAGACAGAAAATTCAATGACAGATACAAATTATATGTTATTTTACTACACAATCACCTTCCTTCGCAATAAAATAAAATCCTCTTGACAGGTTAATGGTTGGGGAAAGCTGGGTAGAAAACTCTTGAATGAAGGTTAGGCAGAAGTTCTCATGTGTTTTGCCTAAATCAAATAATCCGTTCTCAATACACATCTCGCACCACTACACGAACTTGGAATGAAATGTCTTTGTGAGTATGTTCCTGGCGACACGTATCAGGCCGAAATCTTCATCCAATTTTTATCTATTACTACGAAATCTTCAGAAGTTCTAACTCGTAATAAACCTAAGATTACAGTGTGTGTGTGGGGGGGGGGGGAGAAACTGCTATGAATAGGTTAATCATATTTAGTTATTCAAGAATTCTTTGGGTTATGGATATCATACCAATGATTACGTAGAGTAAAATATTTCAGATCGCTGTTATAAAAGCCATGCCTTCCTACAGCCATTGTACTTGCTACCAACATTTAGAAATAAGATTTCAGAGCTTGTAACGTCCATCCACCTTAATTTTTTCTATCATCACTGCATATAGATTCTGGCTCTGCCACAAGCGAAACTTTTTTTCAAATGGAATAAAGATGTTGGTGGAAATAGTATGCGAAATTTACTCAAAAGATATGGTTAGGGTTTTATTCTATGGCAAAGCAAGCGAGGGCTAATTACCTAAGAAGAGAGATGCCTCCATGGAAAGTTTACCAAGAAAAACTCCACAGGGATCCACGTTACACATAGGGAAACAACGAAAACGACCATATAACCAGCCCGTTCGCCTGGAACTGAATCAAGGCAGAGTATCAATGTCAGCGACTGACATATCGGCTGCTGGTCGATTATTCGTACGCAGTTTAGTGGTGCAACACTAGGGTGCTTAGGTCAGAGACCCTACCCTCATCGAACGAAATAAGTTGTTTCGAATCATACACGGGAAAAATAACAATTAAAAATATTAACGTTATTTTTTTTAATTAATAACTTTTTGCATACTATGGGAACTTAATTTATAGTTAATAGAAAGTGGTTAGATAAAATTTAATAATAGCTAAAGCGTACGAATATCAGCAAAGGGACCGATTATTCGTGTCTAACACAGAACTAACTGCCTCATAATTTTCAGTCGGCTATTAGTTTTGAAATACCTTCACGTACCTGCAAAAATACAAGTACAATGGAATTTAAGCTGTTATAAGAAATAAATTTAAGCCCTTTGTAAATAGATGTCTTAAATGGTAAACGATACTAAACTTTTTTGTGCATTCCAAAGCTTTAAACAAGCAATATAACTTACAGTTTGTCTTATTACGGCAGTTTCTGTGATAAACAATGAGAAACGTATCAGCTCATGTAATCTATTATTGCAAAGCACACTCACAAGCTATCTCATTTAAAATATAAGACTGTTTGCGATGAATTAAATAAAATAATCCTACTAATAAATTTTCGTCCTCAATGGTAATATATATGTGAATGCAATCATTTCATTCAACAGGTCGAATTCTGAAAGTTTCAAGTTGAATTCAGAATGATACTATCAATGTGTAAAGGTTTTACATCTTAGAGACATTAGGTATTATTCGAAAGCAGGAGATGTGAAAAACGAGCAATGCCCACGCCGAGACTCGCACAACGGATCTCTCGAATACCCGCCGAGCGTGCTGACCAATATACCACGAAGGCATGCGAACAAGGCGGGAGAAATAAATACCTTATAACGTATTCGATTACTTGTTGGCAAAGAATGTTAGATGCATATATATGTTAGGGTTCTGATTAATTCAGACACAGCTCGTTACATTTGTAAAAAAGGCTTTTGTGTTCTCATAGAATATTCGAATTATACTCCTTGCCACAATGATTTTGCATGCCAATGTCAAATCATTAATTCTGGGAATCTTAGTTTAATTACTGCGTTGACCTTCTAGAACATCAAATTTTTTAATCAAAAAGACAGTTTTTTTTGGGGAGGAGGGACACTGAAAACTACCGCACTCTAAAAGTTACTCAAAGAAGCTGTTGGTGTATGAAAGACAGCCGTGCAATTAATTAATTAGCTGTGTGTTTCTTCAAAGGCAGACGGTTTTGCTGACAGCATCATGTTTCCTCAACTAAACAGAATAGTACGCAAAAAATCATAGTTCTAGCCGGAGTGCACCGGAGCCCTAAATAAGAGGGCGCCGTGGCACTTCTTATATGTGAATGAAAAATTTCGGTAGAAATTTGATCTCGAAAATTTTATTTTTAAAAATAAAATTATATTAAAAATCACTTATTAAATTTCAATTTATCTCTTTACATTTTATTAAAATTTAATTATTAATTATTCAATTTTTTATTAATGATTTTTATTTATTTATTTTTTCCCCTTTTTCCTCATGGTCTTTCGTACGGCTCCGACAATTCTCTTTAGAAATTAAGCCCGTTGCTTGTTCTTTACCTTTTCAGAGACAGCATATATTCATCAAGTGATTCTGAGTGGTTGGTTGAGCTGACTAATAACGTTAAGTTGAATGCTCTGATAATAAAATAATAAGGCACGAAATTCTGCGCGTAATTAGGAAAAATTTTTTCAATGTGCAATTCCTTAAATGTATTTTATTTATTAACTGTTATTATTATTTCATTAAATAAGTAGTCAAATCAAGGTCTACTTGCAGATTTCCCAGTCTACGAGCGGCTGCTTAACTGCTTGTAGATTAGAAAATAAAATATCACCTTATTTATACTTCTCCATACTGTGTTACTAACTTGAAAAGACATCATTCAAGAAAAGTATATCGGACATTATGAAATATTAATTTGATTAAAAACGCGATAACAAAGCAAAAAAGTTGCAATTATTTTTCCATGCCTAAACAAATTATTAACAAAGAACCACCTTCAAAAAACTACAAACAAATTAACTGGTGCACATGAAATTATGAAAACTTCCAGCATTACTTTTGGATTTAACACAAGTGCAAAAATCTAAACGAAACTGAGTGGAGGGGGGGTGATATTAAAATAAATAAAAATGTGTTTTCGTCTGTCATCAGTCAAAACACCTTTTTTCTTTCTGTCTTCGATTTAAAAAGTGCAGAGAAATCGCCATTATTTAAATAGTATCTAACTCGCTAGTGGTACTTCTCATTAGCGATTAAAGGTGGGCAGAAATAACATAAAAAGTACGCAGTAATAACGCAAGTACTAAAGCTCGAAGAATCCGTGGGGCCAATCTGTTGATGACACTGATCATAGCATTGCCCCCTCCCTTCAACGAGCGAACCTCGAAATTTCAATGATGAGGGATTGTATCCATATTTATAATTACCATTAATCGTTTTTATTATTTCACATAAAGGGCAAGTGTCTATCGGAAACTAAATGGTTAGCTGTTCATGTATTATCAAAATACCAAAAGCCCGGGCTGGTTTGGCGTGTAAAAGTAAGGTCCAACTAACGCAGCACAAATCATTTCCACGGCGATTAATGAGATCTCGACGACAGTCATAAAATATTGAGGGTTCGAAAGTATTAAGTGAAATCCTTGTCAGAGATTTTGTTTGTTTACCTAATTATGGTAAAGAACGCAAGAGATATCTGCTGAAGGGAAGGGATGCCTACGTAGAAGGTTCTCTGAAGGAAATTTTTACAATAAAAACAGTACATAAAATGATACGATGAAATCGATGCATACGAAATATCTGCAGGGAAGGGATGCCTGAGTTTGAAGGTTTTCTAAGGGAAATGCAGGAAACTATCCAAGAAGATATGAACTCGGAATAAACAATCAAATTTCAGCGGTCTTATCCACTTGGAGATCAGGGGCATCTTTGTAATGGGCAGTTGGATTTCCAACGATAAAAAATGAATAACAAGGATGAAAAGGAGAAATATTTTTGCTTCCATTTATAATACTGCAGCAGTCCTCAACAGCATGTTATAGACACTGTGATAGTCCTGAGCAATTTATATTGAAAACCTTGCATTCCAAATATTCAAAAATTGCTTGAAATGTTGATTAGTAAAAGTTGTACCTAAAATAATGCCAATAATTATTTTAAAAGAACTGCAAATCTAAAAAAAGGTTTAATTCAGTTCATAAATTACAAATCTTAGACACGTTTTTTTTCCAAAGGTGGCTCTATAAGCATGGTGGTCGGGAAGCCGATTACCATAACCTATGGCCCGGTTTCAAACCCCGTAGAATTTGTTAATTACAAATTCTGATTACAGTGAGGTAAGGATGAACATATAAATACCTACGCGTAGTATCTTAATGCTTTGAAACGAAAATAAAAAGCATATTACAGATAAAGAAAGAATGCTTGTGTTATCAGGAAAGTATTAAATTCGGCATTCATACCCAGGAAAACTGGTCGACAATGAATGAAACGATTAAACATTTCACACATTGCCTAGACATTATATAGCATGCCAAATGACAAACCGACAAATTATGTAATCTCCGATACATTTCTAATAACCTAAATTTCCAGTTAGTTAATAAACGATGACCTAAATTTCCAGAAGTTAATAACCTAAATTTCCAGAAGTTAATAAACGATGTAAAAAAATGCCAAAATGACTACTAAGAAGGAACCACAGAACTATTGGTTGCTGTATCGCTATGATGTGATGTTTTTTGGAAAACAAAAAGTCCTGTTAAAGAAGGCATCAGTACTATGCAATACTACGTCATAGACATTGAGTTTATTTCACATTTTCATGAAACTCATTTGGCTATTGGACACGGAGGACGGGTTAGAATGTTGAAAGAACTTTTCACCAAAAATATTACACAGAATGATATTGAACTGTAAATCCACCTTCGTGAATCCAGGTATTAAAAAGGTCCTGTAAAACCTATGATTTTCTTATGAATTTAATTCCCGTTTTCAGGTAAAATTTACTCATTTCCATTCTTAGCGAGACAGAGAACAGGAATTTATTATGCTGTACCTAAATCATAAAATCATCTCGCTAAACTTTTTTTTAAAGTAATTTGCATAAAAGTTTTATAATGGCAGGCTTTCATTATTTTTCAAAATCACATTTGTATTTTTGAGGAATGAACATCTTTTAAATAACAGCCTTATCATAATCTTTTCCATACTTTTCTAAAAGAGCATTTGCCATTTTATAAAATGCCTATAATAATTCTCATGTCATACCTTGCCTAAGACATTCGATAAAATGCCTAGGTATTCTACAGACTGCTGGAGTTTCATACATTGTTTTAACACATACATATGTTTCTTAAGATCACACTTTTTACTCCATTCCCCCTTTTATCACTTGAAATGAGTAAACGTAATTTTTTAAGGTGCCCTAACACTAGCGAACAATCCCACAGGCTATGTTAGAAAGAGAAAATTGGGATTTGATTTATTTTCAGCATGCCCCTCGGCCTAATTACAGGTGTGGATCATCAACGCAACGGCTAGCGATGGATACATGTTCTCTCACTCATAAAGACAGTAAAAATAGGCAGGAAAAAAAAGAATTAAAAACAGAAAGAAAAAAAAATCATGTATACATAAACTAAAGTATGAAAGAGCAGGGGAAGAAAAAATCAAAAAGGGGGAAAAAAACTGCAGGTGTAACAGGTTTTTCATGCAAAAAAGGTACGGGAGTGAGATAAGTCAGTAGTATTCCTAGATCAACCCCCCCTCTTATTTTGTCGGCTCGGGAGGCCCCACTTATTACATTAACAAGAGTGAACAGCTCCAGTGAAGGCATATTAACACGCATGTCAAAATGAAAATTTTCTCGTCCGCGTATATCTAAAGTAGCTTTTTCTCACACATCGAAGACAATGTCTGAAATCAATTATAAATTATAAAAACCAAAGTCAATTGCTGTACTCCAACAAGCATTAATAAAAATATGTAATGTGTTTATTGGTGATCAAAAGTCTCAAGCTCTGAGCTAGATTGATGCTAAACCTACCTCTTTTGATAATTTTCGTTTAACGAATTTAATGACTAATCACTGGTGTAAATTACATAAAGTATTTGCAAATTAAAAGAAAGAAAGAAAGAAAAAAAAAAAAGAAAACTGATGAATTATTTTTTTCCCTTTAAGATACTCAAATAAACAAACATAAAAATTTAAATAAATTAATAAATTCCCCCTTTCTGTATGTCTTATTTTCCTGATTCAGTTTAATATGCATAGCATAAAATATAAGCTTACATATTTTAAACATAATCTTTAAAATAAATAAAGAGAAGAGCCCAAAGTCTTTTTGCTGATTTTTATTACAAATGTTAGTTAATTAAACTGAAGAGACCAAACTAATGCATTTTTTTATAATTTGTAATTTTTTTTTAAATTTTAAGAATGAAATTTTGAAAATCGCATAATAATTCTCACTTCATGTGACTTCAGTTTCAAATGTAATTGTCGCACAATAGTACAGATTCGCTTCCAATTTGTAGTTAGTTTACAAACCAAAGCTTCGTCAAACAATATCAATCTCGATAGAAGTCATGAAAGAAAAAGGTCAACTGTGTAATTTTTTAAAAGGCCCACAAAAATCTAAAATATAAAATTTCCTTCTGTTTTTAATTTTATATTTTTAATGCTCAGTACTAAAAAAAGCATTTTAAATATTATAGAAATATTTAGTGGTTGAAGAGGAGATTAGGGATTTGGAGGTCCCTTGAAAGCAGAGGCCAGACGCATATGCCCCATTTACCTTTGAGTAAATCAGACCCTGTACACATAATTTATGAGTTTATGTATAATTATTACATGAGGACGAGATATTATTAAATAAGAATATCTTTACAAACTACATCTATATGAATGATACTGGAGTCCAACCACGTTATAAACACTTTAAAGTTTTAAAGACGAACTAAAATCATAAATCAAAACAAATCTACGCATTGGAAATTAAGTAGAAATGACATGTTATTAAAAGTTTTGTGCGGAATTTTTTATTTTTAATTTAATAACTTTTTTAACAATTGGTAAAAATTGAATAAAGCATCTACGCCGCTGGTCCTATTTTAAATTTAAATTCTCCCGCGCTGGGGAAACAAAATGGATAATACAGTTCAGAAACAGTGAAAATAACTATAATGACAAAACATATTAAGGAAGAGTGAAAGAATTTCACAGTGAACATCTTAAAAATTAATAAGTGAAATATGAAATTTAAAAAAAAAAAGGTTGTGTACAGTCCACCCGATTTAGCACTTGCTCCTGTTTTAATTACAACGTTCCCAGAAAAAATAACAGAATTCATTACACTTAATGCAGATTACACCAGCATGCCTTAATAGGAAAGATAAGATCATTACATACTTCCTTGGTGGATGGAAGTACAGAAACTGAGACGACTTAGAAAGGCTAAAAGCACATTTTTTAATTGACAACGGCAATGCACGCAAAGGTTTTACTCCTAAAAATGTGACGCCTTCGTTAAAGACTTTCTATTAATGTAATAAGATAACATATGAAAAAAAAAGTCGGGCAGGTAGCCTGCCCTAAAACCATTTGAGCCGCCCAACCGGTACAGTGGTTAGCGTCGCTGACTGCCGTACCAAAAGGCCTGGATTCGAATCCCGGAGAAGACAGGGATGTTTGTAAATGTACAGTGCCGGTGAGGCATGGTGGCACACTAAATATGCGACGAGTGGAAAGTCTTCTTGTGTGGTTTTGTGGAAGGGGAGAGGGGTGAGAGACCCTCGGACCCGTCCCCCCCAGGGTGCTCTCCATCAAAATTGGGGGCGGAATTGAGCTAAATCGCACTGTCACCTGCTTGGTGCTCAAGGCTGTTGCCAACAGCAGGCGTAATCTAGCGCTCCAGAGGAGCGCCACGTCAGTCGAGCATAAGGAACAACGGGGGGAAAAAATTGTGATGGCATTCACAGGAAGAGAAATTCATAGAAAACACTTGTAACATACGAATGCGCGGTTCTATAAGATTTTACATGTATTATGTTAAAAATGAATAACAGGCTTCTTAAGCGCCGATGTTCATGCAGATTGCAGTTTTATTTAGGATTTAAAAAGATTACAGATAATGATGATTATCTCCAACAGTTCTCACTTCGCCGTCGCTAGAACTACCCATGAGCCAGTGTAGAGGTTAGTGACGCTGGCTGCAGTACCGATCGCCGTATACATTGAGTGCTTCTTTGCTCACCCAGTGCAGCAAGCATGGAGCTTATTCCCTGCCTCCAAGGGTTAGCAGTATGAACAGAGGAGTGGAAGATCCTCAGACCGCCCCCCCCCTGAGTGCTCTGGCTCAAAACTGGGGCGGAACTGCAGTTAGTGCAGCGAGACTACATTTATACATACATTCTGGTGCTCCGCCCGCTTCTACCCGCACCTGTGCACTAGAACTCGGTACAAAAGCAAATACTCGAGAACAGAACAAGACAAGTTACATTCAGGAAGTCGATCACAAATCTCTAGATAATACAGAAATTTACTAGTCTGCTGAAGAGAAGGGGGGAAAATTGATTTGCAATTATTCACTGTACGTAAACCATATAACCAGATGTGCACAAAAACACCTGTCATCAATGCAGCCAATGATCTCTCAAAAATGTTTCGATACCTCTACATCATCTCTTGATTATGCTTTGATTATGTCATGCTACAAAACGGCACATGAAGTAACTATCAAGCATGAATTTCCGTGTGTCTTTTGAAAAAACATGCCAATTTAGTATAGGAAGCTTTCGAATCGGTCACTTCTGAATCATGCCGCTCTGTTGGCAGAGTAGCAATGCATGACTGCCACAGCCTTAGGCCGGGTTCGAGTCCCGAAAAAAAGCATGAATATTTGCTAATTGAATAATTGCTTAATCGAAACTCTAATGAATAATTGCTTTGTCGAAAATCTATGCGGCATGCAGCACTATCGAGCGAAAAGTTTTCTAAAGAGATTACTGAAATGAAGAGGGTAGTAGGAAAGCACTCGGATCTGCCTCCTGGAAGATTCACCTTCAAAACTAAAACGGAGTTGGGAGGATTCGCACTGTCACCTATAAAATACTTAAAGCCTAAATCAATGCAGTTCCTCTCACCTCTTACCGACCTCTTACCTCTTGGTCGCTTCAAAGATTCGATCTAATGTTACTGTTTGGCAAATGTTACTAAATCACTACATGCAGTCGCCTGAAACATTGGAAAAGTGTCGGAAAAAGATTTGAAGGATATCTATGTGTAAAAACAGTGCAGCATATAAAACTGGATCCCTTGAATGAATAATCACATCAGTTCAATAACTTAAATAAATTATAGATTTATGATGGAAGCATAAAGAGTCTCGACTCGAACTGCAGACCGCCCAATTGTGTAAGGGTTCCAAAAAACACTGCAAACTGTCCAATTATGTGCTTCTTTCAGTTATGTAAGACTAGGCAGGTTAAAGGGGAATTATTCTGTCTTTGAGAACTTGCTTCTTCTGAAGACAGGCTACGTAAGATTGTCTCTTAAATGCAACAATCTTCACACACATGAATTCAATACCAAACAAGAACGAAATTTTCACAGAGATGCAATCTTTCGAATGCCAATGATTCAATTTATCATGAATATCCTTCATATCTCGTTATTAACGAAGACTTTACTTTCCCTCTTTTTTATTTATACAGAGAACTGGGATAAGTGTTCAGAAAGCGTTTTATTACAGTTTCATCTTTATTGTCAACTTTTTAATGAAAAGGTATTGAAACTCAGAATGCACAACAACAAAAACATTGGAAAACGAAAACAAGCGCAAGCTTCCAGCAAGTTGATTTAAAAGCAAAACAATGAACGCGAGTGAGTGGGGAAAACAGCCACTCGATACTTGGAAAAGACTCAAAAATGTATTCCGACGACAGAACACCGCATGAAAAAAATACCGAGTATAACTTTCAACCACGCCTTAAGCATGGCGTGAAATATATGCAGCATCAAAAGAGAAAAGACATGCAATATAAATAGCCACCGCTACTTTTTTTCCTCCCATATGTCGTATCCCTAGTTCTGCTTTTGATAGCAAACAGATGTCGCGTCTAAGAAACGATTTCTAACTTAGGCGGAGTGGTTACGCGCGACATCGGAAGCGACGATACGCCTTTCTTGGAATTTATTTTCTGCTTTGATGCAGATTTCTTGTAAATTACGGATTACGTTGGATATCTTACTCTTGACATAAATGTAAGCGATTCATCCGATAAAAAAAAAGGGGGTGGAGGTGATATCATAAAGCAAGGCATTGTAAACTATTTTATTATATAAAAATTCTTAACTTTATAGTAACTTTATAACTAGCCACCTTATTCGGCTTCAGGACACGTGTTATCGTAGCCATTTTTCAGACCACAGGAAAATACTGAATGTTTAAGAATGGTGCTAATTATTTGCTTTAGTGTAAATATCACTTACCATCATATTTATTGCTTATGGGATCGATTCCTAAGCGTTTTTTAACTCGATTTTAACTGCTAAAGACAGACTCATTTTAAATTATTTTGCGATATTGCTGTTGAACTGAATTTTATTGTTTAAGTGCGAAGAACATGATATTTAATAAATAAAGGTAACACACAAAACGTTAAAAAAACGCCCCTTTGGACGTAATTTAAAATCTTCTTTCCTTTCAGATTGTTTTTATTGTTTTAACTTCGCATTTATGAAGGTATTCAAGAACCAAACTTTCTTTTATTTTGGAGGGGGGTGGAAATAAATAAACTCTTTTTCATGCGTTAAACTGAAATTCGAAATGTTAAAATCACACTGTCTCTTCATGCCGCCCCTCCCCACTACAGCTGAGAAGGGGGAGAGAACTAGCTTTTAATTTAAAAAAAAGAGAAGAGTCATAAATTTAGCGAGCACCCTACTCTTCTACTGGTCAGCAGCTGGTTCTCTAGTTCAGATTTCGCCGCTTTTTCCCTTATTTATTAAATTACAAATTTACTCCTTTATGTTACTTGCAATATCAGCAGTGCTGATTTACACATTTAACAGAGAGAAAGATATTTTAGCTATTTATTTCATTGGATTACCGCTCTTTTTCTCTACAGGTGAAGTAAAGTTTGGAGAAAAGTCTCGACTTCAAATGCAACAGAAGTTTGTTACTACTAGAAAACAAGTTGAGTACATACTCCTAGCAACTACTATAAACTTTTAACTATAAAACGGAAATTCCGAACCATAAACATAGGAAACGTGATAACCGGTTGCATACTGCATAAAACTTAATGACCAGAACACCTGCTGACAGAAAAATAAATAATTTTCTTTTTTTTTAATGTAAGCAGGAAGGTTAGTAAACGGCGTGGGTTGGCTGGCGACGTGAAAAGTTTCAAACCTACAATTAAGCTGGAATTTATGCACTTCCTCGGTACGGTAAGGAGACGTAATATATGGAATTACTTCAATTTCTACTATTCAAAAAAGTGCATCTCGAAAGGACAAAGCTGCTTTAAATAAAAAAGGAAGAGTTGACATTCTACTGACACCATACATTTTACGTCAGTAGTACCAACAAATACGCCACGTAAAAGACTTTATATATTTAATAAAATGACACTTGCTATCACAGAAATGTAAATTATTTTTAAAATATTACATTTTACTTTTTAGCAGACACTATAAGTTTATAAACAGCTCTTAAGTAGAGTATTCGCACACTAGCTTTCAGATTTTAACTGTCACCCAAAAAGGTTTGTTAAGGTTTTTTTACGCTCATGCTGACATCGCAGAACATCAGTCTGCACTCAATCTGCTAAATCACTTTTTGGGGGTTAGAAAGGGGCGGTCTTTCCAGCTTCATTACTAAGTACCATTTTCTTCAATCATGGCCCATACGCAATTCAACAACAAAATTTAAAACATTTTAAAAGTAACATATGTTTAGAATTTCCGATAACATGCTTTGTTGGCATACAGTTTTGTATTTTTTATTTTCGGTCTTTATTCACTTCATCAAATCAATGTTCAGTGTTCTTAATAAGATAGGTTGCAAAACCTTTTTTTGTTTGTCTCTTCTTATTAACGTTTTGTGTGTTAACTTTATTTATTAAATATCATGTTATTCGCACTTATGCCACAAGTGAACAACAAATTCACTAAATGTTTAAAAAAAGCATATCTCTAGAAGTACTAATAGACAGTCTCGCAATGGAGTTTTTTTCCCATACAGTGTTGCCATTGCTCGCTTTGAAATCGTTGTTTCTCAATCAAAAATTCGTGAAAGATATACGAAATATGAAATAGATAATAAAACAAATTCCAAATTAGGACTTGCAAGTGTCTATATTCGGGTGCAGGACTAAATTATTCAAAATTTTATTACTGTAGGTACCGTTTTTTTTCACAATGCAAGAAACATACACACATTCATGCAGATTCTTCATTACTTAACTTCTTTAAAAATAATATAGAGCGATTATATTTGGTGGCTATAATCTGAAAAGTGATGCCGCTTTTTATAGTGATTGAATGCAAAACCGTGTTTCAAGACCAATAGCCCATTTGGGCTAATAACATTCTGGATTAAAAACTAACTGGAGTCCGAGTTAAAAAAAAAAAGTTTGTTTAATGTTGAATGACGAAAAAAATTACTATAAGTAGAATTCATGAAATTAAACAACAAACGAAAATGAAACGAAAAAACAAAATGGAAAGGTGCGGAGTATGATGGCATTTGACGTTTTAGTATTTGGGCTCTGTTTTACCCACAAGAGTAGTACATAATTTAATTGTATCATATATAGACCGAAATATATAAACATCGCAAAATAAAATTAAAAAAATCTGATGTGTACACCACATGACTTCCTTGTACGGAATATTAAATTATCATTTTTTCCTGCATTCCACTTAAACTTATTTCCTCCAATTTCATTAGAGATAGATTTCTCATTCGATTAATTCAGTTCTCACTTCGCGACAAGGCAGAAATATATAAAAACTCAAAATGTCTATATTAAAAATTGAAAAATATAGAAAAACATAAAAGAACCAAATACAGTTAAAAGAATTTGAAAAACAATTTTCCCTCCCCCCCCCAAACTGACGTTGAAGCAGACTTAATTTGTTGTGGACGCTATCGTCAGTCAGTATATGGAACAATTTAATAACTTAAATGACAATTTCAGAATTTTTTTTTTTTTTTTACAATTAAAATTACAGTTTCTAACAGGCAAAAACAAGCAATTCAGCCAGCGGACAAGAAGGCAGATTTTTCGTTGCACAAAACTGAAAGTTTACTTTTGGACTTACTCGGCAAAAAGACATTGAAAGCGCTGAAACTAACTTAATTTGTTGTGGATGCTATGGTCACTCAGTATATGGAATAATTTAATAACTTAAATGATAATTTCAGAATGAATTAAGCATAATTTAATTCGCAATAATAAAAGAAGACGTTACTTTGCGAAGCTTAGTTTCTCTAGATTGGCATCAAATTCACTATTTTCTAAGTTTCAAATGTAAACAAATATGGCTGCTATAGAAAAAAAAATTAGGCTTTTAAATTGTTGATAATTCTATAATTATTGCATGTAGGTTAACTAAAGGCACAAAAACCTTAACCGGAAGTAAGAACAACATAATTCAATCATTTTTTAAAGCAAAAAATGCGCAATTTACCAACATTTAAGAATAAAAAGAAACTGAGCTGACCGAGCCGAGTAACAGAGTGGGTATATTATATATAGATATTTATATGCTTTTGGTGTGTTCAAGTTCGCTTGAGAACGCCATTTTTTAATCTCTTTACAACTTAGTTTTTTCCCCCATTTATAATGTTGTTTATTCTTCCGTTATCTACAGTGGTATTATTTTGTTTTGAATACCAATTTAATCTACGTAACCAAATGAACTTATTTTTCAGATTAAACTGCTTAAAAATACATATGAATGGTTAATAGTACTTTTCTATTAATTATATAATACTGGTTATAACCAGTTTACTGTATATTTTTAACCACTTTCGTATTAAATATGGTTCTGAATTAACCGTGGACATTGTCCTCGTAATTACCGTTAATTGGGAATTGATTGTAGATTATTTCTGTTCGTCTATTAATTATAACGGTCCCTATACGATTTTTTTTTTTTTATCTTTTCATCGAATAGCGAATTAAGAACATTGTTAGAATAAATTAGTTTCACTTTTGCATAATAAAACTCGGCCACGTCAAAAACAAACGAACGCCAAACGATATTTTCGCGAGAGAAGATTCTACCATAGTTTTGATGCAGGAAAGTCTTGAAAAAGATTCTGCACTTGCGTTTCACTTGAGCTCCATTCTTTTCTTCAGCCATGTTACACGTTCTTTTTTTTGGAATATACTCCTGATAATATTGCCTAATAGGTCAGCCTGAAGATATTTAAAACTTATAAAGAGTCTCTTGTAATTTCTTTTTCTCAACGCTTCAATTTAAATGTTTGTAAGACTGTTAACTTTGATTTGTAGCTAAGCAAACTCTCTAATTTGTTAAATAAAGATTTCATAGTTTTTCTAACTTATGATTATTTAATAAAACTGTGCTAACTAGAGGATAAACGTCTTAGCTGTGTTAAATGCACGACATATCGAACATACATAACTAGTGCTCCATAATTTAAAGATATGCATTTCAAATAGCTCCTAAAGCGTCCAAGGTTTAATTTTTTGATTAAGTATAGAAGAGAAAAATTTAAAAATAAATTACACAATAATGCATATAATTGCATTCCATTTTTATCTTATTCATTACAAACAATGTTCACCACTTATCCGCATAATAGTTAAGAAAATAAATAAAGTAAAATAATAAATAAATAACACTGAAAGTTTTTTAATACATTAACTAACTTATTTTTAAGTAACTGATGCCAACCCAATAAAAATATCAATTACTACAATAATTAAGTAAATAACTGCATATAATTCTGCATACCGACAACACATGCGAAGTCAGTCGATAAAAATTACAAACAGCACAATATCCTGAGAAAGTTGGAACCCATCTATGTGAATTCGCACAGACGCACTCACACTGCGTCATTTTGGAAAATGCATTAAATGCTGAAAAAGTAGCTACAGAAAAATACGAACCCACTCACGGTCATCGAAACTAGTGACAAAGATGAAAAAGTAAATCTGAAGAACGAATTGGGCTTACGAAATTGTTTTATCTCAATGCATAGCACTCAAGACGTATTGTTTTTGTCCATATCTTCTATTCTTATTTTGATTAGTTCTGGAGGTCTGACTTTGAAAATACAGATAAAGAAGAAAGATTATCAAGGAAATAAAAATTACGAACAGCCGAAACACGAAGCTTATATTTATATTTTTTGTCATAATTACCAATTATGCTGCCAATTAACAAAAATAATCTACAACTAAAGGACAAAAGATACACTGAAGTTGTCTAACAAATTTTAACTATCCATATAAATCATGTGATTATCATACAGCGGAATTTGGATCACGAACAAATTATCGGAAAAAAAATATATCGGATGACGAGCGGTATTTCGAGTTAGGGACACTCAAAATTACTTTTAAAAAGTGTTTTGAAGTAACCTGCGACATCCAAAAGACACACAGAGATTTTTGAGTACATGATATCAAAATCCACTTTCCAGAGAATGTTAGAGCTTTTTTGCTCCATGCACCCCTTTCATCATTGCTAGGTCATTCTCCTCCTTTAGAACTCAAAAAATATATTCAACCTTTTCTACTCCATCCAACCTCTTTCACTATTGCTAGAAGATAATTTCCCCCTGCTTTCCCAGACTCAAAAAATACGTATATACTTATTTCGATTTAGATTATTTTTAACTTGTTTTTTTACAACTTAAACAACAAAAGGATACAAAAAATATTGATAAAAACCAAAACTTGACTAAAAGTAGTTTTTTTTTTAATATTCATAAACACTTAAAAGCTATATAAAAAACTCCAGCATCCTCAATAAAAGTGACGTTCTCCCCTTGGTTTAAGAACTCTTGCTCTGCGCAAAATCATGATGTGGAAGTGACTAAGAGGAAGCATACAAATAAACTGAACAAGAAAGAGCTACAGCTTTACAAAGGGGAGGGGGAGAAAAGAAAGAAAGCTTTAAGATTTTACATTATGCCCAAAAGGGCGTTTTTTTAACGTTTTGTGTGCTGCCTTTATTTATTAAATATCATGTTCTTCGCACTTAAATCATAAAATTCAATTCAACAGCAATATCGCAAAATATTTTTAAAATGAGCATATCTTTAGACTTTCCGATACACAACCTCGCGCGCTGGAGATTTCCCCCCCCCCCGTAGAATACTGGCATTGCTCACTTTGAAATCGTTGAGTTTGTTAATCAAAAATTCAATTTTATAAAATAGCAAATCGATAATAAAACATATTTCAAATACCATATTCGGGCTTCCAGATGTCCATATTTGGTGAAAGATTACATTATTCAAAATTGGATGGCTCTAGGTACCGTTGTTTTATCAAAATGCGAGAAACATATATACATTTATTCAGATTCTTCATTATTTAATTTGTTTAAATATTACACAGGATTCTAACTTTTGGTGGCAACAATTTGAAAAGTGAACCGACATTTATAAGTGATTCAACGCAAAATGCCAAAACGAAATTAATAGCTCTTCTGAGCTAACGCCCTTTGCGCTAAAAAGAAACAGCTCTCAAAAAAGCCTTCAATGAGATGCAAAGGAAGGGGGAGGATTCCAGCTTTTGATTCGCAAAATTGGTACAAAATAAGTTACGGCTTCAAAGTTTTCACGTATTGTATTTTTAATACACTCAGCACAAACATTTTCAGACAATACATTGTTATTGAAAAACGTTTTTAAATATAAGTAAAAAACCAATCATAAGGGTTAAATTTCACAAAAACAAAGACAAAATTAGTCTTAAGCGGAGTCGAATGGCGTTAAGTGACAATGAAAAGAGATATCGCTTGTCTTTCTATTCTTCCTCATCACTTTTCACTTATTGCGTCTAGTCTTCTTCACTTAGGTAGGCTAATATTGGATCAAATCTTCGCCTTTATTATCTATTTTAAATAGCGTTTATCATTTTTATCTTAAATTTAATAATTTCAAACGGTTATGTGGAACAATTTTGCACATACAATATTGTGAAGTTTAAATAAGGAATCATCTATGGTCGAGGGACAAAAGAATCCATTTTACATAAATTTCTAAGGGAAAAACTGTTTCGGTTTACGATTATTTCGGTTAACGAACAGCATTTGGGAACAAATTAAATTTGTAAACCGAGTTTTCACTCTCTTAACAAAATTTCAGAACTGCCTGAAAATATCAGATTATCAAAGCCGTAATTGTAGAACTAAGTTCCGGATAAAACATAATTTGTTCAAGTACTACGATAAATTTTGAATAATACTGATTAATATTCAATCGTCATATCATATCGTCGGCACTACAAGACTATGCGATTTCATCATTTTTACTTAAATACAATCTGGAAACGATTTTTCAATGTACAGTTAAGTCTCTCCAACAGAGAAAACGAATTAAAATAATTCTTATTTAAAAATCAGGACCCGATTTCTCTAACATTCAATTTTTTCTCCTCGAAATTATGATTTTACAGATTTGTGATTCTGACGTGAAGCTAATGATGTGTTTACTTAGTTTACAGCTATATACATGTATATTATCATATAACTGCAATAAGGGTTTAATAAAGGTGGGATAATTTATGCAAAATGTATTATAAACGATAGAAACATCTCACGAAAATGATTTCCCATGAATATATCTCAGAAAAAAAAATATCTCATTGATAAATATCCCAGGAAAAATGTTAAGGATTGATTTCCACTATTTTGAAGATTACTGACAATTTCACACTCTATGGACACATACATTCCTGAGGAACAAATATTACCAGCTCCTCTTCCAAAATAAAAATATTTCTTATCGGACTCACGCTGCGGGATGTATCCAAATGAGGTACCAGAAAGAATAGATGTAAATACGCCACTCAAAAATCTATCGACAAGAAACAGGCGATATTAGATGAGAGAAATCGAATTCATTCGCAGGCCTAGATAAACCTTCACATTTTTTGATGGAAAGCAAACAGAGCAGACAATCACTCCACAAAGCGATCGCTATTACATCTATCCACTCGAAAACAATGCGAGCCGCTAAAAGAGCCCACAAGCATCATGGCTACAGATAAAATGCATTCTGTACTGTGATGACAGATTATTTCTCAAGTGGATTGTGTCTCTCGGGGTGCAACTCTTAAATGGTAAGATTCCACCGACCTTTGGTAAAGGAGAAAAGCATGGAAACAATCACAAAATGGGAGAGGTGCTTTTTTAGTTGCTGAGCTATCTCTAATCGACTGAAGAGGGCCACTTAATACAGCCTTCCAAAACGCTGAAGGACACAACTGCGTAGGCAATGTCGATTGTTATGAAAAAAGTTAATCTGAATCGAAATATAAATAATGAATTAATGATTCAAACTGAATTACACATATACTTGGGAAGGGGGGAGAGAAAACCCTGATCAGAGATTCCAGCATTTTACCAAAGCAGAATGTTCCGATGGCATACTTGCCAACCTACAACAGTCAAAAATCAGGATATTTTTTTAAGAAATCAGGAGAATTTTCTCAATGACAAAAGGATATTTTAAATAATAAAAATATGTAGAAGGAAAATATATTTTTAATAATGAATTAAATTTAAATGGTTCTTCTAATTAATATCTGAAAGTTCAGTTATTATTTCTTAAATGCAAAACTACTTACACGTAGAAAAAAAAAAAAAGCAGTTTTATTCCTTGTACCTTCTAATAATAGAAAAATACTCTAATCAGTTTCCTTAATCATTAAATACTTATTAACCAGATCACTAATCATTGATTGCAAAACATGAATTAATGTAATTCTGACTATGGAATTGTTTTAAGACCATCGTATGATGGCAAAATAGAATGCACAAAAAAGGAAAAAACTTTGTTAAGGTCCGAAGACAAAAATATAAATATTCGTTCTTCATAAGATAAAATTATAATAATCGGAAAATGTGTCCCTTGTCAAGCGATTTTTTTGTTTATTTATTTATTTTGGGAGAGCCTTACGCTTACATTTTCTGGACATGCATTTCGGATTCCCATACACAAAGCAGAAACGTGCCAAATCTCAGTGATGAAACGACTTCGGTTTATTTTATATGCATCTAGAGGGGGATAAAAAAACACGCTTTCAGACGCCAAAAATCACTTTTGGAGGAGGGAATAGAGAAGTATTAAGTCAAGCTACATCAAAATCGTGAGAAATTTTAAAAATAAGAGAAAGTCGGGAGAAATATGCTAAAAATCGGGTTGGCGGGAGTGCGATCAGAAATGGGGAGAGTTGGCAACTCTGCGATGGCTAACGCCAGCAAGCAATTGCTATAAATTCATACAGGTAAAGCTTTGAGTAAATCCTGGATTTTAAAGAATTGCATTAAATCACAGCGAATAATTTTAGAATTCAAAATATCCCAATCTTCATGCTATTTCTATCGGCATTACACTTAAATATTTAATCATAATGTTAGAATTACTAATAGATTGATGATTTTAAACACAGTCTCGATTAAATAAATAATCGAAACTGGAGAAACACTGCAATCTTCTGGAAAGGTACTTAAATATATTTTTGGTAACATTACATTACACATTAAAAAATCAATAATTATAGAAATACAAATTAAGCAAACGAAGATCCTTGGCAAGATAGCGTCAGTTGACCAGGTTCGAAGCGGGACTACCACAGACCCTTATTTGACCTCAGTGATTTCTCAAACTGATTCTGAAACTAACAAAGTTATTAATCGATTTGTTAAATAGTAATAATAATAAAACAGAACAGAAGAATTAAAAAAAAAAACTGAGCTTGTCTATGTATAGAAATATTAAAAGCGGGGAATAATACAAACAAATTCAGTTACGAATTGTACTCTCAAGAACGTAAACAAAGTGCAAAGCAGAATCAACAAATTATGAAGCGCGAAAGATTCCTCAGCAAGGAGAAAAACAATGCAAATTGTAATACAATAAAAAGGAGCATAGAAAACACCCGAAAGGGCGTCAAGTCACGACAACAGGCTTCTGGAGGTGTCCAACCTCCTCCCTCGGAAAGGAAGTGGGGAGGGTTAGAGCCGTTAACACGAAGAGCACAAGATCAATTGAATTCCAAGTCACGTAAAGTTTGTCTGCTTCTGCTGCGAATGCACTCGGCACGGGCCCTGATCTTTAAAACTAAGAATACAAGCGTTAATCAAAAGCGTTTATGGTAAAGAATAGGAAGCAAGAGCTAAATACAAAATATTTTTTATCCTTTGGAGAGAAGGAAGTAACGAAAAAGTAAGTTCCACTTTACGAAAAATTATTAGTTTAGCGATCATTCCAAAATGATAATTATAGGCGTTTCGGTTCAAGGCACATCAAAATGTCTTGAAACCAGACTTGTGATATTCTTCACTTCATGCATTAAAACTGAGATAATACTCTCTTTCAATGATGTTTTCAATCTTGAATCAATGATGGTTTTACGGCAAGATGCGCAGAATGATTACGCAGGGTAGTACCACATCTGTTCGGAACTTTAATTGAAAAATTTAGAAAATCTATATGCGTGAGCTTACACGGAAAGTTGGTTTATGTCATTAAAGAAATTTCATACATCCCTCCCCCCAAGATACTGTGACCGATAAACAGAAGGAATAGATACGAAAATTCCCTCAGTCCTATGCTTGTGAATATACAAATTTTCTTCGTTTCCCATTCGAAATGTTAGCGATATCTTTGCATATTATGATGATAACGCAGATCCTTTGGCAAAGAAAAGGGCCAATATTCTCCAAATAACTGACAATCACATTCCTTTTTATACTGTCAAAAGAGTAATAAAAAATTACTGCAAAGAAGCTTTCTGGAAAGACGTTACCGACAGCAACAGTCGTATGGATTAGCAGAATTTTTTATACTCCGTTACGGCCCGTAAAGAAATCTGTTGCTATCTTTCGTCTTGTTACTGGCTATGATTGCCTTTTAAACAATCTGCATTGGATGAACATTATCCCAACTCCAATTTGTAAATTGTGCAACCTTCGTGAGGAAATGAATGTCTGCACCTGGAAGAGATACTGACAGGCGAGACACAAAATAGATCTATAGATTATACTGTGGACTCTTGTTCTGTGAACTTATTCTGTGATTCCCTTGTTCTGGAAACAGTTGGGCCCACCAGCGGCCGGGCAGTAAAAGTCGCTGAACAATGGTGGTTCGGTCAGAAGTTCGAATCCCGCGAACGGGTTGACTGCATGGACGTTTTCTTGGTTTTCCCCGTGTGTAACGTGTATACGAGCCAGTTTCCTTTAGAAAGTCCTCCACGAAAGCATCCCTCCCCTTCGGCAGATAGTCTCGAGGCTTTGCCGTAATCTTATCAAAACCAAACATGTCAACAGTTGTCTTTATAATCTGTCAACAGAAATAAAAAAAAATAAAATAAAATAAATAAATAAAAAAAAAAAACCCACCACTAATCGACTGAAATCTAATCTATATCATAGTGACCTAAATATTCAAATATTCACGCCTAAAATCTCCTTCAGAAGAATTTTAACAATTGTATTAATTACCTAAGATAATCATCGTAGCTGATAACACTTAACCATTATGAGCTTAAGAACTTGTCACATGAGATATGAATTTATCGCATATATACAACCGACGTGATACGAAATCACTCAGTCATTAACATACTTCACACAAAAATTGGTAGTATTTCAGAATATTGATGAATATCTACCATAAAAACTTTTTCTTGTAAAAATTCTCTACATTGCTACAGCTGTTTTAGCAACTCATAGATTATTTTTACTCTTCGACGACTACAGTACACTCAACCAACTAAGCTAATGATCACCTAATAATGCAAAATCTTAAAAAGTTCCAACTGACTTAAATTCATTTTTATAACTTATTGAATCAATTATAATATGATTCAAATGCAAAATATATTAATACATAATTTAAAATTGAATTATATATTCTAAATTTTATGTCCTTTGGCTAATATCTCTTTTGCAATTATCTTAAACTGACAACATACAGAGTAGGGAAGAACAGCATTTATTTATCAAAGTACTTTTAAATACGACGAAAACTAAATGAATAATTAATAAACATACTACTGTGTGGAGAAAGTCAGTAGCATAGTAGCTATTGATGCATTACAAATGTCTACAGTAGATTACGACAATTCAAATTCAAATAAAATTTCAAGAAAAATAATACCGAAAATCACTAAGAGTGGTGGACGGAATTTCCACAATTTAAGCTTCAGTAACACAATAAATTTCTTTTCCTTTTTTCTCTAAGGAAGAAACTTTTTCCTTGGTAAAAGCTAAGAATTAAAAACCGGAAGATTCTGCAATCTATAGCAGACAGGAAAAAGTAATGAAGAAACCGGAAGAGCTGACAGCTATGGATCACTTATAGCAATACTATAAGAACACTTTAATCTCTAAAACGATCATATAGCAAACATGGCTGTTCCTGTCAAAACACGCTGACCATCTTTGTTCTCTTTGACTCAGGTGATGAAACTAAGATGAAAGACCTTGAAATTACAGTTAAAATTAAGGTTAAACTTTAGTATTCATTGCAAATTTTCTCCAATTAAAGAATTTGGAATTCCATATTAAGACGGAATTAATAGTAAAATTAATTTTTTGAAAAAGATTCTAATTGCAAACTTAATATAAACATTGCCGGCTATGGAAACAGTCGAGTTGGAAGCGTCGTTATATTGTATGTTGTTATGACAACTATTCTTAAAATTTAATAATAGTTCAATTTGAGTTTAACTCTATCCTATCTTCCTAGTTCTTGTCACAGAATTCATTCAGACCAGAAAGCTATGCAAATTTCATGGCGTGTGGCATAGCTGAAGCTGTAATTAACTAATCGCAGTGCCAGGATAAGCGTTTTCACGAATTTTGAGATAGGGTAGCAGAGTTCAGTTTGGCCTTTCTTTACAAACTTCTTGTAAGAACTGGAATTTTATCGTCAGGGCAAGTCGCCTTTTCTTGCGATATTTATAAGTTTCATTTTGTGTTATTTTAGTGGGAAACCGCCAGAAGCGGGTAAAGAAATAAATATTTAATTGACTTGTATTTGTGTTGCCAGACATAGTGTTGCGGGTTCAAGTCACGAACAGATTAAGATCAGTATGTGGTTAGCGTAAGTTGAATATTCAATTTAATTTCACACCGCAGAAATTACAATGCTTCAAACAGAAATTAAAGCCGCACACTCATACTAATTCATTCTTGCAGAAATACCTTTCGATTGGTTGATCACAAAGATAGCCTGAACTCCCCTTAAAAAATTTCTAGGATTACATACATTCCACATACTTTGCAACAGAAATATTACTTAGGCGTTCGTAGCATTTGCATAGGCTAAGCACATCCATCTTCACACGGAAAGCTCAATACATAAGGATTTTAGGTCAAAAAGCTATTAAAAATATAAAAGAATCCTACTTTGGATATTTTAAACATTACCGGAAACATCTGATTGCAATTAATTTAGGATTTATCAAATAGTGTCGACGTTTATTAAAGGTGGGGGTGGGGAAATCCTCTCATAAACGATGCTGACGTTTGAGTACGTTTGACATTCAGTTGCAAACACTCTGCATTTTAAGTAACTTCTAGGATTATGGAATGCAAAAAAGAAATCCTCCAAATGTATTACTAAGCTTCATACTTGAATATAGCTTCCCTTTTTAAAAAAAATCTAAAAGCTACTATTTTAGAAAGAAAAACGTACATTCACTTGTCAAACACCACGTTCGTAGCTTTCTAAAACTTCGGCATAGACGGGTTACGTGACTGCAATCCAGACCATTTTTCACACGTCTGTAAGTCTTAAAAGAATCGCTACAGATGCCACTGGCTTGACAAAATCCATTTGTCAGTCGATTAGTGAAAAAACTACTGGGGACATCACGTTGGCATGAACGTGGAAAGAATATATTACATCTAGTTTTACAAAATCATTAATCATTATTTTGCACAAATGTGCACATATCTATGTCCAGGCTGATATGTCATTGAGCTCCTGAAATTTATTGAAAGAAAATAATTTATAAATAAACGTAAATAAACGCAATCATAATGATTACGTTTTTTTTAAAGCAACTGGAATAACTAATTTATAACTTGGAAATATCGCACAAGTGGGATATTATCTAGCTGATGGAAAACAAAGTATACGATTTTACATAATCCACAAATCGCATGCTTTCTTGACAGATAAATAGCAGTAAAATGAAGACATTAAAGGGAAACTTGCACTAAATTAAAATACATACACTAAATATACTACAAGATTATTAGTTTTTTTGGAATGCAATACAAGCATGTCTTGCAGATAGCTTACGACAAATTCAGCTCTGAAAATGCAACACATTTTATTACACTTACCAACTGTTCTACAGGCCGCCCAATGGTACAGTGGTCAGTGACTCTGACTACTGTACCGAAGAGCTGGAGTTTTGAGTCCCGGAGAAGACATGGATGTTTGTAAATGCATACCGCCTCCGGCATGAAGGCAGCCTCAATGTATGTCTAGTCGAAAGTCCTCTGGAGTAGTTTGGTATAGTTCGACCGCTTCATCCGCGACCATGAGCGCAAACACGCATGCGCCATTCGGACCGAATTATTCTCAAAATAGAGTAGAAGGATGAGGACTTTCTTTCCTTCCAGCATATCTCTTTCCGGAGAAGCGAAGACTTTCACGTCGCGGCAAGTGATAACGCCCCTTTTGGACGAGTCTATGTGTTTTGGCAGAATGCCAACCAGGGTTACGTTTGAGGCAGTCAAACTATAGTATCAGAAGATGGGTGGGAAACCCTCTGATCTGTGCCCAGCGATGCTCTCTCTCTCAAAATAGGGTCGAATTGAGCAGAAGATATGCTTTCACCAGTATCAAGGCTCATGTCAAACGACAAACGCAAAAACTGCACTCAGTGCCAATTAATGTCACCTATTACGCGATTCTACAATCCCGTGCAATCTCTATTAAGTTATTTATCTTTTATGCATTTTAAAATTATTTCTTTAAATTTAATGAGAAAAACTTTGAAAAATTTAATTTTAATTATTAACACCCCTGAAATCTGTTATTGCTTTCACATGGCATTTTTATCCCGCTAAAAACAAATATCAGCAGTTATCGCCAATGCCTAATATCTTTCCTTTAGCTTCCACATTATAAAAGTGTGTCTGCTCCGTAACAATAGGAGTTGGGGGGGGGGACTTTTTTGACTTGTGCTTCCTCACAACATTTTGCAGTTAATGTTATTTTATACCGGGGCTAGCCTACGGGTCGACTGTGAGCTACCATATGTTATAGCTAAATATACAAATAATATAAGTATCAAATCCTTAAGAACCACTTCAAATAAACATTATAGACATGCACAGCACTCCAGTCTAAGTAAGATCTTATACGTGAATGTATGGCGACCACTGTCTCAAAAACATGTGTTCACATGAATACGCTCACATGGATAGATCGTAAAGCCTACTCTCAACTCAGAAAACGAAAATCTGAATCCATAGAAGAAATGTTGAATTTATCGAATAAAATAACTTCGTTAGAAATCAATTTAAAATTCATGCAAATGCAGTAAAACTGAATTTTTGACTACCAAAACTAATTAAATGGCTGTACGATATTAATTTAAAAGTCTCTTTATTACGCCCACTATCTTTCGCGAAAAGAAAAGATACATTAACCGTTGAAATAAAACTTTTATTTAAGAAGGGAGAAGAAAATACAAATTATGTGCACACATTACATATGAGAGTAAGTTTAAAAATAGCGAATAATATTAACAATGATACATAACTGAGATGAATATGATAGTTACGATAGTAATCAATCACAAAATTAATACAAACGCAGTAAATCTAAATTTTCGACAACCAGAACTAATTCAATTGCTTTACGATATTAATTAAAAAGTCTTTTCATTAAACGTGTCATCCTTTGCGAAGCGAGGAGGATATTTTCGATCGTTAAAATACAACTTGAGAAGAGGACACACGAATTGACAGTAAATTTAATATCAGCGAATAATATTACCAACAATATGATTGAAACAAATAAAAAAATTATTATTATAAAACATTGCTCTATACAATTAATTTCTTTTACAATTTCCCATTGCAGTCTCTTAAATAACTGAATGATACAGAGTGTTCAAAAAATGTACTACGCATCTTATTTCTTAAAACCAATGTCTTAGACAACTAGTTGCGCTTAGAAAAGTTTACAGATAGGACAAAGAATTTATGGAAAACAGTTTCAATATTGCAGGATAGTAGGATTTGGTAAATACCAAAATTTTAACTTTTCATACGTTTGTCGTACAGAAAGAGGCATACTTTTTTATTTCTTACATTTTCATTAATTAAATGTACAGCATTTCATATATTTAGGTGCAAAATTCACGAAAATATTAGAGAATGAATTACTGAATTACAAGGAAAAATTCCTTTCTAATACATACTACCAACAGACTTATTTTGATCAAATTTAGGTAGATACTACTAAAAAAAATTGCTCGTTCTGGTGGTTAATGTTCTTACAGTGGTTATTAAGGTACTCCTCCGTGTGTGTTCTTGTAGTAGCTTAATAGTCCTTACGGGTAAAACAACAGTCATTATTAACTGTATGAGCAATATCAAACTCATGCATGCTAGTCTTGGAATCAATGCCGACAACGAAAAGAACACATAAAAAATTTTAAGACTGGTCAACTCAAAAAACTGCCGGAGCGAGAAAGAACAGATAGGAATATGTTATGTTACATACATCGCGCGCACCAAGCTACGTACATCAGAGTTTGCTGGAGGAACAGACATTGCACGGCAGCTACATAGGAGGCAGAGGGGTACATACTCTTTGTGAAATGTGGAAAAACCTGAAATAAACCTGAATAAAACATATATGCCTCCATTCCTACCTTGGGTAAAAAGATCAAAAGAGTGATCCTCCAACGACTTAATCATTTCATCAACTCAAATTCATTAAAAGTCACTACATCTGTTCACACACCTATCGAATAGGATCTACGCTTTAACCAGCTATGAAAGACACATTTGTACATGCATGAATATATCTCAAAGTCTCAGTTAAGACTGCTTCGCTGAAATTGGACGGCAGTTATGACATCTTGGCTAAAGTTGAAAAGTTAAAATATTTAGGCAAAATCCTTAGACCAGTTTTCGTGACATACCAAGGTCTATTTGCCCAGCAATGAGGTTCTTCTTATGCTATGATTACCGCTAAACCATCCATTAAATACTGTCCAAGGGACTGCACAATAAATAGTGATCAGTAATTTCAGAGACGGCTTTTCCGTGGATCAAGCCCTGGACAAACTAAATACCGCTATCGTGAATAATGATTGTGATATCTTACATCTTATAATGAGTGTTATATCTGTTGACACACAGAATGTCTTTGCCTCATTGGCCTGATATACTACACCGACTTAATGGCATGATCTGTCCAAAGACTTTCTTTGACCTGCTCTACATCTATCTGAAAATAAATACATACAACCCACAATGAACGAAGTTATCCATTTGATATACATTAACAGCGGCACCTTGCACAGATCCTGCCCCGGGCTCGGATGTAGAATACAATGGCAAACTCGTCCTTGGCACTCTTCGATGGAAATTATAATGTTAATATAGTGGCTTACGCTGATGATTTTCATTAGTGGTCGAAGGATGTACCAGAAGGGAATATCAGACTAACGAGCAAAAGAGCTAATTGTCCATCTCAGGCAAAGAATGCAGATTACTGTGTCCAACATACAGGATATGCATAGTAGACAAGGAAGAAGCCACACATACATTCTCAGTGTGGATCTCGACGGAATGAATATCAGACTAAAAGAACACATAAAATACTTGAATGTAATTATAATTGATCGGAGAAACAGCATCACCATATTAAGCATATTAAACAGCGCCTGCACAAACTCCCTGACTAAAACCACAGTTGCAAAGTATGTGTGTGGGGGTATTATAACTAGCAAGTTTTATGTGATAGCAATGAAACCGTAGCACGGTGTGTATCACTGCATGAGGCCTTATATGGGGCTACCAAATTACAAAACACGTGTTACAATTCAGTTATGTACAGTTCTTCTTTCTTCTGAACATCTGCCGTGGATCGAACTTCCTCAATTAGTGCTTTGGGTATGCCAGATGGATTCCTTTCCTTTGCCCTAGCCA
>KK122125.1:374672-409109 GCA_000611955.2 Stegodyphus mimosarum | reverse complement strand
ACTGAAGTGCAGGTTAAGAATCAAAACGGAAATAAATCCACGGAATCATACTTTTCTACAGAATTATAAATCTCGTACATCAATACGACATGGCAGTGTCGGTTCTGAGAGCAGAAGAACTTGAAAACATCATCTGGTGCAATATGCACATTTGTAAGGTTTTCTCGCTCCTTGCCGTGTGACTTCGCGGAGCGGCGGTCGAATTCAAAAAGGTAGTGGACGATGATTCATCACCACCAGGATTTGGTGATAGGTGTGATAGTTATGATAAGTTCTCTCCTCGATCACCTTTTTAGTGGGGAAAGCGTAAGGTATTTTCTCTCTCCTTATTGCGTACTTTCATGATGTAATTTTAGCTTACAATCGGAAAATCCAGAATTCGAATACCAGCGAAGACATTGCACATTTTCACGTTTCCAACTTCGAAAACGCTAATGACTCTACATATTGACGGCCTAAAATAGGTACAAAGCACAAACTACCGCAGGAGCCTACGAGGGATTAATGAAGTAATTTCTTCACAATTGATAATGGTTCCCAGTAACTGTATTTCCAGGTGCTCCATAGCTCTGTCTTATGAAGACATATACTAAGCCCTGCTAATGGAACAGTGCAGAAGATCTGAGATGATGCTGACATCGGCAGTATATAATTTTTTACCGAAAACCACCGAGAAACTATATAGTAGTAAAGCAGAACTGATGTGTGGAAATATTTAGAATCACTTGCAAAGCTTCACCAGACTGTTAAATACAATTCCCGCTAAAGTTATTATCAACTATATAATTTGTTTCATGAAATTATTAGTTATTAATACTTTCACGAATTTTGAAAGCAAATGTATGGAACTTTTTATATTTCATTGAGTGAATCGAACATTTGCAAATTTTTCATTTGCGAGGGCATTGAAAGCGTTACAAAATGCTCTCAATGCTGAAAACGCTTATTTAGAGAGAAATTTGGTAATTGGAAATATGCATCTAAGATTAATATTTAAAGCATTAGAGACTCCAGCCTTAAATATAGTTTTGAAAGAATCTGCCATTAGAAATACTTCAGAAATTTCCTATAAATGTGCAAGTTGTTAGAGTTTGATACCAGATTATCGATTTAATCTACAAATGCTACCCAACAGCAATACAGGTCTTAAAATTTGCAGCTCACTTTTAATATGATGTCCATTAAAAAGCTACTTACGAATGAAAATAAAAATCGATTAACGAACCACAGAAGACCTGAACAATTCAAATTAATAGTCATGAATAAACCTTTTATTAAAATAATTACATTACAGTATTATAAAACAAAATAAAAAAATATTTTCTATTCAACCAAAAACTATCTTTCAGATTGCTAATCAAACAATAACAACAATTATGACATTTTCATGCAAGTTAATGACCATTAGTACATTAAAAATAATTTAACATTCAATAAGACTTTCACTTTTTAAATATGTCCGTTCGTAACGAAAAACAAGAGCTGGAGCTGGATGAAAAATCATTTCCCAGAGAGAATTTCCATCCAGTTTACTCACGATTGATAATATCAGAGATTCTATTTGCATATTCAGTAGCTCATAGATCAGATGTTATCAAGCTGGTGCAAGTCTTAAAATGGCCATTTCAGATCCACAACGCACGTAAATTAACGATGAGTATTTATTGGATGTTACATCAAACAATGCAAGGAAAAGTAGAGGCCAGTTTTCAGCCCACTAATCTTACCGTCCCACTAAAGTGAACAAAATGGGGAGGGGATATGACACGCAGACAGTTTATGTAGTTTCATCTGCCTCCATTATGGCAGTGTCAGTATGCGTGTTTTGATATGCATAAAGTAAATAAAATATTGCCTCGACTCAGTTATCTATTTTCATATAAATAATATTGACAAATTAATATAATTTATTTTCTACATTCATGAAATCTGTGATCCTAAAGATGAAAACAAGTATTACTCATTAATTTCGGAGCCAAACTTAATTATTAAACTGTAAAATCTCATTAAATGGCTACAATCAGAATATACTACATATTTGTACAACTTAGAAGAAGAGTACTATGAAATCAAAGAACGTCAAACTTAATTCAGATTATTCAGCATGCATGAAATGTACAGTTCCCCTCTCCCTCCTCTAATTTCAAATACTAGATTACAAAAACTAATAGAATATACTAGATTGCAAAAACTACAAAATTACAACTAGCAGAATATTCTAGATTACAATTATTAGAATATACTAGATTACAAAAACTACTAGATTATAACTACTAATAGAATATATACTAGATTATAACTACTAATAGAATATATACTAGATTACAATTATTAAAATATACTAGATTACAAAAACTACTAGATTATAACTACTACTAGAATATATATTAGATTACAAAAACTACTAGAATATATACTAGATTACAAAAACTTCTAGGATATATACTAGATTAGAAAAAAATATTTTGAATTCTGATTTAATTTTTGCAAAGAAAAAAACTTATCCTATTGACATACTACTGTTTAATTTCTTACCTCAAGGTTACGTAAAAATTTATCATTTGTGACTTTCTTATTTCTTAATTTCCCATTTTTTTTTCTTTAATTTATGACTGGGGGGTTAGAAAGAGGCAATACAGCTTTCGAAAATAAGCTACAAATTGATATTACTAGAGGAGAATACATAAATCTGAACCAAATATTTGATATGGTATTTTGAAATTCCTACAAGGAATTACCTGCATTGCAAGTATTTCAGTTTCCACTCCTAATGAAATTAAATTTTGCATGCGATTATTAAAACGTCTCTTCAAAAATGCGACAATTTAGCAACTAACTACTATCACCTTATTAAAAGATTACGATATAACACTCTTACCTTTCTCTAACACAACATAGATCTGACACCGTTATGGCATTTTTTATGCTTTCTTGGCTTTTCTCTCGTAAGTTCTTGTGATATGATATAAATCCGTCGATTGCGGGCAAAAGCACGATTAACCTTTAAATGATTTCTCACTCGGAAACATTTTCCATAACTTCCCGTTACAAATGTTAGAACCTAATATCGTGAATAGAAAAGATAACTACTACTAGAATCAGAATTATTAAGAATTAAAATGAATATTTTTTATGATGACGGAGAGAGTTTCGGATTTCTTGAGATTTCTCATTACAAAAGCATTCATAAAATTGAAGAAATTTCCAACATGACAACAACTTTACAACACGAGTTAAAGCAAAAACGCGTATGTAGTAATACTAGTTGTCAGTTAACTCACTAATACTAAAAGCTCGAAGACAATCAACAAATCACGCCGAGAACTTGACTCACGTACAAAATCAGACGAGGCAAAAAACTACAATATAATATATTAATACTGATATGAACATAACACAAAAAGCATTTAGTGGCAGCAATTTTGATAAATGTTTCAAAACTAACATTGGCAGGCACGGAAGGATGATGGAGGATCCGTGGATGATGGAGCTTATACTTCAAATTCATGAATTTGTAACTATTTGCAAATCCGCATGTATACATTCTTTCGTGAAAATTTCTTTAGAATAGCTCCAGATGTTCAATATGCCGCAGTTCCTTAGCTAGAAATGTACATATGAAATATCAAACTAATGTGGTACTTAGTTAAAGTTTTGCGGTTCGAAAGGACAGCGGAGTCTTAGCTCTTCTTTTTACCACGACTGCACATAGAAAGACAATCTACAGACCTTTCAAGTTTTTTCAATTGAAATGGGATTTGGAAACAATAAACATACTCGTTTCTAATTTATTATGTCATGTTATGTATTGTATGTTATTTATTATGTCTCATTATTGTCATTTTTTAAAGTTTTTAATAATACATCTAATTGATATGATTAATAAATATATACACTCACGTTTGTGAAAATTGCAACACCAAGAAGGAATCGTCATAATTGAATGCAATTTAATACACAGTTGAGTGGTAGTGGTACAAATAAATGATTAAATGTTCAAAGCAAACAAACAAGAACAAGAGATCAGAATCAGTATTTTGTGTGGCCACCACGCGCCGCAATAACTGCTACACGACGACGTGGCATGGAGTCAAACAAAGTTTGAATGTCTGACTGAGGAAGAGCATTCCATATCGTTTGTACGCGTACCCAAAGTTCGTCTGCAGACGCAACAGGACGAGGATCACGAGCAAGACGCCGACCAATGACATCCCACACATGTTCAATTGGCGACATATCCGGGGAACACGCAGGCCAAGGAAGAAGCTGTACCTGCTGCGCTGCAAAGAAGGATTTAACAATCCGAGCAGTATGAGGGCGGGCATTGTCCTGTTGAAATACAGCGCCTGGCAAGCTTTGAAGGAAGGGAACAGCTTCGGGCTGTAGAACTTCACGGATATACCGGTTGCTGTTCAGATTGCCCACAATTCGTAGCAATTGAGATCGTCTATGATATGCTATGGCGCCCCAGACCATAACTCCGGGTGTTCGTCCACTGTGGCGTTCGATAATGCACTCCGGAAGGTGGCGTTCACCGGCATAGCGTCTGACACGAATGCGGCCATCATGGTACCACAAATTAAAGCGGGATTCGTCAGAAAACACGACATGCTGCCAATCAGCACGCCAGTCTCTATGCTGATTGGCCCATTGTAGCCGCAGGCGGCGATGGTCGTGCGTTAGGGGGATCCTGTATAAAGGAGTCCGTGCGCGCAGTCCACACTGCAGCAGACGTCTACGAATTGATGAAGCACACAATGAAACACCTGTAGCTATTGACCACAGTGCTGCCAATTGTCTAGAGGAAGCTGTACGGTCCGTCCGCGCCATGCGGACCAGGTGTCTATCATCGCGAGCTGACGTCACATTTCGGGGTCCACTCCCGGATTTCCGAGTTGTCCGACACTCGTCCGTCCACTGCTTCCAAACGCGCATCACTGTGCTGCTGTTACGCTGCACACGAGAGGCTACTGCACGATACGACAATCCAGCTTCACGAAGGCCGATGATTCTCCCTCGTTCAAACTCTGTAAGTTGTTCAAATCTCGCTCTCTTTCGTCGACGAGGCATAAGTACAGATTGAGTTAACGTTTACCACTAGCAGATAACCACCGATAACCATACACGCCTCGCTACAGCCGTCTATTTATTCGGATCCATCAGCCGTTCAGAGGGCGCTGCTCAGCATACGCATGCGCTACGGATTTGTAATTCTAATCATTTGCATATCATGCGCTACTTTGCATTTCCTGAAAATTTCAGCTCACTCGCGTAAGTCCTTCATGGTGTTGCAATTTTCACAAACGTGAGTGTATTTTTACGAAATGTCCAGGCGGTAAGATAGCTGCCCCGCAAAGCTGGCTTAGGGTTGCCAGAAAATGGCAAGGCAAGGCAGGGTTGCCATATTTGGCTGAGAAATCGCCCATTTGGCGACATGCTATAGAGTATGAAGAACCTTCTAGAACGAATTCTCCTTGGTTTACCCCCGAACGTTCTCGAACACAAGCCAAAAGCTATATAAACCCTGCTGGTACGCGCAGAGAGAGTCATTTGAATCGGTGCGAGTTAGCTGGGTCAGTGCCTAGTGTACCGAATTGATCAGTGAGCGAGTGTCCAGCTGGTCGTCGACTGCTTCGAGAGCATTTCTTAGTGTATCGCGAGATAGTGCATTGTCGAGTTTTATCTTAGACTGCGTTGAGCTCCGAAAACGACCGAACCTAGTCAGGAATTGTACTCTAGTGCATCGCCAGTTCTAGCGTGGAGAGTCTCGAGAGTACGTGGAGTTCCCAGAACGACCGAGCAGAGTCGGGAACTGCACTCTGCGCTTTGCCGTGAAGCCGTCTTCACCTTTATAGTCTGATAGCCTGAAGGCTGCGTCGCTGATTGTATCACCGTGTTTATAGTAGTTCTTCGACGACTGTAAGCGTGATTTTGGAGCTGTCTTGAAAAATACTAGCCAATATAGTGTGTTTGGATACTTCATCAAGTGTCGTCATTATTCACTCCAAATCCACGTACCCTTTAACGTACGTAAAAAGAAGAAAAGAGAAAAAACGTAACATTATTGATAACAAGCACTGATAACTTTCATGAGCATGAGCATGAGCACAATTGCTGCAATTATTTACAAGATGCTTCTAATAAATTAATAATATGGGTAAAAAACCATATGGATTTTTTTAAATAAAAATTTACTATGGCTAGAAGATTAAAAAATTATGAAGATAAAGAAAGTTAACAAAAATTTGCGGAAGAATCCAAGCATACCCTCAAGGATCAATTGTTGCATCACTTTTCCTCTGAGATTTCCAGCAACACTCAAATTATTAACAGATGGTTAATTTCAATAACCTAATCCATTGTTGTCTGTGTTGGGAAATTTGTTTCAGTGGAGAAAGTTCTAAACAGCAGAGGACTGTTTATTATTTGCATGTAAGTAATCGTGATGTACCATTTCAATATTTTTGCAGATGGCAATAGATATCATGCTACTTCAAACTTTTTCTTTCCTTTCGCGAGTGATCAAAGTAAATGCATCAAAAATCAAGTTATTTCAGCTTCTTGGAAATACTTATTATATTTTTAACCGCGCTCTATCAACCGAAGCCTCCGTTAACCGAGCCAGCGATCAATAGAGAGTAATCTTTGGAAATTTTTAATAGCATTCGAAAAGGTACAGGGAAAATCAGAACATACTTGCCAACCTACGACACTCAAAACTCGGGAGATTTATTTTCAACGCCAAAAAGGTTTTTAAATGATAAAAATATATTTTTTAATAATGAATTAACTTCAAATCGTTAAATCTTCTAATTAATACCAATTACTAATTAATCAACTTCAAATCTAATTAATACCTGTAAGTTTAGTTACTAAGTTTTGAATGCAAATAGTACATTCTGCATTAATAACTTTTTGGTCCTTTCTTTCCATTGAAAAAAGTAACTTTTCGTTTTTTCAATAGAACTCATGTTGTCCTTGTGTACGAACATGTTTGAGAACATCGGCAATTCCACCGTGCGAAATCGAAAAATCACAGTGACAAACGGTACACATGGCAAATGCATTATATTTCCTTGAGGAAACATTAGACGAAAAGTCATCTGTGTACGATTTTTGAAAAGTACCTGAGTACTTTACCTTTTTCACAGACATAACTAATACGAAATATTGTAATTTTTTAAACTATTTCTCGAAAGCCCGTACGTTCGCACAGGTTAGTGACAAGATGAACGAAATAACAACCTCGATCTTGCTTTGCGTTCATTGGCTAATATGTGCCAGATGTCACGCAATGGCACTCTATGCTCGTTGGAGAAATGGAACATGATGTTTTCGGGCACGTGTTCTCACTCACAAAACAGAAACGCGTCATAATTTCTCACTGATGAAACTACTTTGGTTTTCTATGTAGTCTAAAGAAAAACCAGGTGCTTTCATACACCCCAAATTGCAAACAACGAAGTATTAAGCCAAGCTACACAAAAATAGTAAGAAATTTTAATAAGAGAAAGTCGGGAGAAATATATTGTAAATCGGGTTGAGGGGAGAACGATCAGAAATCCGGAGTCTCCTGCCTAAATCGGGAGAGTTGGCAACTCTGACAGAAGCATTCGCGAATTCTCTCATCTGCTGATTCAACTTTTTGCTTTTCTTATCAGTTATGGTTCCTTTAATAGCCTTCTTATTTACGGTAAAAATTATGGTTTACACGTGTTAAAGACGGAAGAAAGTTTTCAACCCACAATGAATTCGTAAACATGTTTCAGAGGATAAAAACGAATGATGTTTCGAAATGATAAATGCAGAAAACAGTGAAACACTTTTTAAATTTTGAGCTAAGAAGAAATTCTTTGCAGGTAGATACGGCTATCAATAAAAGCTGCAATGATTTTGAGGATGACAAGGAAACCGAAACGGAAAGTGTACAAATTAGCTTCGCTGAATCCTTGATTCTGGCTTGATCATACGGTTACATGAGGGATATTTGCATAAAGCAAGTTATGTCTTCATGGAGGACCTTTTAAGGAAATCTGGCTCGTATTTATGTTGCACATGAGGAAGATCATCAAAAGATTTTACTCGGTTTTTAGTGGAATTTTACTCGGGTTGAACTATGAGAGTTCAGCGATTTTGCAGTACGGGCACTATTGGGTACAAATCTCTATACAGAAAGTCCTGATGCTTTCCTATGAATCCTTTTTTGAAAGAAATGTGTCACGATCGGGCTGCGGTTGCTAGAGTTATAGAACTATCACAAACAAGAATAACAGATATTTTTGAATAAGAGGGAGGGTCCACATAAAAATGGACGTGAGAAATTTGACAAAATTTCAACAAACGGCATAAGATGCTATCAGTTTTTTCCACGAAATAAAATTTTGTATGCATAATTTGTTTAATTGATTACAATGTTAATAGTAGTACTTGAGCACTTATTTTTAGATTTTTAATAATAGTTTCAGAAAACATCGTTAAAAGAAAAATAGCTGGTTTATTTGAACACTCGATGGCTATCTGCCTAAGTGCTGTCGAGTGCTTTTCCTTAATCAAATAAATTAAATTATTTTGTGAAAGAATATATATATATCACATACACGTTATACATATACGAAAAACCACGAAAACGTCCATGCAGCCAGCCCGCTCGCGAATTCAAGATTCGGACCAAACTACCAATATTCAGCGACGAAAGAAAAATAGGCTAATTTCAAATTTACTTCAGTTAACCGAGTTTTCGATTATCTGAGGTGGTTACGGTCTCATTTGCCTTGGACACTCGAGGTTTTACTATTTAAATAAAAAGGAAGGGATTCAAAGTGTAGCATAGGCTTAAAACTGTATTGTATGTGTCACAGACCCTTCAGTGACTTCACATTAAATTTCTTATCCTTCATTGTCATCAAATGTTTATTAACAAGAAAACTCCTCTCACTGTAACACATAGTAAATCTAGCAGATGTCCATAAAAAAATTTTTCACAACACTTTTGTAAACGAGGAAACCCACACTTTTAAAAATTGGCCAACAAAAGAATGAATTTTCCACCAAAAATTGCAATAGCAACATTATTACACGATTTTCACGAATTAAAAACAATATTTTAAAATTAGATTTAATGTAACCCATTCCTCAGACATTCTAATTTGTTACTTCCATTTAAAGCGTAAAATTTTCAAAATATTTTAGCAATTATCCCTTAGAAATCAAACGTGGAATCTGAAAAGAGCAATAACATTAACTGATTATTTAAACAAAAATAAATAAATAAAAACAATTCTTTATTGTACTAGGTATTACCACAGTCATTAACGGTGTCTGAGCACGAAGTTCGGAGCGTCTATGAATTATTATTTCATACATATTTCCAAAAGCATTTTCGAATTTAACATTAACCCTGAATGGAAAGGGTGAAATGGTGGTGTCTTCCTTTTTCCGCGATTCCTGTTTCCGCGGATGTCAAAAACGTTCCTGTTTCCGCGAAATCATCAATTTTCATTTACCCCCTTCCCAAAGGGGTTACACAGTGGGGGGGGGGGTCGAGTGGACCTTGGGCTCTCCCGAAATGTAGGAAAGAAAAACAAATTCTATATATAAAAAGAAACATTTTTAAAAGGAATACACTGTATTTAAAAGGACAGAGAGAGAGATGTTCAAACTCTGCAATGATTTTGACAATGAACTAAAAGATTGTTTCCTAAAGTAAAAAACAATATTCTTCCAAAATTCTGTATAAAGATGAGTTATAATAAAATCTTTCAGAATAAATGTTCGTTCTAAAACGACGTTCTTTCTCCTAAAACGAAGACTTCTTTGGTCTTAATTGCGCTTTTATTTCTTTCACTTATGCAACTTCATTAAACTGCATTTTCCCTATTTTTATTCTGAATTCGATACTGATAACCTTTATAAAGGGCTAAAGGTTTTTTTTTTTTCCTTCTAGTTCCAATAATGTCTAAAACATTCATATCGATTAACATAAGATTTGAAAATAACAGCCAATATTGTAGCAGAATTACAAATGGAACGAAAAAAGAAGCCTAAACTAAGATACGTCTAACGAAGAATAATTTATTCACAAAGAAACTGCCCGGCTCTTCTTAATGATTCATCGTTACATCTCATGAGGAGTTGTGGGAGGGGAACTGTACTCTCCGATTTCGCGGGAACAGGAAGAATTTTGGAAAACGCGGAAAGAGGAATCGTGGAAACAGAACTAATTCGAAATGGTAACCCCCATCCATAAATACTTAAGTGGGCTAATTTTCAAAAAAGCCTCATCAGGGTTCACTTGAAATGGGATATATAACTTGTAGTAATATATTCATAATACAATAAATTTTGAAAAATTAAACACAAATAAACCTCAATTTAAGAACAATTTTTCCGAGTTCAAAAACGCTACTTAAAAATAATTATTTGCTCCACTTTCGGTTCTAGACGCAATCGCGCTTTTACTTTAAACCAGTTTCTTAAACTGTGGGTCGCAATCCAAAGGGGGTCGCCAAAAATTTTAGCAATTTTGATATTTCTTATAATAATTTTACGGTTAACAAATATTTTTACACAATGTATCTGAAAATAGATAAATATAAGACAGTACAGACAAAGAACAAACGAAAACGTTTCGACGCATTTTTTTATAATATAAACGTTCATTTTACTTGCTTTGCATGTGACGCTGTCATGTCGTCTGTTACTTTATATTCTTCCGCCTTCTTAGCATGCCATCGTAGTGTAGGGGTCAGCACGCTCGGCGCGTATTCGAGAGGTCCGCGGTTCGAGCGTCGGCGAGGGCACTGATAATTTCACACGACTCCTGCTTCCAAATTACCTAATGACTCTACAACTTATTTAAAATTTTCACATTGTTCAATGTTAAAATTAGAAATTAAAGTTAATGACCTAAAACTGCAATAGTATATTACAGTAGAAGTGAAAAAATTGGCAGTTTCACTCACATGTGTGTCGGATTCGCGCAATGCTTATGGGGTCCCACAAAATTTTCGTAAATATTCTGGGGTTCCTAGGGTCGCGAAAAAAATCTCAGTGATAAAAAGGCGTCGGTACTAAAAAAAGTTTAAGAAGCCCTGATTTATATCATCCTTGCAAATAAATAAAATTGAATGAATGAATAATGAATGAAAAAGAAAACACAGCATGCATTAATCATTGATGTTTTATACGTAGAGCGGAAATTCTCTAAAAAGCTTTAACACAATGAAACATTATCAGTATTAAAGTTCCAATTTAACGCCTGCCTTCCATCATAAACTTTAATATGTTGCACAAATCCTTCCCCTTTTTTCCAAAACTTTTCTCTCCCAATATGCAACAAGGCGTTAAAAAAACGATGCTCAAAATAGTAATATACCTTTGATAAAATGAGAAGAAATGGTGTTTGAATCCACTGACCACGAATACTGAACCAGAAAAAGGATTCCCAAGTTACCATTTATCATTCATCGTCAAAATTCACTTCACCCCTAAAAGCAGCAAAAAGCTTATTCAGCCCTCAGGTCCAACAACTTCTGACGGGGTGGGAAACTCTATTAATCATTACCATCCTCCTCGCATGTGTCATCTCGTAACTATCATCAGTCAGCCTTCTCTGAAGAAACAACTGATGACTACCAATTGCCAACTTCACGCTCTAGGTAGGAATGGGGTAGGTAATATGCTTGTTGGAATGAAAAAAGAGTGAAACGATTTATTCTTCTGGTGAATATATTAATGAATGATTTAAACACTGTGAAGTAGTAACGTGACCGATTCCTTTTTGTTTATATTAACAACGATTAACATCAGCTTAGATTTTGTATCTTCAACCACACGACTTCTTCTCATTTACTTGATTAACCGGACTAATGAAACAAACAGTTTTAGTTTAACATGAGGATAGAGCAATCACAGTCTGCATGGTCTTCCTATGCAATAATTGATTTTATTTATAAAATAACAACATAGACGATATAAATAAAAACTTTTTTAATAAAGTTATATTAATAATCGCGCTTAATGATAACATCGCATTTTCTTCTGTGCATGTCAAAATGGAAGCTAATAGTTTTTAAAAGCTAAAATTATTAAAAGTGTTACATGGGAACTTCCCAATGTTATCCGGGGAGGAACAGATATCTTACTGTCGTAAATTCATTAAACTAAACACATATTTCTCTAGGATTTGTTCAGGATATTCTGAGGATATGCGCTGAGCAATATCTTCAAAACATCCTGAAGAGGTTTTCGTGTAAAGAGAATACAGGCCGACTTCCAGAAAGGTCACGGTCGGGTTTTTTTCCGGAAGAAATGAACAATGATGCATACACCTGTGAGGATGGCAAAAGAGATTAATTTACTAATAACAGTTTAGCTTCTTTGAAAACAAATTTTTCATTATTTCTGCTAGATAATTTTCTTTAGAAATTTAATGAAATTTTGATAGAACTCTTATTCATTTACTGAGGTGATATTTCACTGAATTCTTTTTCCCTCAATATGTTAAATAAGAAAATTACAACTTATGATTTTGTAAGTGAATTTTTTTTTTTAATCTGAATATTTAAATATCAGTTTTTAGGGATATTTAAATGCTTCATTTTATATAATATTTGCTTTTACTTCTTTTCTTTGTCCATACATATAACAAAAACATTGAAACTGACTACTAACGTAGTAGTGTTATAATTGAAGAAAACATAAGCTGATTTTTTCCACTAGGAATGAGACTTTTCACTCCTAATGAATACATCATTATAAACTTTTGCTTTCTCGTAATGCCTTCTGCAAAATATTAAATCGTGTATGATATAAAGGGATGAATCATTTTCGAAATTTCAAATGAAAAAGTGTAATTGAGATGCAAATTCAGCAAGATTAGAAAAAAAATTTCTCTTCTTTTAAATTTATCCATTCAAAATTACAAAATAAGTTACTGAATGCAAAAACAAAAAATGTTTTCATTTTGCTACACTGATTTTATAATGATGTAATTCTACTTGTCCAGGCAAAAGATGCAGAAGCACCCCGGAGCCCACGCTCTAGAAAGCAGATATCAGTGTATTGTCAGGCCATGGCTCTTGGCTCTCTAAGGGTTGTTTGTGCCGCCGAGTTTCAGTTAGTTTCAGTTCCAGTTTTTCAACTTTCTCTTTTAATTCCGATGTCGGTTCTTCGTAAATAATTATGTTATTTTACAGTTTCTATGAAGGATATGAACAGAAATTCAACTTTGGAAGCTTTCTAAATTTACCGATGCGAGAGCAGATCTCATATTAAATACATAAAAATGCATGCACAAACAATTTTTCCTATGATGGGATAATCTTTCAACCAAAAAATTTCTCATTATACATACATATATATATATAGCTGCATATAAATCAAAACAGAGCTATAATAATATAAATTACGAACTAAGTTAAAAAATTAGTTTCTTCCATTTCGTTTACTATACTGGAAGAAAGTTATTTTTTCTGGATAACTTTTTCCCGTAATTTCGGAAAAAAGTTACCAATCAAGGCAAATGTAAAGGCACCATTCTGAAGACGTCTCAACGAACCACCCGTATTTATTCCATTTTAGGAGTTTCACAATATAATGAATCCCAAATGAACACACACATGTGTGCAGAAGTGACAAAAACTACAAGGATTAAAGAAAAAAAAAAAGAGTAAAATATTCCAGATTATTTTAACCTCAGCGCACATATAAATTTTTCAAATAAGGAGTAAAATAAATAAATAAAATTGTATATAAAAAATCCACTTTATCTACTCTCGTACATTATTGATAAAATATTGATAATAAGAAATACTTTGCTGAAGGACCATTCAAAGGAATTCTAAAAAGATACCAACAGAATTTGATAACATCATACGTCAACCACAAAATATAACAGCCTTTTAAAAAAAAGAAAAAAATGAATTTTTAAAAATAAATTTTGCTTCTCGTTTGCCCTCAACGAGGAGACGGGAGGGGAAAAAAAAAAAGAAGAAACGAACGAAAGAAAGCCCCAAACTTCTCCATCTAATAAAAACGCATTTTTAAAACGCTAAATACCTGTAGCAGCGAGCTAAATCTCTGCTGAACAGCTCTCGTGACCTTTAGCCACGAAGGTGAATTAAAAAAGAATAACATAAAAAATCAGCATAACTCTCACTCAAACATGCGCAGCACCACAGTACAGAGGGATGGGAGTAAAAATCAACTTTTTTCATAATAATCACACCAGAGATATGGCAAGATGACAAATAGTGGTGTTAATAATAGGGAAAATCGCTAAAACACCGTAGAGTGGTACATAATGCGAAGGGACAATACAGGTGTGTTATGCCATAAGAATACTTTTTTAATGTTTATTATTTTTTATTGGTAGCGGGGAGGGGGTGACGCAAGCAACAGCCCCCCTCTTAAAGGTGGAGCCGTGTCTAAGATATAAATGGGAAGTCATCAATTTTCTGAGGATAAAACGTTAAAGTTTTTGCACAAGTAAGGGGTGTTCTCCATATTCAGCAAAAGAAAGAGCTAAGCGTTAATGCGAATGTGCCTGAGTTGCCAAAAAATGCTATAGTGTATAATAATATCATAGTAACCAAAAGATAAAACAATACTTTACTTCTCTTAAATTGATATTCTGAAGAAGATATCCATCTTACCAGAGCATCTTAATAGTCCTAACGACGAACAGACAGCAATTTTAAGACTGTCAAAGGATTTACAAAATTTAACATTAAATCGGGGACTTTATTAAATTAAAGAAGCGTTTTCAGCTCATAGATAATATGTTAGAAAATTAGAATCAACTTTTATTAATTTATTATCTTGCTCCTTTATATATTTCGAGCACACATGACGAAAACTTTTTTCTGAAAAATCTTGAATAAATCTCAGTCTTCTTTTAGATTTTAGAACAAATGCATTGTTATCAAATGTTTCTTTATTCGTTGTAGCATTTTATTTCACAAATATGATTTGTAATCTTCAACTTCTGGTAATTCGCGTCAGCTCTCAGCTGATAACATTTTTTTTTTTTTTCAAAGATTTGAGGCTTTTGTATTTGAACTTGCGAATAGTAATTTTCGTAATCCATATCATTTCGACCGAAAACCATGCTATGCAACATTTTTTTCAAATCATTTTGTTCTTTGTTTGAAAAAGTAACTCTCGTTCAAAAGACAGTCGATAATTTACTTACAATAATCCTCAACTGGAAATGGAAAGAAAAAATATTTAAAAAAATTAGGAATTCCAGTTGTTGGAGGGAAAAACAACACAATAAATTTATCCGAAATTTCTTAAAAATGTGGCATGCAAAACTACGATTAAAAAAGTTTATTTTATTTGTGTACAGATGCAGACTCTTTCCTGAAGAACACACGATAAACATTACACACTGTTGCTACTGCGGGTGATTAAACTGAAATCATTCCAATCAATTAGATCTAACAGAGGAAGAAAACTTCAAGGATATATTTATTACATTTCTCAATGCATGCTAATATGATGTGAATGCTTAGCATGTCTAGCTAGCACTGAATATCTGTGGTTCAAATTATAAAAGAAAATCGAGAGATGTTTTCTTTTTAAAATAAAAAATAACATTTATTTCACAATTTATTGACGGAATCCGTGTTTCACTTTCTTTAGTACAGATGGAATTCTAGATTTAAAATTCAGATACTGTACATAAAACAGACTTAAATGAAGCTTCTTTGTGAAACATAACACATGGGTAAAAAAAATAGAGGGAAAAGAAAAGGAAAAGTTTGATTTTCATTTAATTACCGCAAAGCACTCGAGGGCAATCTGCCTAAGGAGAGAGATGGCTTTGTGGGAGGGCTATCTGCCTATGGAGAGAGACGGCTTTCTAAGGGAAACAGGCTTAATACACGTTACACACGGGAGAAATCATAGTCAGCTCCTTCGCCATATACAATACAACGCTCATATAGTCAGCCCGCTCGCCAGGATTCGATCACCGGACCGAAATACCTGTGTTCAGCGGCTGTACCGCTCGGCCACTGACGCATTAAATGTGATGATATCTAAAGCAGATTTTAAAATAATCATTAAATGTCTCTGTGGGTATATTTTATTTAGACATATATATATATATATATATACGTTACGTTACGTATAGAATACGTTAAATATATATATATATATATTTAACGTATTCTATCTTTAAACAGAAAATATCTGTGTAAAATTATAAAACTAGTTTTAAGCGCTTTAACAAGTGTTAGGAAATCAAAACACTCCCTTATCCCGCATTCTAAATCTCAATGTGGATTTCAAGACCGCCAGAATTCATTCTTCTTATGTCTCCAGCTTAGTTTATATTTAAGGAGATCTGATTACTAACATTTCAATTAAAAAGGACAAAAACAGGATAATATGAATGCACAACAGTAAGAAATTTTAAGGAAAGATAACATTTGGAGAAATATTTAGTTTGCATTCTATACAATGCAAACCTCAGATCAAAGCTGCTCGGGATATTTTTCCCATAACGAGAGAAGAGACAAGAGAATTCAGATAGAGGCACTGTCTCATATTCATTGCATGCATTCATTTTCCCAGGCAGATGAATAAATATTGGAAAATGAATGGTTTTGCCGAAAAGGAAAATAATTAATTTAAGTCGTAAGCTTATAATGATAAAATAATTTTTCTACCAAATAAGTAATAAACCACACCAAAAGTATTCCAACATTTCGGCAGTACGACCCCACTTGGGACACCGAGCTAAGATGCCGACCCAAAAGTTAAAATAATCAATAATCTGATTCTAATTGTTCAAAAACTAGCACTAGGTAATATTAAAATAACAGAATAAGGTATTTCCTCCACATTCTTAGCATGCCTTCGTGGTGTAATGGCCAGCACATTCGGCGCGTATTCGAGAGGTCCGAGGTTCGAGTTCCGGCGAGGGCACTGCTTATTTTTCACATCCCCTGCTTTCAAAAAATACATAATGTCTCTACAGTGGCGTCCGAACTAAAAAAAGGTGGTGGATAACCCGGATTTGGCGACTAGGTCCCCTAATCCCCAGTCGCCCTTTAAAAGGGGAAGTATATAAGGCACTTATCCCGCCTCCGTGGTGTAGTGGTCAGCACTCTCGACTTTTTCTGCAAATTTCTACTTATTTCATAGGTCGCGGAGAACTTTATTGATAAACACCAGCCACTAGCAATGTACCACTTAACAATTCCAACTGATACCACAGTATCCGCATAAAAATTAATACCATAAAATCCACAGTTTTTGATCATCCATGGTGATTTGGGGTATATGTATTATTTTAGCTTAAAATCACATCATAAATTTAGGGCCAACACTGAAATACACTGACTTGCCATTAATGTCTGAACCCTTTTAACGGTTTTTAGCACACTATGCTGAAACCAACGGTTTTGGTGGCGATCACCACGCTTCATAACATACTCTTCAAAACTTCATAAATATTAGGTAAAATATTCCTTCGTTCTTAATATAACGGTCAATTGTTTAACACTATTTTTAGGACGACTTAAACGCGCACAAGCTTAACGACCCGTTTTATTTCAAACATGCTCAAGTTGATTCAAAGAGATACTCTTGAATTCAAAATCAAATTTCTCACATCTACGTTCTTTAATCTTTCTGCTGTTTTCTCAGCACTGCATAGATTATGCTTAAAATAGCATACGTGCATGTTGTCCAGGAAGTTTAGGTACTACGCCGAATTTGTGTTTTTTAAGTTGATAATAAATGATAGGTGTTACTCAAACCATGGAGAGCAGAGTCCCTCCCGATATGGTAGCTACCATACTTTTGTCGGGGGAAGGGGGGCCCTGAATGGTAAAGACTTTCAAGACCAAAGGAAGTTTCCTCGGATGCTTCGAACTTATATAAATGTTGCTCTTTAAGTCCAATCTCGAACCACTTGTACAGGACGCTTTTCTGCTTGCTCTATAAGTCGAATCAATCGATTTGTCCAGAATGCTTTTCATCTCAATTCACTGTCCAAGACACTTTGCTGGATAAGTCGAATTTCGATCCATTTATCCAGGCTGCAAGATGCTCTCAGTCAAGAATACATGTAATTTAAGCCATATCAGAAGACAAATGGCGTCAAGATGTCGTTATGTTGATACAGTTGTGAAACATAACACATTTGTTGTAACCAGAATCTGACTGATTTAGAATCATTTCTCTTTCACATGCATAGGATTCCAAGAGTTTGCTTTAAGCTTCCCATAACGGCCAAAATGTATGGCAAAGAATGCTATGCCGTCTTATTCTCCACGTTAATAATCCGTCGATTCCACCTAAGATGGCATCTGGTACGCTCATCTTTACAAATGCCTATCAGGGCTATTTACAGTTGTTGAGGTGATGGATTACACACATTAATCTTTCTTAAATAGTATATGGCAGGATCTCAATACTAACGGAAGGCAGTATACTCATATCTTCAGATTAGTATTTTCAAATATAAAAATATGTCAGACATGCAACATAAAGGATTCTTAAATAAATAAATAAAGGAATTAATGAAACAGTCTTTATTTTCAAACCAAGAGCAACAACAAAAAAAGGGGCACAAAAATGCAAAAACCAGTGCCCCTCAACATAAATTCTCTAGTTTTTCTGTTCTTACTGGCCTCATAGAAGACTATAATAAATTATACTTTAATTAACCACAAAAGGGAGATGTAAGCATCAGAAACTTCCTATAAACGAAGGTTTTTATTCCCCATTGCCAATAAAAACTTGTGGGGAGGCAAAATATTTAGTTTCATCTTCCATCCCCCATTTTTAACAATGTTCTCTTCATACATTAAGGCCCCGCCAATCATTCACTTCAATCCTGCACCCCTAAACACGCCCACGGATGCTCCGGGTAACATCATCTGTTTTTATGACATCTAGAATAAGCGTTTATAGTATCTGGAAGAATTCCTCGCGTTTTAATGGAACTTGTTGGGAGGTACCACACTCAGTAATTGGAGACTGAAATACTTGCACGTTAACATGCTTGGAGATTGGAGCATTGGCTTTAAAAAAAAAATAATAATAACGTTTGTGAATGAAAGACGTAAACTGATTCTGCAGGAAGATGCGCTACCGTTTAACAGCAATTATGCTTTCTGCTTAAAATACATAAAAGCTCTGCAAAAAATGAATACGAACTGCATATACTAAAAGCAAAGCTATGTACTTTATAAAATTTAGAAATTAAATCATATAATGGTTACTGTGAACCCATATAACTTTTGGTAACGATTCCCAAAGTGCGGGTTGCGATTCACCTGGGAGACAATTTCTGGTAGGTTTTTAAGTATTCTTTTTTTAAATGAATAAACATTTACGACGTTATAAATCAGGAATTAAATTATAACTATCAAGCAATTGTTAATTATTACATGTAACTATTCATTGATGTTGGTGAAGCCCGCAAAATTTTTGGGCCTTATATTACATTACGTTACGCTGTCATGAATATATATGCCTTGGAAAGTACTGCCGTTCGGCGAAAGATAAGATGCATATCTTTCAAATTAAATCAAACTGTAATTGCTTCAGAAACCGAGCCATTTAAAAGCAATAAACGCGTTTCTTAATAATTTGAATATATTACATATATTAATAACATATATAACTAATATAAAAGTACTTCCTGTAGCGCCACTGTAATTACTGGAAGATACTTCTCATGTCATTTTACTTATCTGGTGCCCGAATCCTTTTTTATTACTTCATTACCACATTATTTAGTTTTAATTATCGTACACCTCCTCATTCTTCACAACAACTATATACAAAAGCGGGTCACGATAAATTGCAATTAATGCACGTGGGGGGAGGCTAATTCCATGAACATTAACTTGAATAACAAACCTGCCATTTAACGTAGCAATGCAAAATCACATTGCATATTTCCCCACGAAATAGCTTAGCCTATGTTACTTTGTTAGAAATATCATAAAATCTACGTCATGTACACACACACACACTTATTGTAATGAAAAACATAATTATATATTAAATATCTTTTTTTAAAAAAAGTACTTTTTTGTAACTTCCAACAGACAAGAAGTTTACAGTCACCTTTCACGTTCTTTTCCATTTAGTAAGAAAAATTAACTTATTTTACATTGTGAGTTGGAATAATAGGGCGAGATATGCGCTACCCAAAGCTAAAAATATATATCATGATGAAAGCTGTCCGTGGATGAATACCACTCGGAACGGTTAGGGATTTCTCGAAAGGAAGTAAAACATTAAAAACCAGCTATTGCATTTTTTTAATGGATGTTGTTAAGTAACACGATATAAAAAGGCCTTCCACCTTGATTTCGAAAAAACATTACAATTTCGGGAGGGAGAGAAAGTTTGACTGAGCAAAAAGACAATAAGAGTTATTAGTGAACTGAATGGTTTACAAACGTCGGTTCAGAATAAGATTTGAACTGTAAAAAATTTTTAATTTTAGTGAAAATGCACATAGGTACGCAGATGTATAATAAATCAAAATTAATGAAAGGTATACCTGCATTTTTAAAATTAAATTTTTTGTCCCAGCTGTGGCATAAAAAAATAGAAAAGTAAAAGTGCTTTTAGCTTAGAGGCTGTATCCTGATACGTACTTTTACATCAATGTTCAGAAACTAGAAATACATAAGTGAGATTTTAAGAAAAAATTTGCAGTGTTCTTGTATACTGTAATCTAATAATTGAATTTCAACAGATATAACAACCGTACAAATTATTTTCCAAAAATTTACAATGCATACCTTATCTTGCAGTGAAGGCAATCAATTCTTAATAAATATATTAGTAAATGAACTTAAAACCGCTAGAAACAAAAAGCCGAAAAGTATTTAGTACCCTGGCTATTACGTGGTTTTACACGGTTTTCAACAATTTTAATTGCTATCAATTGTTGAGAAAAAGCATTAATAAAGTAAATATAAGAAATTAAGTATACGTTATGCATTGAATTTTAACTAATCTGAGGATGAAATTCATCTGGAGAAGATGAAGCAAAATTCACAGCTTTTATTTGAATTTCTAATTAAATAGGCTACATTTTTTGCCACTCATTCTTACAAAAATGCTTAAGCCAAGATTTAATTCATAAGTTAATTTCTAAGCAAATTAATTTTTAATATACTTATTTGGCCCCACCAGCGGCCGAGCGGTAAAAGCCGCCGAACACTGGTAGTTCTGTTCGGGGAACGGGTTGGCTGCATGGGCGTTTTCGCGGTTTACCCCATGTGTAACGTGGATGCGAGCCAGTTTTCCTTAAAAAGACTTCCAAGGGGCATCCCTCGCTTTCCGCGTAGTGCCTAAGGGCGGAGCATGTAATCAGTTAAAAAAAAAATACATGCATAATACTGTGCACCTGGTACCAAACCTGAATTAAAGAGAAGAATAATGAATCCAAAGCCAGCTTTGATATTTTTAAAACCGAAGATTCCAAATCATGTGATAAAGAGCTTGTAATAATAGAGAAATTTTAATATTTTATAAGTCTATCAATAAAATAGCATCTGAACTTGAATATTTATTTTTGCAAAACCTAGAAAAGGGGTTACAAAAGAATAACAAAAATTATAAACGCGGCCAGTACATTACTGATGAGCATATAAGTATAAATAAACGGGCAATTAAAAACAAAGATACGTAATTGAATTCAGTCGCTTTGCTTCGCTACCGAAAACATCATAAAAAAACGGGGTACTGGTTATAGAATATGAAAAGAAGACATGGAAGCACTAACATAAAAATAAATAAATAGGCACCTGGAAATTCCTTTATGCCTTAATCATAAATCTTTATAATTTAATGTTTTAATGTAATGCAATTTGTTCGCATGATTGGTCATCCAAAGTTTTGTTATGTAGTCCCTCGTGTTAAATGTGCAAGTTTATATACAACTGTTTTGTGACAATGTTTCGAAAATTTATAGTGTACCATGCAGAAGACCACCCGTCCTTTTAAGTCATAAAAAAAAATCACAGTGGGATCACGTTACGTGATGTAATTTAATTCCATTTTTCCATCCAGAAATATTGTGTACGCTATCAAACTGAAGAGCAGAGAAATTTTCATACGCCTTCCCAAAATATAATCCTCGGAGCGAGGGGGGAGGAGAAAGCTTCCTCTTTCAATTTCGAAAATTTTCCTCCATCAAAGAGAGAATATTTAACACGAACTTAGCAAGAATTTATTCCCATTTTCCACAGCAGCGGTATTCAGTTTAGTTCACAACTATAAAATTCTGTTAAAATTGGTAGAAAGGGATTTCTATCAAATCAAGAACGTCAACCGATAGTTTTTTACCCACATTTAAAACTCCCGCCTATAGCCGGCAATTGTTGCCTCAACTACAAAAGCATATGTCAAATCGCGTTAACGACTCTCAGCTTCAACTAATCCCTGTCACCATAGCAGAGCGCATTCTCTGTCAATAGACCTGCTACATGAAAACATATTTATCCCCTTTTCAACAATGAGTTATGGGAGAAGTGAAAGTGGGGACGAGACGTTCACTTGATCCCCTTCGTTCCGCTCTCAAAGCTCTCACTACAGAATTGTCCCTGCTTTTAAACGCAGACCCTGACTGTAAGTGACAGTGAGAAATTCGGGCTTAGGGGAATCAGGTGCGAGCAAGTTTGCGTTCTTGGAATTCGGGTCCAACCACATGCTTCTGGAATCTATCCTTTGATTACACGCAGCTGGAGCAACAAGTTATCAGATAATTTACAAACAGTGTAGAAGTAAGAGTTTCCGATGTCTCGGCTGACTACAGTTTTTTTTTGTTTGTTTGTTTTTTTATTGGCATTCTTTTCTTTTTCCACCCCAGCCTCAAAAGCAAAAGGACTAATCTTTAGTTTGGCCTACAAGTTACGATCGAGAAATTACCAATGTGCATAGTAAAAACGCACTAGCATTCGTAGTTTTCAATGGACAAATTTATGGGTTAGAATTGAAAATGTTTAGATTATCAGTATAAACAAGGATTACAAGTAATTCCAGACATAGGACATGAATAGACTATCTTCCAAGACCGTTATTTTTCACATTCATAACAATGTACTTTGTTTATATCTCGATGATTTTGAAGATACCTCGATGTCGTTTGCCCAACCATTTTACATAACCAAGGTCGAAATGTCAATTGCATAATGATAGAGCGAAAGAAAGACAGAAAAAGCGGCAATTTGGAAACTTCAGATCCAAATCTAATCCAATTCAAATTTCCAAAAAGTTTACGTATTTTAAAAATTACTCGATTAAACTGAAATTGTATTCTAATCTTGGTCTGAAATAATTTTTAACTACGAAATTTGCCTACTACATTTCAAAATTATTTTAAGAATTAGCCCCTCCCCAGAAACTGAAGACAAAATATAATTTTTAAAATGAAGCCCTCTAGGCGAGAAGGCTAAATGAAAGGAAAAATATTGCTGTGATATTATTCATCGTCAGCTACAGCCAAATGAAGTCTTATTGAATATACAGATAAGATTTAATTATTCAACAAGCTAGCTGTGCATCTTTTTGGCTGGTTAGCTTGTGCGCGAAACTTGAAACATATTTCCCTTAAAATGCAATAGTTCTTATTTTGCCAGGATATGAACGCCGCAAGAGTAGGAAAAATAATAAACGCTTCGAAGAGGGAAAACAAAAAGGCTTCGACATTCGAGCTGTTTAAATAAATTGTAAGCCTGAGTACAGAACAAGAAAGGAATAATGTAGGCTTCTTTGTACCTTTGCTATTTAATTTAACCTTTTCCTTTATTATCATATGTAGGGTACATCTTTTTTTTCTTTTAACTTACTTGATTCCTTTTTCCAGAATTCGAATCCAAATACAATTCGCACATTTTTTATGATTCATTTTTAAATAATTTTTATAAACTTTCGTTAACATTTTTGAATTATAAGCTATAAAATTTGAATATCGTCAATCAGCCCAGTAGAACGGGAGAATAGAACTGTCTTTTTTTATTTTTATTTCCCCCCCCCTCTCTCTTCATAGTGTACGTCAGGTTTGACGCTTTCCTGGTGTTGGTGTGCTTGCTTTCCACGTTTTCGTATAAATCCCTTTTAAGATTATAATGGTTCATTTACACCTGTACAGCGTCTATAAAGCTTACAGTGCAATTTACACAATATTAACCCGCGCCCTAGTGTTAATTTAATTAGAACATAGGGCAGGAAATTAAATGAATCCAGCAAAAATTCAAAATAAGCAGGACGGCCACGCTTTCGATGAAGCGAAGAAAATGTGACGACGTTAATCATTATATAAAACGCTGCAAGAATCTGATGGCTGTGACAAGACGACTTGAATGATACATGCCGTATATCAAACGTGTTCATACACGAGACTCAAAGTGTTACCCGATAAATTGTTTTCTGATAGAAGTCCGGATCGTTCTCCTACAGACTTTTTTCACAAGATATCTCAAAAAGATAAAATAATTTACTTTTTAAAGTCGCGACAACAGTTTTTAAAAAGTAAATTCCCGAGTATATTTGTTCTGTTAAATAAAAAGTTAGTAGATAGGGTAATCTTTTTTTTTTCTTTAATTTATTTTTATTTTAACAAAAACTCAAAATTTATGGCCCACCCTGACTGTTTCAAAACTTTCACCGAACCTAACAAAATCTGACCCACGAATGAGATCCAATTAACGCTCTGGAAACGCTTTGTAAGTTTCAGTTATGTTTAGCGTAAACATATATATATATATATATTTTCTTTTCCGTATTGTACAACTAAAAAGCTCGTAACTCCTTTTATTGCGGTATTTATTACGGTTTATTGCGGCAATGATTATGGTAAAATGAAAGTTAGCCATCAATATTTCATGATACAGCAGTGTGCTCAAATATTTAGCATCTCGGATACCTGAAACACCAACAACAATTTGCTAAAATACACCACCCGCGCCAAAGAATAGCAAAAATGCAATCCCTACCGTTGCTGCAAACCGCAGGGGGCAAAAGCAACTTTGATTGACGTCTAGAGGGCCTTATCACAGAATTCGCAAGCAGAGCAACAGGTTTTTCTCCGCCACGGTGCCAGATAGGGTGCTAGCTCGCTCGCTGCGTCCCAGCGCGAATCATCCATCTTCTGTGGAATGAGAAATCAAGAGCGCAGAGGGGGTAAGCTCGGCTCGCAGATTTTGAAACACTGATATATTTCAAGGTTCTTGGGCGTAAGAAACCACGGATTTTAAAACAGCACCATGAATGAAGGTTTAAATCCGAAATTACTCGATATCGAACAATAAGTTTTTACTACCGTAAACAAAAAAAATTATTATACTATACAACAATATAATACCATAAACAATATAATTCGTACACACACTATAAAATGTCTAACATGATACAAGTTTTCTTTCAATTTAAATGAACTGTTTAATTATTTCTTTTTCTCGTTAATATGAAATAAATTTATGACTAAAATACTCCCAGGGTGATGGTATCAGCATATACTTGTTGTTTTGGTTTTCAATCATATGTATTTCTTCTTTAAAATATAAAACGCTCAACACACACAGTCAAACAGACACAACCAAAGAACCCCCCCCCTGCAAAGCGACGTTAACAGCGAAGCATACTTTTGCGAGCCAAACAAATTTCTTATCATTCAAAACAATAATAAAAACAATGATAAATTAAACTTTCCTCACTTTTCTTTAAAATGCCAAAATAGTAATTCTTCTTTTAACGGCTAGCGGGAAAAAATACTGAAATTTTTGCAGTAGATAAAAAGAAAGGCACTTCTTTACTTAAATAAAATACCACTAAGCCATATCACGAAATTTAATGACAAAAACAGTATTAAATATTTAGATCCTCTTAATCATTATGGCAAACTTATTCTCGGAAGACTTATTTATTTTCTTCCAGTTTATGCACTTACGATACGAAGAGATGGAAATTAATAATCTTTAAAAATAATTAAATAAATAAAAATACCCACAAAATCGATTCTAGGGTTTTTTTCTTTAAATTCTGAAAGCTTTCAGATTTTATATTACGCCCAAAGGAACTTCTTTTAATGTTCTGTGTGTTACCTTTATTTATTAAATATCATATTCTTCGCAGTGAAAAGGGATAAAATTCAATTCAACAGCAATATCACAAAATTTTTAAAAACAGCCATCTTTGGAATTTTCGATTAACAATCTCGCCCGCTGGGGAATAAAAAAATCCCGCCCGCGCAATGTTGCCATTGCTTGCTTTACAATCGTTGAGTGTGTTAATCAGAAATTCGCTAAAAGTTTTATAAAATATGAAATAGATAATAAAACAAATTCGAAATTTGGGCTTCCAGGTGCCCATGTGCTGGTGAAGGATTACGATATTCAAAATTTGATGGCGCTAGGTACCGTCGTTTCTTTACAATGCGAGAAACATACATACATTCACGCAGATTCTTCAAATATGTCACACACATTCTTCAAACACAATGTGATAACATATCGAGGCAACAACTTAAAAATTAATTCGCCGTTTATAGTGAAACGCCACAAGATGCCATTTTCAGGCTACTACCCATTCTGAGTTATTTTCCCCTTTGGGCTTTAAATAAATAAATAATAAAAAAAAAAAAAAATTTGAAATCATTGTGCCAAAACGCTTTTATTCTATCTACATACTGAAGTCAGTTTTTCGTTCAGTTAAACACTTATAATTCTAGATGTGTTTGCTTTAATTTGTTTTATTTGACTAGCAAATTCAAAGATTCATTTTACTTTTGAACTGACAGAAAAATCTACATTTACGTAATCAAATTCTTTTTTTTAATAAAAGTATTTTTTACAATGTATTTACTAAATTAACTAATTAATAAGAACCTCAGTACTTTGCAGGGACAAAATCCAGAAATTATTTCGTTATTCTGAAAGCAAATGAATGCAGTTCTTAACTGAGCTTAATTAATCTTGAATTTTAACAAGAGCTTCTGTTTCCCCTCAAAACAGATCACAGTAAACGGATCTCTTATTTCCGTAGAGCAATTACATGTACTCTCTCCCTTTTTTATGCGATCGTGACTACCATTTCCCGTAAAATCCTATTTCGCTAATTATTTTATTTGTCAGCTTTAATCCTTAATCACATTAGATAAGCTTCTGTTGCAGAAACGGATCACTGGATTACCTTGCGAAGTACCTCCTGTTTAAGAAACTAAAGAAATTCGCCATTGTCTGTTTTGGTAACATGCGAACGTTAACAGATATACCCTCCATATACCATTTTGTGACAGAATAAAACATTTTAACACCTTACAAATTTCCAGTCTTTGCTGATTATCATCATCTCCACGGTAATCCGTCATCCCTCAACTGAACCTGTACCACAATGAACTTAACCGAGTAGCAACAAATTGCCCAAAGCAATTCAGCGCAGCAGCTCTGCAGCCATTCGTTTCCATCTGACACAACGCAAAACATCCACACACATGGTGCAAGAAAAGTAAATGAAGCAGAAGGCTGAATTTTTTTTACCACTTCAGGTCTTTTGTTTGCAGGGGCCAGCTTCTACTCACGTGAGTGTATATGCAGTTAGGATAACGTAGATGAGGTACTTCGAGGCGGTGGGTGGTCGAGGCGATTGTTAGCACCCCCATTTTCCACAGGCGTCAGCCAGCTCAATCACCCGCTTCAACACAAACCGGACCTACCGGGTGATTTTCCTCTCCTTTCGCTTCGACCCTCCCAGCAGCAACATTTTTTTATTCTTTCATTTTTAGTAATCGGCGTTTATTATGCTAAAGGCGCGTGGAGAGAATTTTTTTTTTCGATCAAGAAGGGGTCAGAATTTTACTGTACCCTGGAAGATGAAAACTTTGGAAATTACACTGCTATTTTCCTCAGAAAACATGTAAAAAATCTTCTAGTAAATACGTGAGACCCTTTCAAGCAAATCTGAAAGGCTTTACTAATATAGTTTGACAATCTTGCAATAACTCATATAAACATAGAATTTTCAGCATGTGAATCTACTTTAAAAAAGAAATACCAATTTGGTTAGTTGCTGCAAGGCATACAGCTCACCCTGCTTTAAATTTAAACGGCATTTTTGTGCACAATTTAGTATCTTATTGAGAAATTATTAAAACAAAATTTTCCAAAGAAAAATTAGCTTTCAGCTTTTTAGATGATACCTACGTTTAAATTTTTATCATTATTCGCAGGGTAATTATTACTCGTAATTATAAAAATTAAGCTTTTAACACGCAGTTGAACTAAAACATAGAAGATTTGGGGAAAAATTCGTTGATTTGACTCCTCCTTCCATAAGTATTAAATGCGTACAGAGAAATCTAAAAAGAACATTTAAATCCCTTTTAGATATGGCTGACTATACATATTTGAAGATTTTTTTACACTTTCTATGCTTAACTCTTTCGCGACGGAAAGTGCAAACGCGCGCTTATAGCTGAGGCCGGCAGTCTCTTTCGCGAGTGTCTGCCCAAGGCCGAAAGGGTGTTTGCTATTAAGCCTAAATCCATGAAATTACCGAAATACCAACGCGTTGTTTAATAAAGTTCTGTAGAGTATTTAAATGGACATCTACATGCATCTAAACCATATGGACCATGAGTCATGCTATTCTCATTTTTAGTAGAAGGTCAAATCTAGATGTATCTGAAATTATATGAACATATAATGCCATCTTGTGCCAAAAGTTATAATTTTAAAAATGTTCCAGGACACTGGCACAAATGTGACGGCCGGGGATGGGCGAGAAAACGCTCTGGCACGCCAGCGTGTCACTGCGTTTCTTGATGGCACGTATACCGGGCAGTCGGCGCGAAAGAGTTAAAATGGTGCAGACAAGGCTTTTTTACATACATTGTATATACATGTGTGTGTGTGTGTGTGTGTGTGTGTGAGTGAGTGCTCGTGCGTACATGCGCGTGTATGTATGCATGCGTGCAAAACGATAAACGTGTACATCAAAATGCTGACTTTAATTTGCAATAGTCCTTAAATATCTATTTTAATTTAGGTATTTCGGCTTCCCATTCTGAAAATGGCGTACTGGCCTCTAAAATGCGTCATTTTAAAATTAATCCCATGTTATATGCTTTTTACAAAACGCTAGCGATACAGAGAATTTGCAAATTAAAACTCAACCAGCCAATATCGAAACTTTTAATACCTCGTAAAGTCAATAGGTTATTGCTGGAACATGAAAAATGTGCAACGCTCTCGCCAAGATTCGAACACCGGACCTCCCCCGAATACGCGTCGAGTAAAGTTCTAGTTACATTTCGAAGGCATGCAGAAAAGAGGGAGAAGATAACTTATTACCCAACAAGAAAACTTTGGAACCATAACTCAAATCCTCTTAAATTCAGCCTTCATCTTGGAATACTTATTTTCTGCTTCACTTGTGTCTGCTGTTTCACACCGCGCCAATTCATTTGTGTTGGCAAAAAGAAATATTATAACGAACCCTTCTTCTTTCTGTTATAATTACGTCTTTAACGCATCTGCAACATCATTTTAATTTGGTTACTTGAGCTTTCCATGGTAAAAATGATAACTCTTTAAAATAAATCTCTTTAAATCGAGTTATGTCAAGATTAATCTTTTTCGTGTATGATCATGTCGTGACTCTTATATAACGCTGGTGATGCAGATACATACATAAAGCTTCAGCCAATTATAATTTCAAATTTGCGAGTCGAAACTTCAAATTAACCAATTAATTTGAATGAAAACTAAATGAATTATCTCTCATTGCCAACTAACTTGCCACTAGTTGCTCTTTCTTTAATCGAAATTAATCAGCATAAAGATGTAGAAAAGACACAAATGTCACCGAAAACGGGAGCGCAGATCTTAAAAAAATCTGATGTCTACAGACGCCACGAAAAAATCTCTTCTAAACCCATTTTAAATCAGTTTTACAATTCATTTGGGGAAAAAACAGTCCTTTATTCTGTCCTTACGCACAGATGTTACCCAAAAACGTCGTTAAATTGCAGTCGATAGCGGTCAAAATGGATATTATCGTTGAAATATAATACCCTGAATTTTTCGTGATTCCGTACAAGGAATCGTGTTATATCAGACATGACTGCAAGTACTTTCTCCATATCTATATCAATAACATTAAAATTATTTCAATATATGTACAAAAATTAGCTAGCACAAAACAGAGAATCAAAAGACAAATCAATATGGAATTCCTAACTGCCATTTACCCAAAGACCGGCGCACAAGAGGAAAAATCTTTACTACTACTTCCAGAGCAGTAAATTTCTCAGCTAAAGAAAGACAGCTTTTTCTAAAACATTTTACAACCGCATCGACAAGGAGATACAAAATTACTATTTTATTGTTTTCTTCAATGCGATTCGTTCCCTTGCGGGTCATCCATTTCGCTCTAAGCCAAATGCACCGTTCTTTTGTTGAGTTCTGGAGGTGACAGGGGGATTTACTGGACAAGTCAGAATTTTATTGTCATCTTTAACAACCTGACAGGAGAATGTCAACCATAAACAACCTAAAGTAATGGATAGTTGAATGGGAGAAAAAGGGAAGGTGGGATAATTTAGTTTACGGTAATTACTTATATGCAGCAATTAGGATTTACAATGCCCTGGGTGGTAGATTTTTGAAACCTCTTCAAAGGGAAAAGGAAATGTAATTACTAGCGACAATACAACAAATTCTCACGCTCACATCAAACTGGAAAGCCGTTTGAAAATTCAGGGGTGCTTTTAAATTGCAACAGGTGAAGGCTATTTGGAATTTTCTATATTATACCTTAATACAGTGATTCTCAACCACTGTGCCGCCAAATTCTTAAAGTGTGCCTTGCCAAATTTTAGAAATGTATACAGTAAAAATTATAATGGTTTTAATCCTAATATCCAGTACACATGAGAATTGACGAAATTCTGAAAAAAGCTCAAATAACTTCTTGTGAAATAGCTGAATTGATTGCAGTTAAATTAAAATCTTTCAATTTGGCTGAAGAAATTATATTACCAGCTTGTCGCAAAATTGTAAAAACAATGATTGGTGGATCAGCAGATACTGATATTTGTAAAATACCACTTTCGAATAACACAATCCACTGCAGAATCAAAGATATGCCCAATATATCGACTCTTGTAACTTCAAATTTTGCTCTATAAATCGATGAAACAACAGATATTACGGGAAAAGCTCAAGTAATTGCGTTCGTTCGGTTTATTCACGAAAATGATATAATTAATCAATTTTTATGTTGTGAGTTACCTAATTTTACAACTGGCTAACATATTTTTGATGTAGTTAGTTCATATTTAGAAGAAATTAAAGTTTCATGGAATTCCTGCATTGGCATTTGGACGCATGGTGCTCCAGCTATGGCTGGACATCTAAAAGAATTTGTAGTACATGTTAAAGAACTGAATGGGGATATATTAGTTAACTCCCCCGCCCGTCCCCATCGAGAAGCACTTACAAAATATTTGCCATCAGATTTGAAAATGGTTCTGGAACAATATGTTAAAATGGTTAATTATCTAAAATCAAGATCATTAATAAGTCGCTTGTCTAGTAATTTATGCCAAGCTATGGAAGCTAAGTACGAATCCTTGTTATTGCATAGGGAAGTAAGATGGTTGTCCAGAGAAAAAGTTTTATATCGTGTGCTGGAATTAAAAGACGAAATGAATATGTTTTTTCAACAAAATAAAAATTATGATTTTGTTCATTTGTTGGAAGATAAAATATGGTGTGCTAAACTAGCTTACTTCTCAGACAATTTTGTTATTTTTAATAACATAAATTCAAGTATCCAAGGGCCGAAAAAAAATATAAACTTAACAGATAAACTGGTGGGATTCCAAAAACAAATGACTTTATGGAAGAATAAAGCTCAGGAATATGGAAAAGTTTCAGCCAGTGCCAAAAGATTTTAATAAAACTATTCATAAAATTGCTATTGGGTTCCTAATCCATTTGTGATAATGAAGCCTTCTGTATTTGAATTAACTTAATGAAGAGGAACAATTAATTCCGCTTTCTAATAATCGAGATTTAATTTTAGAATATTAGGAAGAATCAATTAATGCATTTTGGATTAACATTAGATGCGATTATCCCATGATGGCCAAAAAAAGCTTTAAAATATTATTACAATTTTCTACATCTTATTTGTGTGAATTCGGATTTTCAATATTAACCAACATAAAAAGGAATAAAAGACCGAGATTGTTAAATGTAGAAGACGATATGAGAGTAGCATTGTCATTCTTACGATCCAATATAAATGAAATTATCAAAAAACATTAAGCTCAAATTTCACATTAAAACTATTCTTATTCTAACTTGTAAATTAATCCCTTAATAAACGTGCTGCTGTTTCTGTAGTATATATTATTTTATTTTACATTCAAAATTATTATCATGAACTATTTTAAACAGAGTATTATAGATAAGTAAACAACGTTTAAACTTATCTTTTTCTTTCTGAGCTGACAAATTTTGAAATCGTTAAAGCGTGCCGGGTAAAACAAGAGGGGGGGGGGGGCTGAGAATCACTGCCTTAATAGAAAATTAAATTCAAATAAACGAGCTACCTTAAAGAAAAGAAAACCATGTAGAATCTTATAATGACTGTAATAAAGTGATAAATGTTTGCATTAACTGCTTCAGCAAACATTACAAGAAATAAGCAAGTACCACCTAACTACGCTGGCGAATCAGAAGTTTATTGTAACTTTAGAATATCCTTAACCGTTGCTTTTATCTTACTCCAGACTGATGTGCTCAAGCTATATTTGCACAGTTACACCCTGCACAAACTGGACCGATTGGAGAAAATTAACTTGCGTTTTTAACGACTCGAAAGCGCGACTAGGATATATATTAGATTTATACGTAGAATTGTTCTACATAGGTATCATGACACAAAATCGAAGTATTTCTCCCGCTTTCTTCGCATGCTTTTGTGGCGTAGTGGTCAGCATGCTCGGCGCGTATTCGAGGTCCCGGCGAGGGCACTGCTCATTACTAATCTCTCCTGCTTTCAAAAAATATCTAATGTCCCTACAGAGGCGCTCGAACTAAAAAAGATGGTGGATGATGATTCTCCACTACCAAAATTTGGCGACTGGGTCCCCTAATCCCGAGTCGCCCTTTAAAAGGGGGAGTACATAAGGTATTTCTCCCGCCTTCGTAGTGTAGTGGTCAGCCGTCACCATCCAGATAGAGGTGACGGGTCAGCACGCTCGGCGCGCATTCGACAAGCCAGTGTTCGAGCCCTGGCGAAGGCATTGCACACTTTTCATCTCTCCTGCTTTTCAAAAATACTATATGATGATATATACTATATATAAAATGTCTCTATAGTACTGCTAGGCATACCTACAAAAAAGTTTTCCTTTCAAAGAACAGTTTTTCTTCAAAATTGTCCCAGGATATGCGTGAGTTTATATATTCGCGCGTTTTGAAATCTCTCATATTTATTATAAGCGATAATAAAGCCAAATGCATTTCCCGCAAGGAATTTTGTATTGAAATAGCTATGTTAGAACAATGCTATATATAAATATAATATATATCCTAAGTGCCGCTTTCGAGTCATGAAAAAGGCAAACTAAATTTCGTCAATCGGTGCAGTGGAACGGGAGATATGGAACTCTCTTTTTTTCGGGGATGAGGGTGGGCATAATGTACCATTTTAACACCTTTGAAGACGCGATGTATTTTGCTTCTACGTTTAACAGAAAGCTGCATATTCATGATACCCGACATTCGGTAAAGTTTTAATAATTTATCAATTGATGACATCCCTTTCTTAAAGATTTAAAACTTACTCCTGGCAAAATTCTTTACCTAACTGAAAGAGAAATTTATTTTTTTTCTAATACACGTCTTTTTTAATGAAGTTAAAGAACACTATCTGATTACATATGGTATTATTAAAAATATCTCCATAGAAATTATATGTTTACAATAAAATTTTAATAAATGCAACACATAAATTACGATTTTACTATTGGGATAGATCGTAAATTTAATTAGCAAATTTGACGACGCGATTTACCCATGCATCCTTTTCTAATAGAAAATTTTGATTTTTCTGTGTGGAAATTGCGAAGCGGCTCTCACACCTTCAAAATAATAATTAAATAAATGAATAAAATAAAGTGCATTCGTAATTTTGAGTAGTTTAGAAAACTTGTCAAAAATATCAGTCACAAAATAACATAAATTAAAGGCACTGCTCACTAAAATTTAATTTTTTAATCTATAAAATTTAGATGAAATGAAATGATACCATGACAAACAATGTCTATCAACAAAATAATAACCACATCATTATTTTAACATGAAAGTAAAAATTTGAAATATGTTTTATTCAACAAACTTCTCTCTCTCTCTTTTTTTCGGGGCGGGGGGGGGGGTCCTG
>KK122125.1:355944-374637 GCA_000611955.2 Stegodyphus mimosarum | reverse complement strand
CCGTCAAGCAAGATGTAGTTGAATAAGTCATACTACATTATAATTCAGGAACACAATGCGTTCAGTTAAAACTAAGAATACAAAACCATAAATAATTACTATAAATTTTTTGCACCCACGTTCCAAAATAAAGACAATAGATATTCCTTTTCAATTATTCGCTCAGTAGAAACGCAATTAAAATTTTCGAATTTACTAAGATTATGTTCAGTGGGAAGATCCAGAAAAAAAAGTTCACAAAACAATGGGGAAATGGAGCTACATAGATTTATAGAATGCTATTTTTGCTAATTTATCAAGAAGAAATGAAAAATTCCTCGACTGACAAAAGATGGTCATATTACGTTTGAATGCAATTGCAAAAGTAATTTATTTTTATTTTAGAACAATGAATGGCAGTTTTGAATTAAGGAAGAAGTAGAACATAATCAGAATTGTAACCTTTAAAGATAATTGCGAAATTAAAACAACGAACAGAAATTTCAAACGGATCAATTTTATTTTGATGTTATACACACTCTGTTCTAAATTTTGCAGTTTTCAAAACTTAAAACATTTTCTAACCTATTAAACATATGTAACTCCACTTTTTTGAGAGATATATCAGATTGTACTTCCCAAAACTTGTGTGTACTGTGTGTGATGACTGGAATATTAAAACTGTTAACTTTTATAAATATTTTTCAGCGTTCTTACAAAGTGCCCTATTTGTTAGAAATGTTTGTTAATGACGGAATTTAGCATCAGTTACTCTGACCCATAATTTGCATTTGAAACTAACGGTACTGTGTAGTTTTGGCATATAACAAATAAAAAAATAGTTTATTTAAAAAAAAAAAAAACTATTCAGACTATATTATAAGGGAATTCCAGTAGATTGAACAAACTTTTTCTATCAGGCTTTTAAGTTATTGCTAAATGCTCTGAGGCAAACACTTACTCGAGCGACTCCACTGAGCTCGATTATTAGATTACATACACTCACGTTTGTGAAAATTGCAACACCATGAAGGACTTACGCGAGTGAGCTGAAATTTTCAGGAAATGCAAAGTAGCGCATGATATGCAAATGATTAGAATTGCAAATCCGTAGCGCATGCGTATGCTGAGCAGCGCCCTCTGAACGGCTGATGGATCCGAATAAATAGACGGCTGTAGCGAGGCGTGTATGGTTATCGGTGGTTATCTGCTAGTGGTAAACGTTAACTCAATCTGTACTTATGCCTCGTCGACGAAAGAGAGCGAGATTTGAACAACTTACAGAGTTTGAACGAGGGAGAATCATCGGCCTTCGTGAAGCTGGATTGTCGTATCGTGCAGTAGCCTCTCGTGTGCAGCGTAACAGCAGCACAGTGATGCGCGTTTGGAAGCAGTGGACGGACGAGTGTCGGACAACTCGGAAATCCGGGAGTGGACCCCGAAATGTGACGTCAGCTCGCGATGATAGACACCTGGTCCGCATGGCGCGGACGGACCGTACAGCTTCCTCTAGACAATTGGCAGCACTGTGGTCAATAGCTACAGGTGTTTCATTGTGTGCTTCATCAATTCGTAGACGTCTGCTGCAGTGTGGACTGCGCGCACGGACTCCTTTATACAGGATCCCCCTAACGCACGACCATCGCCGCCTGCGGCTACAATGGGCCAATCAGCATAGAGACTGGCGTGCTGATTGGCAGCATGTCGTGTTTTCTGACGAATCCCGCTTTAATTTGTGGTACCATGATGGCCGCATTCGTGTCAGACGCTATGCCGGTGAACGCCACCTTCCGGAGTGCATTATCGAACGCCACAGTGGACGAACACCCGGAGTTATGGTCTGGGGCGCCATAGCATATCATAGACGATCTCAATTGCTACGAATTGTGGGCAATCTGAACAGCAACCGGTATATCCGTGAAGTTCTACAGCCCGAAGCTGTTCCCTTCCTTCAAAGCTTGCCAGGCGCTGTATTTCAACAGGACAATGCCCGCCCTCATACTGCTCGGATTGTTAAATCCTTCTTTGCAGCGCAGCAGGTACAGCTTCTTCCTTGGCCTGCGTGTTCCCCGGATATGTCGCCAATTGAACATGTGTGGGATGTCATTGGTCGGCGTCTTGCTCGTGATCCTCGTCCTGTTGCGTCTGCAGACGAACTTTGGGTACGCGTACAAACGATATGGAATGCTCTTCCTCAGTCAGACATTCAAACTTTGTTTGACTCCATGCCACGTCGTGTAGCAGCACTTATTGCGGCGCGTGGTGGCCACACAAAATACTGATTCTGATCTCTTGTTCTTGTTTGTTTGCTTTGAACATTTAATCATTTATTTGTACCACTACCACTCAACTGTGTATTAAATTGCATTCAATTATGACGATTCCTTCTTGGTGTTGCAATTTTCACAAACGTGAGTGTAAAAAAATAACAAGGCTGCCCACCTTAAGGAGGTGATGGCTTTGTGGATAACTTTCTAATGCAAACTCGTTCATACTGACGTTACATATTGAGGAACATGTGACTCGAAGATGAAAGTTTCAGATTTCAGGTGATTTTCATTTAGTATAACTTCGGGCACCAATTTCTTGATTATTTCAGTTAATTAATCGATAAAATCAATCGATACATACATGTTGAAGGAAGAACATTTATATGCCACAATTTGCATCCATTTCCTGACTACCGCATCCAACAGTTTAATCTAGATCAGTGAAACAAAATTTGTAAATTGTCTGTTTTGACGTTCTTGCTAAATTTTAAAAAGTTCACTATCTAAATTAAGTCTAGGGGTGTTTAAGAAGAGCAGATTGTAAAAATAGTAAAAGTACATGACGATGTTCACATTCGTGTTTCAATTTCTAAGCAAAACTACGATAAACTCTACAATTTGCTCTCGGACATACACATGTGTATTTCACAAATTTCCCCTTTCTTCAGTTATATTACATGAAGAATAACGATAAACAAACGCAGTTTTTACTTTTAAAAAAATATATTAAAGAGTAAATCAAAATAAACATTTTGCTTTTAACACTGTAAGCTTAAAAGAAATTACTCCTATGATACGTTGGGAAAAAACATAAAAACATACCTTTCATGAGCTCTCGTGGTACAGCAGTCAACACAACTATCCTGTAACACGAAAATTACGCATTCGACTCTTACTCAACATCTCAACTTCTATCTTAACTCCTCTCATTTCCACAAAGTATTGAAATAAAATTTTCGGAATACAAAAAGGTAGGAATTTTACAATTTATATCGACAAAGAAACGTAACAGCAACCACCTTTCACTGCGATTTTAATCTTCGGATGCCAGCGGAAGATCTCATAATATATCTTTTAATCAAGATGGTACAAATTTGTTACTGATGAGTTTTTTAATTACATACTACGTATATAGCTAGAAACTAAATCATCTGTGTTTTTGAATTGCAATTATATATATATATATATATATATATATTTTCAATCATTAACTTTAATCCCAGTAACCACAATGACAGTAGCAGTCTCAAAAAATGACAGCTTACATAAGGGCTCGATAATGCAGTAAGTGCGAATTAACGCTAAATAGTGAAAGGGGGGGGACCTCCTGACCTGACGCCAATAAAAACTAAAATTACGTAAAAGGAAAAAAAAAGGAGCCTGCCCACTAAGAAGATACACGGATATCAGCATACTAGGCCTGCTCCACCCTGATCACTTTTTTCCACCCAAGGTCATGCTATAGTTCCAAATGATACACTATTCGAAACACGCACGGTTCTATAATGACACCTTATGCCATTCCATTGAGCCCCCTTCCATAGCATGTAAAAAGGTCGGGAGGGTTACATATTTTTTATTGTTATTATTCCCCCTTAAACTGTAATGCGCTCTCATATAACTGCATCAATTTTTAGGGGTTAGTGGCAAATGAAATTTTTATAAAAACGAGTTTCACAACTTACTTTAGCCTACCAACAAAAAAAAGAAAAAACTTGTGTCACATTAATTCTTTAGCCTTACAAACTAGGTTTGTAATAACAATAGCATATACCAAGCTTATAAAAATTTTCCCCCTACTTTTCCTTTTTATTTAACACCAGTGCCACAGTAAGTAATCTAGTTTTTTGGTGATTTGACATTGTTTTTAATTACAATCTACTGCATCAAATCAAATGCAACATGCATAAAATCCCCGAGAAGCAATAATTCGATAGACTTCTATTGATTTGAAGAAATCGATAACAGCGTTTATAATAAATAAATAAAGACCGAAAGAAAAGAAAAATACAGCAGCAGACTAACTTTATCCACAGAAACAACAACACAGAAATCAGAAACCTCCAAACAGACACACAATAATAACAACAGTACACAACAATAATAATAACAACTTAAAAAACATATGCAGAATCTCTGTAGACAGGCAGTAAAAATTCTTTTGCAACACGCTTAATTAACATGCCCAATAAAAATCTGTAGTAATTTTGTCCATCAGTCTTAGAGCCTGGCCCTTGCCAACACAAAAAATGGCGGAAAACAGAAATCACTATTTTAGATCAATAAATATATGCCCAATTATTGCTTTACCAACTCATTACAAATATATATTCCCGTGACATTAAAGACACAGCTTTAAAATGGGAAGAATTAATGCTATTAATTCATTCATTAATACATTAACCATATAGCATTCATTAGCGCTATTAACCAAAGATAAGGAACTAAATTTTTCAAGTTTCCATTTTCCGTCAAAATAAATTGAAAAATCTCTTGTGTCTTTCCAATTCACATACACATCTGATAATTCAATCCCAAGGTACACACACGAAAAGTTTACAAGTCTCCTATTAAATATATTATGTAAGACATACATAGGAGATATTTCAGAATAACTTGATGCTTGCGTGTACTTGCACCATCTTCTCTATTTCCTGATCTCAGTTGCCATTCTGAGAAGCCACAATACAGATAAAATTAGCAGGACTATATGTAAAATAGAAAAGCGGTTGACATGTAAATCTCGAGTGCCACTAATAGTGCCGTAGTGGTGGCAAATTTATCAACTTGTGCAAGTAGATTTAAAAATGTGCCAGGGCAAGGGAGTTACCGAACCACAAATCACGAGATTAAAGAAATAGAAATTGTATATCGTGACACCCAAGGAGTAGCCTTTCCTATAATATTTGAGAAATATTCTATGCTACAGTCCAATGCGAAAATGAAGAAGTGGACTTTTTTTAAACTGTTCCAAATGCCTTGCAACAATAACACCGAATCTTAGCAAGATAACTTAGTAACGGGAAAGCTACATTTTAACACAACGTCCAGTTAAGTTATTATTTAAACACATGCTTATTAAAATACCCTAAATTCGCAGATTATTTTGTATCAGTAGCTATTAGAAAACTAAAATAACCTGAAAATTCTAAATAAAATGTGAATGCATTTATTTTCAACACTTAGTCCTTCCAAAAATACAAGCACAATATGTATTGCTTACGATGGGTTGAAAAGCAAGAAATTTTATTAGCAATCCAATCCAATCCAATTCCTAGGATTGAATTATTTAATCATGAAATGGCACACCAGAACTAATATATTACCTGGGAAGATGCCTTTGTGAAGCGCTGCCTAAGAAAAATTGATCCGTATTCCAGTTTACGGGTGTTCTGTCCAAACTGCAATGGAATGAAAACACGTCTGAATACTCATCAAAGGCTTCTCTCAGAAGGAAGCGGTGGATTTTACCCCAAAAGGAATGCCTACCAACTGCCTGGAGTTTAACTAAGGGGGTCTTATCAATATGCAAACTGCATTTGATCAAGCAATGATTCCCAACTTTTAAATTAGCTCTAAGTAGTTAAACAAAAGGAAATTCCGATTAAAAAAAACTCCCCCCCCCCTTTTTCTCAGAGGATATATTCCCAAGAACAGTTGCTACAAAAACTCATTTGGCTTTTTAAATAATATATTTGGTCGAGAACATAAATCACTGTTTTTGTCTTTCAAATATTTTGAAAATTTCGCTTATAAAATTATATTAAATGAAAATTTGATATCAATTAAGGCAAACGCTGTTCATATTTAACATTCATATTATACTTTTAAACGGCTTTGAAAAATCATACCAATTTCTACGGCACTTGTTCCTACTTTTCTGTTTCTCGCAAGATAAATTGCGAGATCGATTGCTATACAGTATTAATTTTTTCGAACAGCATGGGATTTCAATTAAAAAAGATGACATTATCAGGTACGGCATGAGATCTTACAACTGAAACTTACTGATTATTCGGAATTATCTCCTCTCCCGATCTTACTCTCGTAGTGTAACTCTTACTCTCGTAATAATAATTAATGTAGTGTAACTACTCTCGTAGTGTAATAATAATATAATAATATAGCACGTCTAACTGGCACCTAAAACATCCACGGTTTTAATAACAACAAGGTTTACAGTTGCTTTTTTACGTTTCTCTTTCGGGAACAGTAGGGGGGGCACTATAAAAATTTCTTCGGTGGCACCCGACTAAAATGTAGTGAACGATTAATAACCACGTAAATGTGGTCGATTAGGTCTTGCCCCTCTGTACGCCTGGCTAGCAATCGGAGGCTTTATCATCGAATATCAGTGAAGGCATAGTTCATTTTTCGTATTTCATACTCAACCCCCCCCCAAAAAAAACTAATATTTCGATGAGGTTAAAAAGCATTTGATCTAAAATTTTATTTTAACTCTTCACATTATCCAATAAGTGCATTCAGCTTTTAAAATTTATTTTAGAAAACGAAATATCAGTAAAAATATTTCTTAATTTTAGAGATAAACTAATCAAATAGTTGTCACTGTAAACAACACGGTGCGATGCAAGAACAATGAATAATTTTCCTTTTTGCTATTATAAGTGTTTCGAAAATTTGCCTAGTTTCCTAATATAAACGTGACATTACTTGATTCTACCTGATGATTATGCGGATTTTCAAAACGGCACGATTCGCCTACAGAGTAAAAGTTAAGTTCAATAACATGAACCGTGAAGTCATTATCCAATTGAGAATAGCATGCGAGGACAAATTTCAGGCTTAGTAATTAAGGGTGTAACCAATTCTAGAAGTCGATGAGATGCACGTGTTTAGTTTTTATTTTACTTTTTCTTGGAGCTTCAAAGAAATTAAGATATCAAGTTATCGCGTTACCAGCTTCCACGATGATTTCCCACGCTTTCTCTACAGGGAAAAAAGCCCAAGTCACTGGAAATGCCTTACACATCTTTCCCATCACCATGTACATATTTTTTATACTTCTAACATGAAAAGTAAGATGTAGGAATGCATATTACGCACATTACAAGCTCAAATATTCTTCAGATCGGGGAAGGGGAATAATACATGTCAGAAAAATGGAATTATGAAATCTGAAAACTATACATCAAAAAACACAGTAAATAATTTTTAAAAGAAATTCTGTTTCCCCTATTGATTGTGCCATGTACAGACCTTAAGCACAAACTGTATTACGGTAAATTGAAAGAATTTTGTTACGTTAATTCTTTACACAGGACTTTTAAGATACTGCAATTAAAAAAGTCGCGGGAGATCAAGACACCTTAAAGACAATGAGATGTCTTTAAGAATGTCTGTACAATCCAGTTTCTCTACGTGAACTCAATTTACTGGAAAATATTTGTTTAACCCGGAGCAAAGACACACTTGAGTTATGGTATGTCGCGCTATCCTGATGCATCCATAATATCAAATCTTAATCATTTCTTACGTTCTAAGTCAGTCTAAAGTCTTGCATATTATTTTCGCTTCGCCGAGAGCATAGCCATCTTGCTTGTTTCATATTTATGATGGAGTCAGTTTGTTCGAATTGCTAATATTAGCTGACTGATGTCCAATAAATCATAATGTAATCGATAAAGGAGAGTACAGTTACATAATCTTTATTTTGTAAAAGTATTTTACATAAAAGCGCATTCTTCACCTGTGAAACAGTCGTTGGTGATTAATTCTTATGGATGGTGTATCCTTAGCCACCGCAGGGTTATTCTCTCCCTCCTAACGGTTTTTGAGGAAAACAAAATATTCTTTACCCTGTACATACTGTTGGAAGGCGTTTTTTAGCACTGTCCGTGGTGCTGTTATCTTAGCGCAGTGGCGTAGCTACGGTGGGGTAAGGGGGAACATCAGTCCCCGGGCGCAGCATCCAGGGGCACCAAACTGATGTTACGAAATTTTAGAATAAAACTTTTTTCATTCTTTGCACGCAGAAAGGGGGCGCAGGATCTTCAATTGTCTTCCGACGCCAAAAACCCTAGCTATGCCATTGTCTTAGCCTAGTCGTCTTTTTTCCCTTGTTGTCTGATTTTTCCACAGATGAATCACAAAGTTTTATATCTAGAGATCTGTATGGCCTTTCATGCTGTAAAACCGACGATTAACCATTTTATTCTCCCCAAAAGCTCAGCATTACTTCAAGCCTTGGCAATTACAAGAAATACGATATGATCCTTCATCCTACACGATTCTTACAAGGAAACGAACAACATAACAATTGCCTTCCTTGCAGGCTCGGAACGATATCGGAATTTAAAATAATCAAGTGACTGAAAATAGAATTGCCTTTCACGCCTGGGTATCGTTCGAAAATTACTTGACAGCATTTGGCATACTGATTAGATTATTAAGCTAAACAAGCTTTTATCATTAGCCTTCTGGCTTTTATTAAGTAATGTTATGTATCTAAAAAAAATGATTCTCTCAACAACAGCTTTGTAAAAAGTGGTATTTTCGGAAAGATTCAGTCTTCTGTCGGTAAAGGTTACTGATGAAGGGGATGACGCTAGCAAAGGTTGAAATGGGAAAAGACGAATAGAGAAATTCCTGGCTCAGCGTTGCAGTGGAATACGGAGCGCACTACAGTGGAATACGGAGTATTCTCATACACACACATGTATAGTGAATTTTTTAACATGTGTTGTGAAACATATGTACATTCGAATCGTTATGCACAATGTTTCAAATTTAACAATCCTTAACAATTCCTTCGGTCAAACGTCGAATTATATCGAATTACGCTTGCAATGTAAGGCGCTTTTAATATCTTTTTTCAAATCTACCGGAAATACTCAAAGCTTCATAGACACCGAACAATTTTTAATAATAAGGGTCTTTTATTACAGAGTTTTATTATTAAAAATTCTTAAAAATACAGTCGATCGATGAAAAAAATATATTACAGTTTTAAGTTGTTAAACATAAAAGAAGACATGTTATTTGCTTGGAAGCTTAAATAAAAGATCTGCAAACAGAAAACAAACTATTGTAAAAATAATAACGAATTTTCAAGTGAATAACGAGGACAAAAAATTAAAATATTTTAAGTAAGGCTCGCTAAACTCTGATATAAAACAAATTTATATTCTTTTAATATTTCAGGAATTATCTTTGAGTTATGATTGCATAAAATCACTAACAGCGTTGTCTCTAATTCAATTCCCATCCGAAAACTCTAGCTATAAGTTAATTTTAGCAATCCTCTTCATCTACTAAATTAATACCGGCCACACTTTCGCTAAGAATGTCTTCTGTACGGATAGAACATGAATAGATCTCCAGTTCCTTACCACAATAAAATTAAATTTACCTTTAGTTCAGAAGAAAGGATTCACTTAACTTTCTGCAGCATTTTCATCAGCTAATTTAATGACAATGAAATGAACTTACCTGCAACGAAAGGAAAACATATTTTAATTTCACATAATCACAAAATGTCCAGCAACCATTCATTACACATTGCAAATTTATTAACTTACTATATTACATCAAGAATAACTTAAAACAAGACACAGAAGTGATTATACATATCTTTTTTAGATACTATGCGTCCACAAGACATTTTTATTTATAGTACGAATGTTATTACCGATAAATAACAGAGCAATACGTTGGCATAGTTGAAAGAAACTATTTGATGAATTAAATCACTATCAGCAGCAAAGAAATAAAATACTCGCGCCAACTTACGACATAAATTATATAATTTGCGGTGAGGCGAATCTCAAACCTTAAAGATTTTATATTTCCACAACAATGCCTTAGTACCACAAACACCTTAATGGGATAATACACGTACCGTTAAAGGTAAGAAATAATAATATCTATTAGCATATTTCTTTCCTCTCGTGCGTATTTCCCCCTACAGCGTCTTAACGTATGATTTAGAATCTTCTGTATATAGCAGCAAAATACACGGTTCAATAGATTAACAAAATACATTATATACGTAGAAAGAAAAAATGTGAAAGGAATTGATTTCTTAGAAATACAGAACACAGTAATATCACTGCAGCCACTCTCATATGCTTCTTGATTTGCCAGGGTCTTCCTTTAATCTCTCCCTTCAGAAAAGGTGTTATATGACGGATAATTTCCCCCCACCATTTTCAGTAGATAAAATTCGTAATAATAATTTTTAAAAACAGGCAAATAAATACAATATACGTGCTTATGGAAACATATTTAAAAAATTAAAACCACATGGAATATACAAAAGAATAAAAACACGGGTGATAAGTAGAATATAAACCGCACAAATCCTGACCAATAGTTGCGCGGATTACCGTTGTGGATTACAGGCGATAAAAAACAATTATTTAATCTGGATTTATTGAATAGAAAACTTTATATATTTAATATAATTATATGAAACGAAATCAATGCCGCAAAAAGAAGAAAACGTAGCGAGTAAATTTTTTGAAGAATTTAGAAACTCTTCTTATAAAAAAAATTAAAGAAATTTATGTAAATTTTGCATCATAACCAAAGAAATTACTTTTAAAATCATTTTTACATCCTTAACCAAAGAGATTATATATATTTAAAAAAAAATTAAGGATCTCCCTAAACTGAATACCTATTTTAATTATGCTACTACATTCAGCAAATTAATTGGATTAAAACACTATAAAGTGCTAGGACTTTTCACTTTTAATGTCAGATATATACTTATAAGTACACTGCCCTCCAAAGGAACAGCATGTTTTTTACGTCTAATTTGAGAATGAAGCAACAGCAACACAGAAAAAAAGACATTTACAGAACATATTCACTAAACAGTTCTTTAATGAATGCGACATAGAATGTTTCTAAAGTTCAACACAAACATGTACAACAAAAAACTGCACGCTTGGCAAAGAAATCCAGTCTTGGAGAAATAGTCTTGGGAAATTTGGGGAAAATGGGGTGGTAACATTACAAAATGGCTTCTAATACGGAATGTGTCCACTCCTAGAACAGACGGAATACAGAGATAAAAGATCCGTTAAATGGAGTTATGTAATTTTGATATGCTCCCCTAACAATACTCCTCAATTTGTGGCTCCGATACTGCTAAAAGCCACACGAGTGTAGATAAATTGGGGAAAGGGGGGAGAGAAAACCTAAAATAAATATCCAACCATGACGGACTCAGGGAAAGGATCATGTCAACAGGTATTTCTTTCCCGGATGGGGAAGGGGGGATGCTAAGCAGCATAAACTTAATTCGAGGGGTTGGGCGAGACCGAGGTTTCAAAAAAGATAGCGTATATAAAAAATAGAAATGAGGAAGGGACCGAAATAAGAAAGGTAATGGTCAATAAATGTGTAATTTTAGACTGCATTTTCTTTCAGGAGAGAGCAACTCGTGTTTAGAAGGAATTCATTTATGGTGACGCCTTGATGAACATGATGACGCCATGTTAGCACTCGCATTAAACAGTGTCCGGGAAAATATGGGGGTGTACTGTCAGTTTTATATATATGAAGCTTCCTTTATAAACTAGTAGTGTCAATTTATGAAGTTTCCTTCATAAACTAACATACATTCCTTATTACACGATATATTCTGAAATATTTCTATAGTAGTTACCATGAATAAGTGAAAAGCCTTACAGGATCTCATAAGTGTGCCTTGATTAATGAATGATTTTTATCTTTAGTTTTACATTTGAGCCAGAACGTCCCAAGTAAGATATTGGTAATTCTGAAATGATTCTTTACTTCAAATGGGGGAAAAAATTATAAAGATTTTTCATAAGAACCCAAACGAAAGTCCACATTCTGTGGGAACCATGAAATAAATCTATTTATCCAATCCAACGTTCTGGAAAAACGGAAGAGATATTCTGCACAGTCATTGCAAAAAGTTGCGATGCTTCATTCTTATGCGGTCGGATCCTTCCACGACCTTAATTTTTTTTGGGGGGGGGGGATGAGAAGGAGACCTTCCAGCTTATCAAAACGCAGCTCCGTAGAACGTAATACAGAACTATATTATTTTTCGGCCATTCAGTACTTACAGATTAAATTGAACACCTTGTGCAAAAATGCCATGTTTTTAACTTTAATGAAGGCAAAGGACTTTAAATTTTATGTACCTTTTTCTTGTTTCCTTTACTTTCAGTCAGAAATTTCTTAAAACATGGTAGACAATTTAATGAAGTAATCTGAACATTATAAGGTTTCTACAAAAAATAAATTAATTTAATTTTGCATGCGGCCCAGTCGAGAACAAAATTCGATCTAATCCATCATTCACTGAGCTTAACTTAAATACAAGAGGCCCCTTACCTTTTTTTATATGTGAAATTTAAGAATATAACTTTTCACTTATACGTAACGTAAATCAAAATTTCTCTGCTAAGACTTAAGTAGAAACTACAAATAAAAGTTTCTCGTTCTAGTGATGAATCGTTCCGTATAACAGGAAATAGCACTCGGGATAAGCTTCTTGGTTGGCAACTCAGACAATAACTATTTCTGCGAAACTTTGCTCTTTAACATTTTTTTAGTCCAAAGGGATTTAGTCCCGAAGGACTATTACTTTCGTTTTGCGATTTTGCGTTGATTCACTCTGAATGCCCGATTCACTTTTCAAATTGTTGCCACTAAATGTTATCGCTCTGCATTAAAGTTTAAAAAATGAAAAATCTGCATAAATGTATGCATGTTATTATTTTTTTTTTTTTTGACGTAGCTTTCTCTTCAAAAATCGTCTGCGTGCGTTGCACGGGAAAATAAAAAGGAATTTTAATTATAATTCTAAATAAATAGCCAAATAAATGTGAAATTCGTAACAATATTCTCTAAAACTTTAACGAATTTTTCATTAACAAACTCAAAGATTTCAAAGCCAGCAATACCAACGTTGTACAGAAAAACATTTTTATCTCCAGCGCGTGAGAGCGTGTACCGAAATTTCTAAAGATATGCTCAATTTAAAATTATTTTGCGATATTGCTGTTGAACTGAATTTTATGGTTTAAGTGCGAAGAACATGGTATTTAACAAATAAAGGTAACACACAGAATGTTAAATAAACGTCCCTTTGGACGTAATTTAAAATCTGAAACATTTCAGATTTTTTTATAATTATATATTTTTGTATTCATCTGAGCATACCGTACATTTTGCTAGATGGAATTTGTACTTCGTGGGAACGATTTAAATTGCTAGTTCCCTTTCCTCCCGGGATTAAACGGTTTACATTAAATTCTTTGCTTTATATTGAGAAGCTTCAGAATAGAAACACATGTCTGGGATTAACATGTAGAATGCTTGTAACCACCTTTTTCCAGCACCCTGTATATCAGACAGCCAACTTCGATACGCTCGCGGGCCTTACAATATGTTCAATAAATATTTAGTAATATGTCCTGTTATAGGTTGAGGGAACGTGGCAAAAACTAACAAGTTTCATAAAAGAATGCCTGGCGAAATGTGATTTTCAAAACAAACATGAAAAAACGAAAAGTTTTTTTCTAAAATGAACGACCACCAACTGCAATACATGCATCACAACGACGACGGTACAACTCGCGTACACTTTTGAAGATAGAAGGCATATCACGCGCATTTACAGCAATTACATATTTCAGCGCGATGGAGCACGGTTTATAATATAACGGAAGTATGGAACTTTCCGAATATTCAATTTCAGACCCGATTGAATTGGCCGTAGAGGACTCAACATTTCGCCCTCAGGATGCCCTGGTATGTCCTGCCTTGATTTCATTCTCAAAGTACACCAGGAATGCATAGTTTACGAGATGCAGACTGATTCTTCTGAAGGCACTATCACCAGAATTAGCGTCACCTGAACAATTAAATCTCTCAAATATCAAACATTATTTCCTGTAAATATCCGTGATTTAAACAACGTTTCGTTTTCAACGTTCTTCTCACTTACTGTGTTTCCACGTTCATATTTCACCAGGCATTGTATTTACGAATATCCTTACTTTTCCCATGTTCTGCCACCTCTATACGTTATGACCATATTTCCTGCTACACCGTGTATAAGTAAATGTACAATATTAAACTTTCAAGCTTAAACCTGAGATGTTATAACAGAAGTATGTTTCGTATTTTATGTTTAAAACATTTTCACAGCCCTAATAAGATTTTTTTAGATTTAAAAAAAAAAATAAAAGTATTCTGTACGATGAAAGAAAGCTAAATAATAAATAAAAGGGCTAATTTATTATTTTGATCTATTATTTTTTTAATTAATGTTGCAAAAAAAATTTTAAAAAGCAATTTGATATAATAATTTTTAAGCCACGGCTGTGGAAAGGAGGTAAAAATTACTAAGTTACACAGTTTAAGGCAAATTTTATTACTCCTGAAAAGTAAGCAAAATTTTAAATTCAGATAACGGAAATGTAATACTAAAAATAACCCGACGACAAAACTTCTGTGATAAAAAATAAAATAAGCAGCAATTAACAGAGCCAATAAATATAAAAAGTAATCTTTCAAAGCTAACGATATCAACAGAGTTGGACAATCAATAACCTGAAGCGAGTTTTACAAGAGACTGCTCTCCACGCACCTGCACTCAAAGAACGGTTCACTTGCCAATTAATTATGCATGTACTACTGAAGACGGAAATTATCCATTTCAAGAGATTGATCTCATATTGATGAAATGAAATTAAACATGCAAAGAGATGTATGTACACCTACCAGCAACAGATTATTAAACCTGACATGAGGAAAATTTAACAGCTAATGGATAAGTAAAGTGATTTATTTCTACATGAGCTTCGCAAAGATGACAATGCAAATAGAAAGCATGCTATTGACGATAAGGAAAACTATCTACTATTACTCAACCTAAAGTGATAAAACGAAAGTGGAGTATCGAAGGTTATTCAAATAAAACTTTACATATTTTAAAGCAAAGCTGATTTATTTTTTACTTTTCTTTCAATAATGGCGATATCATGAAAAAGAGATACAGGTACTGAATTTAAAACTGAAAATTAAATTTTTAATTTACATCACGTGCTGCTGCGACACTATTAATAACTACTGTAATAATATGGTTGAGATGTGGGAGTTTGTAAAGCTTTTAACTAAAAAAACAATGCATAAATATTTCCAAACTTTCATTCTTGATGCTAGAGAATTCGGATTTCAAAATAAAAACTACTTGCTTGAAACATATAAGCATTTTCTGGTGACCTGTGCTCTATAGTGATATTTATTTGTTTGAATAAACAAAGCACACGTGGCTCTACATAAAAGGAGGGATGCTATTATGGAGCAGTTTTTAAAGGAAGCTGACTCGAATTTGTGCCAGGCTTGAGGGGGGGGAGGATACTGGTAATAAAGAATTAAAATTTAGAAACTTGGACTAAATTTATCAAGAAATAGAATCAATCCACCATGATAATCCACCATGAAATTCAATAATATTTTGATTCATCGATATACTTATCTCCCTCTCCCCTCCCAGTACTTAAAATTTAGAATCACTGTTACGAATGCGCTCACTACGAGCACATTCATAACAGTATGTTGTGTATTTTATAAATCAAAGGATGTTTACTTTTATTATGTATTATATGCAGGTCAGTTTATCTAAAATAGCAAGTGCTACTTGCGACGCAAGTAGCACACTATCAGACTAATATCTGTTAACCAATTCCTTAAAAAAAAAAAAAAAAAAAAGAATGCAATAGACAGTTTAAAATGTTAACAATTGCACTCAACAGCCATGTTTGTAACTCAGGGAACATAATTAGGAGAAAGAAAAAGGAACACTTCTAAAACATATGTACCGTATTTCCTAGAACAAAGCATTTCAAGATCAGGTTCAAAAAATATCTGTGCAATTTTACCCTTCTTCAATGTGTTTAGAGAAGGAGTTCCTCTAAATGTTTAAATAAATTCGTCCACGTAGCGATTGTTTTCATCTTCGTAACAAACACTCGAAAACTACCTGCGAAAGTCATGCCGAATCTTTCCCTTCTAAGTTTTGAACTTTAGGCCAGCCTAATTCAAGAATAACCAATTACAGGGAAGCAGACACGAACTGACTTTTCAATCTACCATTTGGCTCATTCAGCTGCACGTTCAACTTCACTAGTCCTTTATGATAATTTGAGACATAAGAAGTAGCAGAGACAACAATAAGAATGGTGAGATTCGAGTTACAGGGAAATAGAAATGAAAATTACTTATTACATATTGTAATGTTAATATTGTTTATTGCCATGCATTCTTATTGTATGTTCTTATTGTAACCACGTCATTCAGAAATAAAATTAGTAGCATAATTTTCTTCTCTCGATTTTCGGATAATATCGGTAAAAAAAAAAAAAAAAAAGAGTAAGGAATGTGCCATGAAATACGCTAGTTCTTTTTACCAATGAGAAACTAATAACGAACACAGAACCTGACAAAATTTTAGTTCGAAAATCTTAAAATTCATTATCAACCGTTTATTCTTGAAACAGCTATATGTCCTGTCAATTGCAATATGCAAATATAGTTTTTTCATGCGCTTCAGATGGAGAGAAAATATTTCACGCAAATCGTTAATAATATCGAAAGTTACTTATAACAGGATATTCATTCAGAATTCATAAATGTTGTATAGCTTGACTGCAATTAATTCCGATCATTACGAAGAACCACCTGGGATAAAAACACTTTAACAAGCCCGTTCATCGGAAAACGAATCTAGGTCGAACTACCCACGTGCATAGGTCTTATCTACTCGGGCACTGCATAGCGTTTCGACAGAGGAAAGGCTAGAATGACCGAAAGCTATAAATTTTCTCTACATACCTTCATGGCTGGTTATGTAGAAGATAAATAGTAAGTACAGAAGTTTCCACACAGAGGATTCTTACTGTACAGTCACCTTACAGAACAAACTATACTTTTTCAATTATGTAACACACAGAAATAAAGTGGGAGTTTGCACGTGTTTCACTGATTCATTGAAGATTGTTCAAGAGGGTGAGTATAATGTTTGTTAAAAGTTAAAAAAATTTCTGGAAGGGAACAACAACGCGTCATGACCCAGGTTTCACGAAGCACTCCAAAATTAGGATAGTATTTTGGACTATTCGAGTGTGTATCCTTCTTCGAGATTTCTTATGAAGACAAGAGGAATGTCACTCTAACAAAATATATGTGTATATATATATATATATATATGCCTCTTTGATTGAAAAATTTGAAAAGTAAATTAGCAAAGCAATCACAATTATTGATAAGACATGGATTTTTTATAATATCCGCGTTTCATTCGAGCGCATGTTTGGAATCAGGTGGTGTACATTTTCAGCACTTTTTGATAACGGTGCTACATTCGCATGCACTGCAATACATTCTAAAATATATGCCATGTTTCTAGCCGAAGTAAGAGCAAATTAAGAATGAAATTTTAAAAGAAGTCGAGTGAAACATTTTTCATAAATTGTCAATACCAATCATATTACTTTAAACATTCCTCCCATAAAGGTACTCTGAGAGCTCTGTATGAATTTTTTTGCATGCATTTTTTTTCAGTAATTAGTGTTCTCATAATAATATGAGACTGCTAGTATATTATTACCAGAACAGTCCTTTTGACTGTCCTGTTGGCTTAGTGGAAGACCCTTCTCATTGTAAGTGTACAGTGTCTTTACAGCATAAGGGCACTTAAAATACTATCGAGTCGATAGTTCTCTTGAAAGATTGCTGGTAGGAGATATTCGGAATTCTCAGTCAGAATTGGAACGAAGGTGGCAAAAGTCCATTGGTGCCAAAAACACTATCCAGTGACCTTTGGACCATAATGAATTATTCTCAGATCAGCAGGATAAAAAGTACAATACAGCGTTTCTATTTAGATGGACTGGCAATACATGCATACCCCTATGAAAATAGCTCTTCCTAATCCGTTACCATTCCCTTCCCGCAATGCATGAACAGAGAATGGACATGGGTAGTACTACAGCTTTACATTTATTCATTTCCATACTCCAGCGATTTTGGAGATGTGGACTGAACCAGAAATCAATTTCTAAATCACAGTCTTTGGAATGCAATTCAACGTACGTCAATCTACTTTTAAGTTCCCTGACGAGGAAAGGGTCCTTCGGTATTAAATACAAAGATGGGACTTTAAGTACAAGCAGAACATTGCAATATCATGCCGCCCGTGCAAAGCCGATCAAGTTAAATAGGAAACGGTGATTAATTCACGATTCATTAACTCGATGCCCATAAATGTTTATTGTGTTATCTTCCGTGATCGTGCATAATCCGATTTGACTCCCGCAAAACGCAAGTTTCCCTTCACTCACCGTGGATTCAAAACTCGAAGCTAAATATTTCAAGGCTGTGCCCGGACAAGTTCCCAGGAGGACTCGCCAGATTTGGCGAAAATGATTCT
>KK122125.1:326194-355926 GCA_000611955.2 Stegodyphus mimosarum | reverse complement strand
ACGTCTTTTCGCAAAATGGATACGGAAAATAGGAGTAAAACAAATTCGCAATTTCGAAGACGTTTGCGTAAGCTACATAACTTAATAATAATGCCTAAATCTGATAAATAATTAATATGAAGCTCCATACATTGCCATCTTCGTGGGAATACAACTCCCGTTGCTAATTTTAGACTGCTGTTATGTGAAAGAAATATAGAACTTTGCTTTCCAATCAATTTTAGCTTTTAAAATAATGTTATGCATACAAAATGCTTAAATTTCTATTCATAAAAGAGACTTCCTATCCAACGAGAATACGAAATCTCTTAGGACAGCAAAAATTACCAACAAAATACGACTGATTTGCAAAATTATTTAAATCAACACTATTTATAAACATAAAAATATGCTAACAGGTTAATTATCGATATGCATTCTAGATCAGCCACTCTTAGAAGAGATATCATTTTGAGGTATTTATCTTGGAGAAAGCGATTCGTCGTTATGTTACTAACGGTTAAAAACCACAAAAACATTCAAGCAGGAAATCTATTCAATAGCCGTGAACAGTTTTCATAGCCAAAGGCACGAGGCGATTTCTGAGTTGGGTCATCTGGTACGGTCCGTGAATATGCCACCACTCTCGATACACAAGGAAAAATCTAAAAAATCTCAAAATCAGACATAAGTTAAAACTCTATGCTTATTTTTAAAACAAAACTTATAATCCTAACATTTTAAAATTCTATTACTTCGCTTGCTTTCCTCTTCGCGATACAGTCGGTGAAAGTCTACTTCATTATACCAGTTGTTCTTATGTGCACGAGAAAGATTTCTTAAATGTAAAATATGCATTTATAAGCCTTAAATGATATACTTAAATGATTTACTGTATTACTTAAATGATTTTTATATAGAACTCTTCTCACAGCTCTTAGCACTAACAGCAACTGTGAAAAACGTTTGCAACAGTATTACGATATTTGGAACTGTTCTGGAGATTGTATTTAAGAACAATACGATATTTGGAACTGTTCTGGAGATTGTATTTAAGAACAAACTGCAAAAGTTCAAAAGGACCACCTTCACGTTCCTGTTTCGTTTTCCCTAGGAATAACGGATATAAAACTCTAAAATAGTTTTCGATTAACGCGGAACTTTTCCTTATTAATGTCATCGTGATCATAATTTATTTCATATTTGTATTTTTCATTCAAAACTTTCGACGGAATATAGCAGTTAGTTCTTGAAACCTTGCATTGATTTCTCTATATACTTTATCTAATGTAAAAACAATGTTTTATCAATTTAATTTCATACGCCAATTCAGAACATCATTTTTGTACCCGCCTCATTGATCTATACGATTAACCCTATGTAAAATATTACTGTTTTACATGAAAATGCCGCCCTGAAAATTTACCGCACGTGTTGGACAGCCCTCTAGCTATGCTACTAACCGAGAATTGAATTAAGGTATAAACACCTTATTACCAGTAAATTCTTTTATCCAAATCACATGGCAACATGTTTCTGCAGCATTAAACCCCTCTCCGTATTACACAATAAATATAATTATTCTCAGGAATGAACCATGAAATCCTAGAAAATGACAAAGCAATAAAAGTGGCAACTAAACATCAATTAACCAATTTCGCATTATAAATATTAAAATTATATTTTGCTATTAAAGTGCAATTGGTACGTTTTAGTCCTATTACCCTGCGTATTATAACATTTTAGGACACCCAGTGGCAGGGGAGGATAAGACTAATGATTATCGGTCTTCTTAGAGAATGGGCTGGTTACGTGAGGTTATAATAATGCTTCTAACGTGTTAACATGAATATAAGCTAGTTTCCCAAAGTTCTCCAACGAATGTGTTTCTTCGATTTTGCTCTTTTAGCCAGTGGAATTTTAGCCGGGAGGAAAAGTCGGGAAAATAGTGGACTCTGGCCCGAAATTTCTCTTCGCCACACAGAAGCGTAAACGAAGAGCAGGTTGCAAGTAAATAAACGCTCCCCACTTAGCTGAGTCCTCGCAACTTTGCATGCCTTATTCCGGCGTAAACTCCGATGTCTTTTAACTGGCTAAAATTCGGCGACCGTTTGCCAAATTAGCGTACTAATTAATAGCACTAACTTCCACACAGCAGATAACTTAGCTTTTTTTTTTTTTGGTTCGATCATATTTTAAACGAAATTACTCAACATACAATTCAATTTTAATTTGATCGTGTTTTAGACCTTACTGAAATACGCTTGAATTGGAAAGCCTAAAATGTTGTTCTTTGTAATTTTCTGATTAAAAATAAAAAAAAAAAAAAAAAAAACAGACAAATTAAGTTCAAGAAAACTAAAATGCGGGGATTTATAAATTTAATAAGTATTAAAAGTGATTAGTCTATTCAGTAGATTATTATTTCTATTTTCGACATACTATTTAAAAAAACGGTACAGCTTTCATATTTTATCCTTGGAAGACGGCACTTTCATTTTAATTTACGGTTCTTTAATTAAATTAAATTTCATAGCAGAAAATATGAAAATCGTTTCACTGATATGTGTTACGACTTCTAATTGTTATTTAAGAAGGAAATGAATCAACAAGCTTAACATGCCTGGCAAATGGCTGAACTCTGACCTTTTAGCTCCATCTCATACTTGATATTTCAGCATTTTGCAAGAGCAATGTTTCCAAAACTGCATTTCAGTTTATTAAAATTTTGATCATTTCAGAAAATGCGAAGCTCTCGAATTAGCTGGTTGCATAACAGTTTTTCTCCATGTGTACATGAATGGAAGACAGTTTCCCTTAAAAGATCTCCCACTAAGGCATCAGTCATTTAGGCAAACACTGCTTTGCCGTAAGCAGTTAAACAAACAAACTGAAACTGCAAAGCACTGATAAGTTTTGATCATAATTAGTTATGGTATGGTCGAAATTTTATAATTCATAAAAACTTTCTCCAGCAAACTGGAGAGGCTCATGCGGCTCGCTTCGTAATAAGCAGTAATTTTATTTATGGAGAATATAATTAAAATTCAACGAAAATATTTTCGCGCTACTTTTCCTTTTATGTATCAGTAACGTAATTTTCTGATAACATTATTGTGCGTATAATAATTTCAAAATGCATACAGCGTGTTAAATAAAGTCAAAGTAATAAAGCAAAGACAAAAAATTTCGTTTCTGGACGAATTGTTTTTAGAAGAGACATTAACTATTCAAATAGAATAAAATATATATACGTTGGGAATATACTCTACTAAAATATATTACAGACATCATGGAAATAATAGAAGAAAAACATCGTCTAAATAAAGGCAAGATTGTTCATGTATTCCAGACATTGCACTTCCAGAAACAGAAAAATATAAATATAAATAGCATACAAACATATTGTAAAGAATTTGGGAGATTTATGAAGAATCGTTTTCCAGATTACTTGATACAGATTTGGATTTCAAATCAGAAATTCTACAATGCCAAGCCGTAAATAGAAATCGTCGTAAAGCTTTAGATATTCCATTATCACATTTAAGGACATAATTATTTCTAATGAATACAAAAATAATTTTTTGATACACGAAGAAGATCGAGTTCTTTGTGATGCTCCTTGAAAAGAAAATGCGGCTAAAATTCTGGAAGGTATACTTAAAAATAGGCAATGTTCACATCCCATTTTTATTCATAAAGAAATAAGAGGAAAAAAAAAAAAAAAAGAAGAAGAAGAAGAAGAAACACTGTTTAACAAAACTTCATTCATATATTGAATTTAATAAATTGCGTTTTATTTATTGAAAAACAAGAAGGGGAAAAAAATGATTTTTTGGAACCTATTCTCCTTTTTTGTATTAGCTTTATAGTTAATCCGATTTTAAATAGTCTGTGTAAATGATGGACAAATTAGGTAGGCTATGCAAGATTATTGCTGTACTTCAGTTTTAAGTGAATCTGTGTGAAAGATTTTTGTTTTCAATTTAAGTTTAAATTACATTTTATTTTTAATCAATTTCAAATCTATTTGAATTTCATTTCACCATTTTAGGGTAATTTCAGGCTTGAAAGAGTAGAGCAAAACTTACTTCTTATCTTCCTCTTTAATTTTAAATTATAATTAATTTTAAACACACTTTAATTCATATAAGTTGTATTTCACCGTTGTTCGACTGCTCCATAGAAGCCAAGTTTAGCAAGTTATCGTCATAACTAAACTTGGCTTGTATAGCGTTTTGAATGTTCAGTTGTGCGTATGGATAACTTGGAGTAGAGGAAAATGTTCAGTCAGGCCACAGCTGATATGGGTCGGATTACTTGCATGTGTTTCCTTAAGTTTTGGGGGAGGAGCAGAATTTTTGGCTAAAAATCCACTTTTTTCCTTTTCGGCTCAAAATCCACGGTAAAAGTGGACATCACCTTCCAAAGATCTGCTGCAGTAATAATTAAATCTTATCGAATTCTTAGCGTCAGGGACTTAAAACTGTGAACCGAATGAACGTTCGGCCACGATAGAAATCTTCATTTTATCTAACACAAAGTCATATATGCTATAACACATTCTCTCGCTAATTTCTTTCTGTTGCCGCTTAACTAAGCGAATATGCAAGTTAAGAGAGAAAACATTCATAAAAATATAACCAACTAAAACAGATTAAAAATCAATAGCCATCAAATAATAAAAATACAGGGTGATTTTATAATTTATATTCCACATTCAAAAGGCTCTAAAAAAAGAAGCACTAGTCAGAATGACTTGAATATACATGAAGCAAAGGGAATATGTCTGGCGAAAGAAAACAAAATTGTTCAAAATTTTATTAACTTGTCAAAATATGCTAATTCAAAAGGTCATACACATGCACACCACATATTAGACTTAATAAAAAGACGGAGTAAGTGCAGTTTCCGTTTTTGTGCGTCTGAGAAGTTTATCATGACTCTGTCAAAGAAGGAACGGGCTCTGCTTCTGAAGCTATTGTACAAGTGACTATATTTCAACTGCCTGGAAGAAATTCCTTGTATTAATAGGTATAAGATGGGGGTCTAGTTTAGCGTCTGCAATGTTAAGCATTGACAGAACCCTGGAGATGGAGATGAAGATGGGCTTCGTCTGCCCACAAAATGTTCCATGGCCATACATTGTCCGCTTCCAACCAAGCAAGAAATCGTATAGCCAGTCTGCCGTATTGGTAGATCAACAGGAATCAATTCCTGAACTTATGAAATCTTCAATGTATAGTACTGCGTGATGTTTCGCTAAATTTCACGAGCCGTGCTGATCGGGCAACTTCCTTTACACTGCACATTTCCACACCACTTCTAGGCTCGTCTTGTAGTCTTCCACTGCAGTAGAAGCAATTGCTTTCCTCTTTCTGCCAGATCTCAAGTCAAATGAACCGGCCTCTTCAAATTTACGAATCATCTTCCGCAGACCCTTGACAGACATCAGACCAGTGTCGTTCTTATGTCCATTAAATGTCCTGAACTTCTTCGGGACAGTTAAAGCGCAGTTCTTGTAAAAAAGCTTCACAAGCAGAGCCAGATCCTTCAATGACGAGCTCCGCTGCTCAGACACAGAACAACGGGAGCCGCATGTATTCCGTGCTTTTATTAAGTCTAATATGTGGTGCGCATGTGACGTCTTTTAATTAGCATATTATGCATCTATTTTAAAAAAAAACACTCTTTTTTTCTTTTACCATACGAATTTCCATTGCTTCATGCAAGCTGAGGTCAAATTTTAGTTCTCACCAGTAGTGTACAGCCGTTTGAAAGTGAAGTTTTTAATTATAATCACCCAATATATTAAACACTTTACTGCACAAAAACCATCTGCTTTAAAATAAATCATTTTTAACTTACTTTCAAGCATTTTTTGCTCCCTTGTTTCTATCCCCTCCCCACCCACACGTACAAGATATTTTCTGAAAAAATAATATTCGGTTACGTTTTTTATGAAAAATACGCATTTTGAAATAAAGAAAAGAATGGAAAACACAAGACTTGATACCTTAGGCAGAACTAGCTGAATGCTGAAGTGAAAAATGTTTTTCAATACGGACGAATGCATATAGCCATGATTTCCAGATGCTTAATTATGAAATTTAGTTAGATTGTATTATTTGATTGCGGTAGAACGGCCACAGGCCATCTGTCTAATAGGAGGGAGGCCTTCGTGAAAATCGTTCAAAAGAAACTCTCTTGTATTGACGATAAATACATGGGAAAAGCCACGAGAACGCTCATGCTGCCAGCCCGATTCCCGAGGCTGGAATCCAGATCGACTGACCAGTATTAAACAACCTTCTTCCACGGCTAATGGGGAGGGGCTCAAGATGTCTCAGTTAATAAACCCTTCAGAGATTTTTATCCAAACATTTATGCAAAGTGGATGACTACAGAGAAAATGCAACTGAATAGCTAGAAGTCAAATACAGTAGCCGAATCGGAAGACGATATAAGTTTGCATGGAGATGTGAAAGTTAATTTCCTCCATAATAAAAGAAAAAATTAAAATAATAATAATAAAGTTAAAATAAAATAACTGGCCTTCAGGCTTCAAAGATAATTCTTATTATAATTTATCCTAGCATGATGTTGTAAGTGATAATATTTCTGAATCCGTGACGTCGGGCAAAGAAAAAGAATGCAGTAGATGATGATTATGATGCTGATAATAATAAACGAGTTCACTGATATTTTGATTTAATAATGCGAATAGAAAAGTTAATTACCCTATTTAATGATTTCTGCTCTATATGATATCAATCATAAATTTATGTTTGATTTTTAACTTTAAAGTATTTCCAATCAAGAAAATTTGTCTACTTTCTTTCCGCTTCGTGAGAAAAACAAACAGTTCTGAACATACGTTAAATTTAAAAAGAATTTAAATATAAAGTCGTGACCTTTTTCCTAATCAACTTCCTCTGTAAAAATTAGCATTAGTAAAAGTGTTACACTTTACTAACTTTTTAAAATTAGTACCATTGTATCTTCGAAAAAATTCGCACACATTTCTTTGCAACTAGATTTTCGACTAGTAAAACAACGAGTACGAAAAATGTGCGAAAAACTAAGGTAAATATGTGGTACTTTTCATATTCATAGATAGCAACAGCTAAGATAATAAATGAAGTTTTTTTAAAAGTAAGACCATCAGACTACATCCATTTCCAGGAAGCTTACTCCGACGATTATTTGTACACTGGTCATTGTTGTTACTAATCTTGCTTGTCTTATATCAGAATAATCTTACGAAATTCATCGTGGCAACACGGCAATATTACGCCTGTCCTTGGCAAGGGCACCAGACAAGTGACAGTATGACTTCGCTCAGTTCCGTTCCCAATTTTGAAGGAGAGCACCCCGGATGGGCATGCCCGAGGTCATCCTCCTCTTCTCCTACCATCAATCTCTCGGCAGGACTTTCGGCTCGCCGTATATTTTGAGTGCCCCCATGCCCCACAGACAATATACATTTACAAACATCCATGCATTCTCCGGGATTGAAATCGGGGCCCTTGAGTACGGCAGTCACTAAACACTATTCCGGCTGGGAGGGATATAAATCATTGTAAAGTAATTATCTTTTATCCGCAGATCATGGGTAGTAGTGAATGCTTTATATAATGCGATATTCGCAAAACGTACGTAAATAACTAATAACAAACGTGGATGGTAAGCTAATAAATTTAGGATCGTAACAAAAACTGCCAAATTTCGCAAAGTTTTAGTACCATTATTATATTAAACCGTAACTCACATTACATTCCTTCTCTCGCACATAAGAGATTCAGATAATTTAATGCTTTATGCTTGCACAGTTCAAGGGATAAGAAAAAAATGAAAATTAGGATTTTCCATCAAACCGTTGCATAAATAAATAACACTATGCTTGAACAGCGCAAGCAAATTTTCACTTGTAACCAGAATTACCGCGGGAAGACTAGTGGGTGCGTTCCACTTGATATATTTCACATTATCAAGTGTTATAACTCGACACGTGTCTGGTAACTTAAGATTCGGTTTATTTCATTACAATATAGCACACTAGGGTTATCTGCCTAAAGGGAGGGATGCCTTCGTGAAGGACTTTCTAAGGGAAACTGGTTCGTATACGTGTTACACACGAAAACGAGTAGGCAGCCAGTCAGTTCTAATGGTATCAAACCCAGGTTGGAACTACCAGTGTTCAACGATTTAACCGCTCAGCCGTTGGTGGGCCGCTAACTTAAGAATTTAATGATTTCAAAGTCTGTATAGTCCGCAACAAACTGTAATTACGTAACTGGAACCACGGATATTCGGTCAGTGGGTACGAGGACACATTGTAGCACATATTCAACATTGTTCCGCACTGTAAACATCGATATAGAAAATATGGCAGACTGTTTATAGACAGTTTAAAAGTTATATTTAATTGTTTATACAAAGTCATTCATTTAGGGAAAAGCAAATAATATCGATATGAAAATAATGCTTACTTGACACACGTTAAACAGCTACAATAAAAATAAACAAGCACAAGAAAACTTTAATGAAATTTAATCTGACTTGTGCCTGGATATTAAGATAAAAGAATCGTCTTCAATCATTCACACTTCAAACTTCAATAAATTTTAGGCATTTTCCCATCAATTTAAAAACAAATTTAAACAATCATCATCAATTACTTATCTTTCCGCATCACTAACGCAAGATCACGGTTAGGAGAGAATTACGAGATCCGTCATGATAATTTCGTATGTTGCAGTCTCGACTGATTCAATGTCATGATGAACATAATTTTGCATCGTGTTTTCTCTTCTTTCCGACTTAAAATTCAACGCCGAAAGAAAAGCCATAAATTTACAAACGGGGGTAGTTTCCAGACAACCAAGTGTAACTGAGAGCGAAAGAATTTTTTGAATTTCAATCATGCATGCATCATTCTGGTGGTCGATTGCGGTGGAATTCATAATCTATACATGAACGCTGAAAGATAATTGGTCGTCGCGGTACTTGATCTTGCGAATGGTTATATTTCAAATGTCTTGTTATGAAACCAAGACCCAAAAAATTGTTTTGGTATTATGAATCTTTAAAAAATAGAAATATACCTGATATATACTATGTAACCACGAAGCACAATGCATCATACCAGATACTTTAATTTTCAAAAATACATTCATTCAATAGTAATACAAATATGCTTTTAATTTCGCTGTCATTTTCGTCTTAAAGCGCAACAGTCGCGACGACAATTATTTCAGCGACACATTTGCTTTATGCAAATGAAAAATGGCGCACACAAAATATACTAGGTTACTTAGGTATGTAATATGCATGCTTATATCTTAGGTTAGGTAATCTGAAAAAGAAACTAGAGTTATCTACCTAAGGAAAGGGAAACCTTCGTGAAGGACTTTCAAAGGGAAACGATCGCGTGGGATTGAAGCCAAGTCGAGCTCCCAGTATTTAGCTGTCTTAATTAATTCGATCACTGGTACGCTAAAATTTAGGGTGAAAAATTATTTTAAAAAAAAATGCAGAGAAACTAATTTTAATACAGTGTACTCCTGATTATCCGGGCTAATATCGGGAAAGCAGATCGCGGATAATTGAAAAATACGGATAATCCAATCTATTAATTTCCTCACATATTGTATGATGTTCTCTTATTAAAAAAAAAAAAAAAAAAATCAGTTAATTTACTTACATTGTAAAAATCGATATAGTTTTTGAGAACGTTGAAGTACTGTTTGTGGAATTTCCCTGTGCGTTTTCTGAAGTGCTATTTTATCACTGTATCCGAATTCCCTTTGGTTGAACCCTTCCAATAAGGGTTTTAACAGAAGTCATTGCTGTCTCGGGACTAACGCAATTGTCAGTGTCTTCTTGTATTTTCAGTATCATTCTCTGCCTCCTCTGTTTTTCTGACTTTTGAAACGATATCTGTATCATTCACGCATTGACATTCCGACTCAGTCGAATCGCCATCGACTTTGGGAATTAAGCTTCGATTATTACCTCAATATCTTCATAATTAGATAAAACTCCGATATATATATTATTAAGAACGTTTTTGATTTTTTCTTACACATTTCGCGCATAGCTTTGAATGCGCGTGCGGATAAACTGCATCCAGATAATCGGCAGAACACTTGTACAGACAGAATAAAAGACTATTTTTTACAAAACGATTGTAAAATGAATTTAGAAGGAACTTTTTTTCCTGATGTCAGTACGTACGTACGTGTCTCGCACAACCCAAAAAATGATTAGCCGCAGAACACTGAAATTTTGTATACAGAACTGCTATAACATCTAGTTGTGCACCTCTCTTTTTTGTTGCAATCAGCCGCACCAAATGTGCGTGTGTGTATATATATATATATTTAATGATTGAATTAGCTTGTTATTATGTTCTGGTTAATTTTTTATGCTTTTAATTAATCTGCATGCGATAGTTGTAAAATTATCAACAATTTAAAAATGTACGTCGCGGATAGGCCCAACGTGGCAGCTATTTGCTTACAACTGAAGTTCTCAGTAGAAAAGTGCATTAAGCCAGTTGGTGCACCAACTTCAGTGTCTCTTTACCCAGTGGGACCAACCTTAAATTTTTGTGCACCAAAATTTCCTTTCTGCCCGTTGGACAAATTACTGGTTTTCACGTAGAAACTCTAATTTTTAATTAAGGAAATTTTTTAGCTGCTTTTAACTGTATTTGGTTTTTTAGATTTTTTTTTTTTTTGTACTTCACAAATTTTAATGAAGACGTTTTAAGTGTTTATGTATTTTTTCCCTGCCGCGAAGTGAAACTGCACTGATTGAATGAGAAATATATCTTTAATGAAATTCGAGGAAATCAGTGTACATAAAGCGCAGCATAAAATGTGTATAATTTAATAGGGCGTACGAGGAAGTCATGTAGTGTCCACATAAAATTTTTTAATTAATGTTAAGATTAGGTTACGTTAGGCTATTTAAACACGGCAAGGTCAAGGTTTCTGCCTAAGATGAAGGATGACTTCGTGCAGGAAGTCCTGACGGAACTGGCTGGTACCAACGGTACATATAAAGAAAACCAATCATTATAGCTAACCCGTTCCAAGCCAGCGGTCTTAATTCCTCGACCACTAGTAGAGCTAATTAGCGTAAAGAATTTTAACTAAACTTTTAATTAGTCATTTTCACTTAAGTTAGCGCAATTATAAAAATGAATTTAGCATTTAAAGTTATAAGAGTAAAATTAGTTATGAGAAATAATTGTATATTTGTGAATCAGTATACTAGTTTCAAGTGCCCTTATCACCCCCCCATCAGTGTGACATCCGACATCTGAACGAAATCGCTTTTTTACATATGTACATACATTATTGTAATACCCGTGCAATTCCTTGATAACACACACACCTGAAAAAAACCACTCCCTCTGCTCTCAAAGAAGATACACCTCACTCATTACCAAGAGATGAAGAGATCTAATTGCAAAATTTGACACATACAATATATCTGAACAAAGTGCGATGCTAAAACCCATCCTCCCCCAGCCGCGTACTACACTTCTCTTTTATAACACACCAGTCTCCGCCCGAGATCTGAAACCTCCAACAACACGAAATCCAAACCTCGCCGAGCGGGACAGAGGACTCCCTGCGACGACGCAAGCTAGCCGTCCATCACCGATGTAGGCAGCAGAAAAAGCTGACAATGACATCTATAAAAGGCAAGCGGGCGGGCTTTATCAGCTGAAGAAATAAAAAATAATATACATATGGGTAAGGAGGAATAGCAGCAGAAGGGGGGAACATGAAAAAGGGAAAAAATGAAGCGTCTTCTTGGTGTTATCTATCAAGGAGTTCCACTCGGTAGATATGATAAGAACTGGAACGTTATGAATGGGTTGAGAGGAGTAGCGTGTGAAGGGTGGGTCGAAATAATTTTTTTTCTACCGATTATTATTATTAATGCTGTTGTTTTAACGATAAAGATCGTAAGCTATAATTTCTTAGATTTCTTTTGTCTGGAACAGTGATTTGAACAGGGGGTTGGGGAGTTAAATACACATGAGAGTGTAGATATTATCATTCCAGAATTTTCCAGCCACACTATACTGGAGTTATTGCACATGGTCAGGTACACTTCGTTAAGCGCATATAACTAATAAATACTTCTAGAAACCTATTTTGTATACTAATTACTAAAAAAAAAATAAGAAGAATCATGATGCAGGGGGAAAAAAGGAAAGGTTACAGTGGCTATAAAATGCTGGAAAATCATTATTTATACAGCATAAGGTATAAACCCGTTAATAAGAAAATAACCGAAAATGCACAGTTCACTACTTTAAGTGAAAAACGAAATATTCAAACAATATAATTTTTGTTGCTGGAATATCTATACGGAATGAACCCGAATCTTTTTTAGCTACAAATTTTCAAAATTTAAATATATAATCGTTGTTAAGTATTTTAGGTACGATTACTCGAAAAACAAACGCATCCGTGGTCTTTTTATTCGCCTCCAGGAAAGAACCTTCCATGAAGGACTACGTAAAAGAAATTCCCTCCGCCTTCACATTAGAAAGACTAGAAAAAACTATGAAAAACCCTTGTGACCAGCCCATGCCCCAGAAGAACTATTTTTGCTCGTAGGCTTTATTCACTTGACTATCGTATTCAGCGACATCAAGACAGTATTTGTGTGTATGAAAAGCAGAAATGGTTAGCACACTTGTTTTATATCAGATTATAGTAACAAAATGATGACTTTTGACAAATGTGAAATAGGAGTACTTCAGCTGACAGGCTTTAAACAGGAACGCTTAAGCTGCTTTTTTACTGCGTTTAAAGCACAATGACGACCACTGAAGGATATATGATTGGCCATTTTCAGGGCTATATTAGTGCATTCTTCTGTTAATGTTGCATTGTTTAATATAAAAATGGCAGCGGACTAAATCTTCCGGCAATGTAATTAAAGTAAATACGTATAATTTATTTGTGTTTATTTAGCTATTTATTTATGTACTGCTACGTTACGTATGGTTTTAGTATGCTAATTTTTTTTTTTTTTTTTTTTTTTTAAATCATGGTTCACGAGCGGTGGGTCATCAAACGAGGGTAGTTCACCTTTTGCGATGTTTTCCAAGATGTTTTACCTCCCTCCTAGAATACTGCCCCTGGCTCATCGTTCAAAAAATAAATGAACATGTCTTTCATCAACCGAACTAAATTGACCCAAATTCTTAAAATGAATCCTTTTTCATTTAAAAGAATACAGATAGTATACATTTCATTTTAAATAAATGAATTATAAATTATCCAAATTTAAATTTTAGTATATAAATTTGAGATATCACAATAATTAACAATCTATGTGTTAAACATATGAAATTGAAAGAACTTCTGCAATATTCTGGTGAGTGAGGGTATGGAATTCTTAAAAGAAGCAAATACAATACCAAACAGTGGGCACAGCCATTGAATACTTATACACAGCCATTGAATAATTATAGCCATTGTACAGCTGTCATTTGACCTTACTTAGATATAATAATACTGTATCATTATCAAGCAAAAATATTTTGCAATACTACGAGTCTCAATAAATTTGAAGTATTTTAACAGAAAGACACTAAGCAAATGGGGAAAAAAATACCAGTTTTATGCCGAAATGAACCGATTGACTGGGTTGAAGCAGGGTCGATTTTGAAAAAGTCAACTTCAAAATATAACCATACATATATGTATATAACATTTCAAATAGTCAAGAAGAAAGGTAGAAATGGATTCATTTATTCATGTAGCTGTAGAAAGGTGATTTTTAGATTCATCCTTTCCCATTTCATCCTATGGTCAAAATCATGCCGATTCCTCCGCTTCTGTCCTTTATACTTTCCGTTAATAATCTCTACTGACGGGATCCTTCTTGTTTCATCCTGTTCAAAAAGTCATTTTTGAGACATAGAAATGCTACCTTTGACTTGTTACACTTAGCAATCTGACCAATACACCAGTTGCTGTAAAGTAATTGTAGAACGATGCGCGAGCGTAATACGCAATTCTATTACAAATCATACGTCTTTACCTTAAATTTGCCTCATATTTTCCTGCATGCATGTTTAAAGCGTAATCATAAGTTTATCGAAAAGAAATTTGATTATTCAATGTTATTAAGATTCGAAGGTAGATCACATACATTAAAAAGAAATTTTTAAAATAGAATTTCGAAAGAAAATAGATAATAAATGTTAAAAATCCACAACTAAGCCAGGCTTTAAAGCCAACCTAGTCTACACTGTTTATAATTTTTGTTTGTTTACCTAAAAAAAAATTAATTCTTTACCTTACTTTTCGAAAAAGATGATGAATCGGGATAAAATGAATCGATGGGAAGACAATGAAACGCATAATTTCTAGCAAAGGATGAAGAAGACAGCCCTCGCGTGCTTTGCCATAATCAAATCAATCAAATTATCCAACAGAGGATGAAGCGTCACTAAACTCTTTAGAAAACTGACAAAAAGCCGTTTTTATTTATTTATTTATTGTTGTTTAAAAATGCCGACTGGAGCTAGCAAATAAGTTAAGCAGCTCAGCTGCCTCCAGGTTCACCTATTGTTTTCTTCATTTGGGGGGAGATCATCTTTTTTAGTTAAGAGAAGACAGCTTCTAAATTTAAACATCTTTTTAAATTCAAAGAGCGTTTAGCAACAGAACATCTACCATAATTATACCTCTTGGTTCAATAACAAGTTCTGTTCACTCGGAAATTTTGCAATATGAGATCCAAATACTAGTAAACTATTTTAAATACCGTAACGATCTCAATACAGAAATGCTTCATGTATTAGACGACACTGCATTTCCCAGGATGTTTTACAAGGCAACAAATGCACATTATAAGAAGATCTTAACATAGATCCTGTCATGTATCTATCAGCGATTACCCAATCAGCTTTATTCCCAAAGAGCCAGCAAGGCAAACACAGTGAATGAAAAAGGCTGGAGTGTTTGCGAGAACTTTGGTAGGGTGTTCGCACCTGAGTTTGATTTTTAGTCGGTGTGGCTGATAATTTTGTAGGGTTTTGAGATAACACCTTAATTCTAACATTTGTAACTATGGTTGTTCATTGAACTATACTTTATTAATCTCTGTAAATATTCCCGTACATAAAATTGGCGATAAAAATGTTTCAAATAGATTTATTTTGCATATAATACCTCTGCTACTACCTGCTATACATATCAATTTGATGTATTGAATTTATTCCACAGAAGATAATTACATTTTCCCCCCTCAAATCTCGAAAGGTCACGGAACAAATAATAAGTTAATATATTTTCTATAACAGGCATCATACATTATTTCGGCGTACATAATTCTGAAGCAATTATCCTCATATTATCACGTTTAATCAAACCTACCAGCAACTTTTTTTTTATTCAGCCTTATTTAAATCCAAAACTAAATTAAATAATATTTACTTAATTTAAACAATAATTAGTATAAAATTAAATTAAATTAGTCTTTTGTTTTTCTGTTGGCACAATAAGAAAACTTGCAAATTAATCATTTTTCAACCCAAGTTATCAACATTTCACTGGCTATTGAAAACCTGGAAGACCTCTAAAATAATAAATAAAGTTTATTACCTTAGAGGTTTAGACCTCTTACAATGATAAACATTCAAGAAAACTATGTAATTAACAGTTCAACGGGTTAATTTAGATTACCTATCAACGCCGCTCAAAGGTTAACTATCTTTCATTTGCTTTGTTAATCACAGTACGTTAATTAAAACCCTATCTGCATTGTGGTGTTTCAAGTATTAAGGTCCCTGCACCTTTACAAAGGAGTTTTACAAGTCAGAAACTAATCCTCATTAAGGTGCACGCATTTTTATGTAGGAACACCCTCATGAAGCTTTCTATATTTTCAAATAACGGTCGATTATTCGAAAATATCTTTGTAAAGTTCTAATGAGTTTTCCAATGAGTTGCAAATAATTGGAAAAGTTGATCAATTTAAGTGTATAAAAGATTGTACGGATTGTGCCTGTAACTAAGTGTAAACAACGACAAATCCTTGAATAGACATGTAAGCGACTTACCGCTATGTCTGAGATGAAAGATGAACCAGAACTTGTGTAAGAAGAAGACAAGAAGGGTGTAAAAAACTCTTTTATTCAGAACTCAAAAGAATTTAACAGAAGACACCACTTGTGCTTACATACCAGCCAGGATTTATGGCATAACGCAAGAAATTAAGAATTCAAATTTGAAACGAAATTAAATCTTAAGTTAGTCGAAAGGAATAAATGACGAAAAGAATATGTGGCGCAGCAGCACAACAGGCCTGGGGTTCGATCCTCGGGCTGGGCAAAGAACGTTTATTCGTCTATACATATTCTTTGGGCTGGGAAAGGTTAACTCAGCCTTTCATCCATTGAGGAGGTCCATAAAATGAGTACCAAGTTGGCTTGGGGACTAAACACCGGGGGTCCTGCGACAGGCAGACCACTTGTCCAGGCAAAGATGCACAAACTGCCGAAGCCCAAGCTCCAGAAAGGGAATAAATAACGCGCAAGTTGGCTGAAGCCTATACCGGCGTGACAAGCACTATTGACAAGAATAATACAACGCAGATGACAGACTGCTGACGAAGAATTGCGATAGCTCTGATTAAACAATCTAAAACTTCCCTTCCTGCCCCATTTAATATGCATGACCTAAAAATTAGCATTCTGACAGGAAATTGGAAAGGTAGAATGACAGTAAAGCTACTTAACATAAAACAATTAGTTAGATAAACATAGATTAATCCTTACAATATGTTGCACTTTTATGACGGCACACCATGATGAAGAGGTTGTCTTATATTCACTTGGTGAACTTCAGAATTTTTTGACAAGAACTGACCCTCACTAATAATACAACTCTTGTATGCTTAACCATACTTAATACAAAAATTGATCACCTTTTCCAATTAGTTATAACTCCTGTTTTACACACGCCCGTTTTAATATGCAAATATCATTTTTGACTATTTTCATCCATTTTAGATCTTATAACCTCATGGCTATCTCGCTCCCGTTCTGGGGTAATTGGAAACAGAAGGCAGAAATAACTTTCCTTTAAAAAAAAGATTAGCCCTATCGTACCCAAGTCAAAGAATGAATTCAAGTAAAAGAAAAAGAAATTTTCTAAACGCAATTCAGTACCTCTGGAAGAGTCGGAGGACCAAGTTGACGGGTAATTGTTCAGAAGCAGCTCTCTTTTTAAAGCGCTCAAGTAATTAGGCTCGAGGAAGTGCCAATCTATTTATTCAAACCAACCCTCTCTTTTGTTTTTTCCACGGAAGAATGAATGACGACGACATAATAATTTACGGCTTTTACGCAGAAGCCCGAGATGATAAAAACACAAATAACAAACTTTAAGACCTTTCTTCTCTGGAAGAAATAATTGTTTCCAGTTCCAGAGGAAATCCAAGAAAAAATGGTATAATTCACCACACGGATCAACGTAGAACGCACTGGAGCGGTAGAATTTGAAGACATTTTCATACTACGTGTTTAGATCGCCATTTATGGGAATTATTGCAGCATAAAAGTATTTTAATATACCCATATCTCCATTTTAATCCAACGAAAAAAATTATGTTTCATAAAATGATTTAAAACATTACTTACATGTTTTTAACATCAAAGCCAAAAAAAAACGTAATTTATTTCTGTTGCTTTACTGACGAAAAGAAATAATTTCAGCTTACGGGCCTTTTTTTCTTCCTAATATAGGCCTTAAATCAGAAAATATTTAAATAACTTGTCTCGCAGTGAATCTGCATGCACAGTAAAGCATTTAGCAAAGAATTGTTTTTCTTTTTCCTCTTTTAAGGAATTTATCATGCAGGATTTCTAAACTATAATTATGTCCGCTAGACATAAGATAACAAAAAAAAGAGTCCACCGGTGGCCGAGCGGTAAAGTCGTTACACACTGGTAGTTCTATTTGAGGTTAAAATATCGCGAACGGGCTGGCTGCATGGGCATTTTCGTGGTCCCCCCCCCATGTGTAACGTATATACGAGCCTTGTCCTCTACGAAGGCATCATTCGCCTTATGCAGATAGCCATTGAGTAACTTAGCCATAATCTTAAGCCAAGCCAAACCAAACCTCTTAAAATTTACTGAAAGTGGCAGCCATCATTACAGGGCTGTGCCTAAAGATCAGCTAAGCGGCAGTATTAATAGGAAAACATTTAAGAATAATGGATAATTTGATAGCATCTTTTCGCTAAGATCGAAATGTAGCACCTTTCAACACCTTCGCTGCCAGCCACGAATTATCTCGTAGGTCGAAGTTTGTGTTCACATACGATCAAACTCGTAGTATTTCCATGTTCTTAGAAGATATCTGGCTTTGGGGATTCGAACAAAACGCATCAATTTGGCACAATTCAAGAGACATATTATAATTAATATAAAGTATAAGTAATTATAAAGTAAATAACATAGGAACTGTGAAACTAATCAAGCAACTTATAATAATCTTTGTGATAATAACTGTTGCAAAAATAATCAATTTTTGTTATAAGCAACCGGCAAACTACGAATACACTCGTTACGAGTATACTCTCAGTTGGCACTGTCATAAAACATTTTATCGCGAAAGCAGCCGACTACGATATAACTCGCATAATTAATAAAGGAATTAAAATTTTTATCTAAATTTTAATATACTATCTAAATACCTTTCTCATAAATACATGTTTTGTATTTTACAATTAATTAATTAAAAGTTGTTGGCGTGGTCGAACCGTTTTGAAAATGTCGCTCGGCAGCGAACGTTTTAAATTTATCAGTGCTACCCATGATTTTAGGTAACACCATAACCAACAATCGCAGTATTTCAGATCTAAAAATATGGATGGTCATATGATGAACATGGTGGTTAACTCTATTCTTTCTAAAAATTAAGAGTAAAAAATTTTTACGGGAGAAACAGCTTTAAGTCATTTGATAATTTCATACAAATTTTCCCAAGAACAGTGCAGAGAAACTGACTCGCATTCATAACCTCAGAAATTGATTTTTCAGATCATAACACAATCAGTTGTGCCTTTAATTATCGGATAACTTTATTCGATTTACAAGCACAAAAAGCTAAACTGCATAAAAATTTTTAGCATAATACCCGAAAATACAAACAGGAAGTGAAAACTGTCAGAAATTAAATTCAGGAGTACTAGTTGATTTGCTTACTTTCGCATAATGCGCATTCTTGGTAACAGATTAAACCCCGTCTCTCCCAATCAACTTTATTACCTCACAAAGAAAGAAAGAAAACACGTTGTAATTCAACCTCGAAAAGAATGTTTCATACAGATGCTGTAATTATTCAAACAGAGAACCTCTTATTTTTCTGATTTTGTTTATTCTATTTTATTTTATTTTAATCCAAGTACTACATTCTTATTTATAAATTAAACTTGCTAATTTTCAGTATCTAATACTTTTAGCCTGAGGAACCCGGCGAAGTAATGATTGGCTTTGTATATAAATTGTACAGAAAGTAGTTTATCTTAAAAAGTATTTTACGAAAGTACCCATCAGACAGCAGATGGGGTAGAAGGATAGCAACTCCAATTCCATTCATGCAGCATTTTCTCAGATATAATGACTTTAAACGCTGCAGTTTTAGTTAGTAAAACATAACGCTATCTATTCCAGCATCCTCACGTGAGAGAATAATATGAGTTTCTAACAAACTGTGGGATATATACTAAAATTTATAAATCAGATGATTTGGAATCACGGCCTTATGAACAATCAAAAGTACACGTTGGCCAAAGATCTCGACTGAAGAAAAACAAACCTTTTTAAATACAAATCGAAATTCGACAAAGAACACACATGAAAAATGAAATCTGAGAATCTCAAACACGTCTTCCTTTCCCATGAACCTACAATTAATATTATCGGATTCCCATAATTTAAATGCCCCATTTCAGGAATAATCCTGTGCATACTATTACAGGTGCTCAGAAGCAAGGATTTGAAAAACGTGTTTCGAATTTCGTCTGATAGTCTAACTCTTGTGCCATAATAGTATGTAGAAGAAGTGTCTTCGATCTGTATAACACTTAAAAGTCACAAACATCCATGTCTTGTTTGTGATTTGAAATAGAACCTAACAGCACGGCAGTAAGTCTTCTGTGTCAAGAATGCCATCTAACGAAGCAGATTTTCTGAATTACCTAACCAAAAACACAAATATATTTAATGTGGTTTAGACTAATGTTGCATGCGCAGCCATTCAAAGGAAATGGTAATAATAATAAATTTTAAAAAGTGCGCACACTCGAACCACCATTCAAAGATTCCTTTTACCAGATGCAACAAATTCATTCAAAAACATCACATCCGATCCATTATAAACTCAATTAAATTCGGAATATCACACGTAAATGTTCACCTTTTTTACATGCCAGCACAGCAAAGAAAGTCATTGAAAGTGACACAACATTGCGGCACCCCACCTCGCTACACCCCAAGAAGTCGGCACGCAAGCTAGGGCTACCGCCTCCGTGGAAAAGAGAGAAAGGCAACCCGAGCATCAAATTTATTCACGGAAATCGCATTATAAACGCGCGAGGGAATCAATGAACATTATTCTGACACGCTGTCTCGGCCGGCCCGCAAAAGGGAAGGGGGGACGAAGAAAACTCAACAAACGTGAATGGACGAATTGTGGCGCGCTGGAGAACATGCGCAGGCATCTCCTTTGACAAGGCCACTTCTAAAAACAGATTATTACGAGGGTAGGTAGAGGAGAGTAGGGTCTGAAGAAAGTACTACGTACGTCAATTCGAGAATCGCTAGGAAATTTCACTGCAACCGCTTGTTTTGTTCCTTTAATGACATATAAATGAAGATCTTGAAATTTTTAAAATTTAAAGTCGCCGTTTCTGGATTGCAAAGCATTGCTTGCGATGCCAAAAAATAACTTACTTTGCACAGAAAATGAATTTTTAATGTGAGCAATACAATCATGCCCTTCGTATCCGCTGTAAATTCGCAGAAAATGTGGAGAGGGATGTCTTGTACACTACGAAATGGGCCCTAAGCGAGAAAGAACCATTAACGTGGTGAAATACTCGTACAAAAAAACAACACCCTAAACGCACCAAACTCTGTTGTTCCTTACAGTCTTAATATTCAAGATCATGAAACATAAAAAACATCAGGGCGATATTTTTTTCAAAGCAAAAACAGACAAATCAGATAGTCCCACAAAGCATTTCCGCATAATAATTAATAATAAAATGTCTTTAAAAAAATCAATTAAAACGGTATTTTTAAAGAGATCGTCACATAAGACGTTTATATTTTTAATTTTTTTAACGTATCCCCCCCCAAAAAATGAGTAGTAGGCAAAAAAAAAATCACTTGACACTCTTCGCCACATCCTTGGCACACTTATGCGTTTTCTTGCTCACCCAGGCAACGGATGATGACTACAAAAGCAGACAAAATGCAAAAGAAAGGAGGCAAGAAAAATACCTCGAAAGTGGAATAAAAACAAAGGCATAAACAGAAGAGAAATTGATATTACAGTCCCTTAGTGGCACAGAATAGAAATTATAGGTGTAGGCGACATGCATGGTTGAGAATAACACCACCTTTTGTACGCAGTGATCTGCGTTCAAACAGTTTTTGCCCTTTATCTTCCCACAACGGAGCAAAAAGAAACTGCTACTTTGGAGAAACAAACAATTATATAAAAGAAGAAGGGCTTTCAGTAGAAATCACTAGCAAGCGAATGAACTACATGTCATACATAACAGAAAAATACTTTCTAAAATATAAATAGCATTTCTGTTAGTAAAAAGAAATGACGCGTAGAAAGAAAAGATGTTTACCTCATTTATAACAGAGAATTAAATTTTAAAAAAATAATAATAATTCCGGTATAGAAATTGCGATAATTCAAAAAGCGCATACAATCTCCTGCAACAATGGTTTTTTAATAGAAATTTTTAAACGGGGAAAGGGAAAGGAAGGATTTTAAACATTAAAAGGAAATTATCCTGTTTCTATAAAATTTAAAAAATATTCATAAATATTACTACTAAAAGCGTAAAAAATGCATGTACTCAGCAAAAAAATTATGTAACTACCATGTGTTTGCGCATAAGCCGAGATTTACAGCAAAATTTTTAAGACTGAAGTTTGCGGGTGGGCTTTTATAACAGACCAGATTTATTCTATCATAAAAATGATACTAATATGTTAAATAATTGAAAAAATACTTTTTTATTTCATTCTAATATACCTTAATTAAATTTTCCAGCCATCTAGAACGTCTGCACAACTGGCAGCTATCGATAAAGCTCTATGGTTTCTGATCTTAACAAAGGTGTCTGGATTTGGATTAACAGTCGTAGCGCCCATTCACCCTCTATCTAAATAGCAGAGGCAGGGTGATCACCACAGTGTTTCCGGTGAGTTCCACTTTATGTAGATAGAGTTAGACCGCGTCAACCGCGACCATGAGCGCAAATACGCATGCGCCATTCGGACCAAATTATTCTCAAAATAGGGTGGAAGGATAGAAACTTTCGTTCCCTCGAGCATATGAATTCTCTCTTTCCGGAGGTCTACACGTGACCTTTCATGTCGCAGAAAGTAATAACGCCCCTTTTGGACGAGTCTATGTGTTTTGGCAGAATACTAGCCAAGGTTGCATTTGAGACGGTCGAACTATATCTATGTAAATCAAATAAATGGCTTATAGGTTGATTAAGGAGAGCAGCTTTAAGAATACATCAGATCTTAATACCCTTTCTTTTTCGAAACCTACTTCTAGACTCAAGCTCGAAATCATTTTGTCCTGGAGAGCAGTCCCTGATCATCACTGGTATGCTTGAAAACGATCTGGTGCCCTACCTCAGGAGAATCGTGTTTCTGAACAGAAGGTTTATTCTCATGCCCCAAGTACAGTTTTTCATAGGGCATATCCTCTCATGCACTAGTTGCGTTAAAGACTACATTTTACTCCAATCAAAGTTTGATTCTGGATCGTCTCAGGTCTCACAAACTCATGGGCTTCATCCCTTTTGATTATCAGACACGTAAAACACAATAATAACTCATTAATATATCGTTGTCATTCGCCTCAAAGACAACATCTTTATTTCCTACGTATCATGGATAATAGCTTCATTTCCATCCATCACATTGCTTAGCTAAAGGGATAATCAAGCTCAATATCAATAAATCAATAATAAGCCACTTGCATTTCTCTGCATTTTTTTTTCAGTATTTCATTAAGTTTTTAGAGCATTCTGGGTCTTGTTAGTGCATTTCAGAGCATAGACAGATATTCTAGCACTTAAAATAAGATTATCCTTGAAATAATAGTCTCCAGGATAGTATGTCTTATCCTAGGCTAGTATGTACCAACCACAGAAAACTAGTTACGTAGTCGGTTACTCTTACCTATCATAACAAGCTTTTTCCAAAAAGTACGTGCGCCACTTGTAAGAATTTTTCCGTACTGATATTTTACAGATCTTCAGGACATTCTTGTGCATATTCAGTTCCATAGGATTACACGCAGAGGGGGAGAAAGTTATCCCACAGACACATTCTTTAAATTAAACATTCACAGTTGCGCTTTTTTCCAACTCGGTAAAATCTCCTTCATTTTTAGCTCAGTTGGTACAGTCCGTCGGCGGTAAGCAGGTACCTTGGATCTTTCCATTTTTCAAAAAGGGACCATCAAATGAGTATTTGAAAAGCATTTTTAATGAATTTTTAGATCATCAATATCTGCGTCTTTTAGTTTAAAACTAGAAGAATATGCAGTCCTTTGTCCTGGCGTCTTTCACTATACAGTAGAAACGAAAAATTATATATTTTACTCCTATAAATGAGATCATGACAGAGAGCGGGAAAATTTCATAACTGCTTTAGAATGATTACCACAAAGTTGAACCAAAGTAAAATTAACTACACTCTTGGCAAAACGCCAAATGATGCGCATGCCCAAAAAGCTTCAATTTTGTTTATCATCTTTTGAACGATACCACTTCTGTTATAACATCTAAAAACATACTCTGGTCTAAACACCGAATAATAGAAGTAATATATGCAGGAAGAAACACAAATTTAATGTTTTACAGAAAAATACCACAGAAGTGCGCAGCACAGTTACCTAACAGTAAAGCTATTATTTTCGCTTTTCAGTTAGTTCTCTGCCAATTTCAAAAGAAAATCGGTAAAAAATACTGCTTATCATCCATCAGTTCCTATTATTATGCTAAGTTACAGATCAATTCTTGACTTTTACATTGAAGGTTTCTACTTTTTACAATGACCAACGGTGTCTTCTTAATGGCTGCATCATCCATACTGTACGTCAATAACAGAGTTAAAACCAGCTGCTGTTTCACTTTTAAACATTAAAATGTGCTTCGGTAATGCTCTCTAAAATCAGACCGGTTTTATCTATGTTATATAAACTTCGTGCGGCTTCTATTCTTTCAGAACCCCAGACAAAACATCTTTTACCCAGTTCTCAACCAAACGATCATTTGCCCCTTGCTTCTCATCATGTAGCTTCCGATAAACAATGCTCTCTTTCCATCCTATGAGCCATTCATCAGTTGGCACAAAATTTTCTCCTAGCATTTTAACGAATTCTACAGTTTTTGTCGTCAAAACAGCTCTAGACATACGATTTTTTTTTAACGTATAAACGTATTTTTAAAAAAGTATTAAAAAAAAATTCTGCACAGTCGTTGGATTTTGACGCAGGACTACATGAAAGATGAGCAATGATCTCGCCGAGGCCTCTCAAATACGCGCTGAGTGTGTAATCATTGCACTACGAAGGCATGCAGAAAGGAGGGAGAAAATATCCCCATACATCTACGCTCCACATTTCAAATGGGCGACTGGAGAGCAGAACACCCATATTCGACAGTTGATAGCTGACTGGTGGCTGAAAACGAACATCTTACAATTTTTTGCGAAACAAATGAAAAAATCGGGCCTCTTTCATTCAACGGTAAAGCACGTACAAAAATTGTTTTGAAACAGTTGTTCGTCTGAAATAAATAGATGTCTGATACCAGTCTAAGAAAAGATAAACTCACCAGGGGGTCTACAATGTAATGCATATTTAATAACAAACATTTTTATTTTTCATATTTACGTAACGCTTTTTAATATTTACTAAGCCTTTTATCGACATCTGTATGCAGCTACAATTTTCTAGTATATTCATCTATACGCATTATCGCAAAAATATATCTATTGAAAATATACATTCGTACAAACGGGTGAAAAGATGAAACACGTCAGAAAGATATTTTCCAAAACGCAAGTAATACCATACTTTCTATGGTCTAAAAGGATAATATGCCACAACCTGAGTGCTTTGCATAGTTAACGATGTGCACCCAAAATTCAGCCCGAATTACTTGTCGCAATTAAATGGCTTAACAACTGAAAAATCAAAACAGAAACAGAAGAGACGAAGAAGAAAAACACGTCACAGATACAGCCTTCTTTTATTCTGAACGTAATCTATTTTATGTCAATTCACTTAAACGCTTCTTTTATGCTCGTGGCTCATCAAGTCACATAAACAAGGTATTTTATTTTGGATATTAGTCACAGCAATAATGACGTTAACTTCAGTCACGTTCCTGCCCCTCTCGAGTTGTATTGAAATAAGGCAAACATTAACAATCATGACTAATACGTAAAGTCATATGGTTGACAGCCAGTTCATCAAGTTGCAAAAATAACTTCTTAAACAGCACTTCATTTATAACATCACCTATTAAAAAACTCAAAAATTAAAAACATCGAATCTGGTTTCGCCTTTTTTTGGGGGGGAGGGGCAATCCTGTTAATTTCACTTCCCGACCAAAGCCCTGGGGACAAAACTGCAGGTACCTCTCAGGACCACATGTCCAATAATGATCATCAAACTCATTCGCACAGAGAACGCCTAATTCGGACAAGTTCGTGACACTTCACGAATTTCAACGACCATCCAACAGCAATAACATTAACACCAATTACACAACGGCAATCACTCTCTCGAGGCCTTCCCATCAGCGACCAACTGGTTCTGTCTGATTTATCATTCATTTTCTCGCTGAAGAAGCCTACAATCGCCGGCTGCCACTGCAGCTGCTTCTTAACTGCTGCACTTAACGATATGATTATTGGACTAGATGATAGAACTAGTTTGCAGATTCTCTGATTTATTTGCTCTTGGGAGGGGTACAGGCAGATTTGCACAGAAATTAGTTTAAGGATGTAAAGTGCGAATCTCCGGGCGAAAACTTAATGAAGAGTTCCTTAGTCTTAATTTTATGTCTTTCGTGATTTTTCAGGTTCTAAATGTTCACTTCAAACATAACTTTTTATTTTACCTATGTTCAAAATAACCAAATGGTGTTAAAAGAGTATAGGAAATCTGGTAATTTTTTATTATTGGAAGGACCCAAACATAAAATGGTATCTTTTATAAAGCAAATGCTGCATTTTTATTGTACTTATTAAAAAAAAAGGCTGATGTAAAACGAACTCGCAAACGATCTCGAGCGTTTGAGTTGTCCAGCGAAAAGAAAATTTAAATAATCTAAAACTAAACACAATATCATGACATAAAATATGCAGATAAAGACTAAATAGCATAATGCTTTTTTAAATATAAGTCAAATTCATATAAAGACTAGTACGATTTTAAAAAGGGCACCTGGGGGCAGAAGTTCAGATACAGCAAGTTCCACAATATTTACGCATTACTGAATAAAGAAGATTAGAATAACCTCACTGGCGGAGATTTATTTGCAACTGAAAGGACATAAATTAAATTTTAAAAAAGCGGATCTTCCCTTTTTTCAATAAATTTTCAATTCTTTTCACACATAAAATATATCCTATGAGGAGAACAGAAATTTTAGAAACAAGACAGTGCCTTTCTCCCTGATAAAAACATAATCTACTAATGTTTCCTAATTTACCTTTTCTTTTATCCTTTGTCGCTGTTAGGAAGAATGAAAAAAAAAAAAGAGAGAGAGAGAGAGAGAAAGAAAAAAAGAAAGCTCCAAACTAACAATTAAGATTCTAACTTCCAACTACATCACAACTAAACCTTAAAATGGGGATATTACGATTCAGCTTTTTCTCAACTCTGATAATTTTATTTTCAAGTGATCCCAATGCGGAAATATCCCTTTACCATTATCCCCAATTTAGGCCTCCTCATATTAGCGCAAAGAATAAGTTCACGAGTTTCCAATCTCTGTTCTTGTTACCAAAACAATAATACCATTTCTAATGATTTATCCTGCGAGTTTAGTATCTGATAAGCAAATTTTAATAGTTTTCACAGAAATTATATTTTAGTCAATGTGGAATGCGTTAATGTCTTGAAAATGGTTCCGTCAAGTTGCACCTCATGTAATTCCGCTTTCCCACATGAAAAGGTACCGACCACTCAAACTCTTCAGGCAGTCATACTACAAACATTTTAGCATTAAAAACGATGAAATTAAACATACCTATTTTACAGTTACAAAATTAAAGAAAACAGCTTTTAAAGCTGAAAATTTCAAGCGATGAAAAAAGACTTCCCCTTCCTGGCGTCATTTGGAAACGCGTAAAAGGCAATTAAAACCTTCCAATAGAATAATGTAAAATAAGACTAAAACCAAAAGAAAGCAGACTGACCTTTTAAAGTGTTGCTAATTCTACAACTACTGCATGCAGATTAACTAAATGCATAAAATCCTTAACCGGAACATAAGAACAACATGATTCAATCACTTTTAAAGTAAATATACACAATTTACCAACATATAGGAATAAAAACACACAGCTCGTGTTAAGAAAGTGGGTATATATACATACACGTTTGGTGCGGTCGTTTGCAACAAAAATGGGAGGTACACTACTAGATGTTATAGAAGTCCCATAAACAAAGTTTCAACATTTTATGGCTAATCGTTTTTGAGTTATGCGATATACATACGTCACGAAAAAAGTCATTATAGACGTCACGAAAATAGATGTCACGCAAAAAAAATCCCTTCTACGAACCGTTTTGGAAAAGAGTACTTTATGCTGTCCGTACGTATAAATGTCACACAAAAAAAAAATCGTTCAAATGGATTCGGAAGCAGTCAAAATGGATATTTTCGTCGAAAAATACGCTACCCGAAATTTTTCGCGAATACAGTACTTTCTTTACTTCGTGCAAAGACGTAAAAAGGGCAGACCCCCCCTACACACACACAAAAAAAAAAGCACCGTGAAATGAACATTTATTATTATTATTATCGATTTTAATTGTAATTTTTAGAGGACTAGAGTGGATTATTTAATTATTGCAAAGCCCCTGTACACATGGTTGGTTTTACATAAACTTTCTAAGGGAAATTGGCCGATATTTACTTTAGAACCAAGAAAATCAACGAAATCCTCGTTTAGTACGTCCGTTTATTCACTGGCAATAGGAAGTCAGAATACGATTTGAAACCAGATGTTCGGCTCTTGATCAGTATCATTTTCAGAAGCTCAATAATCAAATACTGAAAGTAAATCAAACATATCGATACCTATGGCCCAGAGAAATATAAAAATGCCTATTGCATATTTATGCTATTTATCAAACAAATTTCCCATGGAAAAAAAAATTACAATGAAGTGAAAACAGCTTATTACAAATATCACAAAATGACGTAACAAATTCCAAATACGGCACATTGTCGCGCTCACCAAAATTTACTGATCAAATTCCGAACTACAAACCATCAGCATGTGTTGAAAATTGGGAATATGTAAACAGACTTTCCCATGCATGAATTTTAGTTGTGAAATCGCTAGACTGTGAATAAATTTTATTATTCGCTAGATAATCAACACTTCAGAGAAGCTGTAGTAACACGTTTGCTACTACGCATAAATTTCATCCACTACTGCAGAAGAAATAAATGTCTCATATTAATCTGAGTGAGTGATGCTTTAACTGATAATATTTTAACACTGAACCCTTATGCACAAAATGTAGCTTTTTATAGTGTAAAGTTACCATAAATTTTCACTCAAAATATATAAACTTTGCTTGATTTCTTTAATCTGCTGAAATAATCAATCTTTTAGAAAAATTCTGGTACTTGTATAACAAACAACCATAATACTGTTGGAATTATGTACCTATTTCATACGCACTTACATTTAACTAATATTTTACATGTATCTCAAAGGCTCAGAAGAAATCTTATGAAAGAAAGACAGAAGGAAAATATTCGAAACGATATGTAGAAGCTCAAAAAATTGTGATGGTTTGTTTTAGATGATTACATCAAAGCCTATCTGCCTAAGGGGAGGGATGCCTTCGTAGAGGACTTTCTAAGTGAAACTGGCTCGTATGCAAGTTACACATGGGTTAAAACCACGAAAACGCCCATGCAGCCAGCCCGTTCGCGGGATTCGAACCTCAGACCGAACTATCAGTGTTCAGCGACTTTGCCGCTCGAAAAGTTCTGCAATACTTATGCTATTAGCTCAATATAATAATTACCTGATTAAATCTTGGTTGCAGTCCAACTTTACGAATGAAACGTTCTGATAAATGATTACATTTATCTGAACTGAAGTGGGATGAATATAAAGAGAGATTAAAAAAAAAGGGTTTAGTTTCACAGATATGATTTTAAGTACCTAA
>KK122125.1:281258-326165 GCA_000611955.2 Stegodyphus mimosarum | reverse complement strand
GCAGGAGACATGAAAAATGAGCAATGCCCTCGCCGAGACTCGAACCTGGACCTCTCCAATACGCGTCGAGTGTGCTACCGTTACACCACAAAGGCATGGGAAAAGGAAGGCGAAATTTCACCCCTATTTTCCTCTGCATGTACAGTAGAAATGAATTCTGATTTTTTTCAAATAAAACTGTGGCTTAAGCTGGCATTTGGTACTTTGCTTATGATACTGAGAAAGCATGGCATTATAAGCTTAGGTTTGAAGAAGGCTCGCCATTCCTAGAGAAGCTTCGGTTTCAGAATGTCGAATAAATATCATGTTGGAGACCCTTTTTAATGGAAAAGGATAATCCAGTTAGTAACTGAAGAATAGACAGTTATATTAGAATAGACTGAGGAAAGACACCAATTCCAACGGATCAAGTGCGGAAGGTCTTGGTGGTAAGTGTCACGAACAATGAAGGCATCGCCTGTAGAAAAGCATTTACACCGATTTATATTATTAAACATTAAATGGAGACACTTTCACAGGAGGAATTACTTGAATATTAAAATTACTTTTATAAGATTAAATGGACTATATGATTTCGCGAGGGCTGCTGTATTATTACGATGAATGTAATGAATAATTGTCTTTCTGCACATTCAAGTGTAAGAGCGAGTTTATTAACCCCCCCAAAAAAAACCTAGCATTTAATGAGAAATCTTTTATCAGTCCTAATGAAGCTTGCATCTGATTTGAAGTCTTAACAAAAAATCTAGAAATAGAACAAAAATCTGATACTAGGTCCAACAAACTTCCTTAAATCTGATCCACCCCGGTTAAGGCATATATTTTGCAAACTAAAACAAAAAAGGGATTCCAGCGATTGTTATCCCTCAGATGAGAAAAGATAAGATGCGCTCTTATCTTTGAAAAAGCATTCATTACGCATAGCGCCACTCTATTTTTAGCCGAACATGAAAATGCAATTTATTTCGCCTTCTCTCTCGCTCTCTCTTTCTTTAGGATCCGCTTGAACAATACACATCATTGTTAAGAACCAGTGACAAGTAAAATTTTTAAATGGAAACGGAGTAAAATAGCTTATTTTATAAATTTCGTTTCTTACACATTAAAAGTAACATCCAGAAGTCGAAAACTAAGTAATTTTTTTTCCCCCTTTTTTTTTTCCTTTGGGTTTGAAAACGAAACGAATCTTTTCAACCCAGAAGTCGAAAATTAAGTAACATTTTTATTTTTTCTTTTGCGTTTGAAAATGAAAAGAATCTTTTCAACGCAGAAGTCGAAAATTAAGTAATATTTTTATTTTTTCCTTTGAAAATGAAACGAAACTTTTCGAAAGTCGAAATTTCAGTAAAATTTTCCTTTTTTTCTTTAAGTTTGAAAACGAAACGAATCTTTGTTTTACATAGAGATATTAAAACTAACTACCATACCAAAGTTCGTGGAGAATTTGGTGAGATCGCACTGAAACATTCCCATAAAACCTTCTCCTAAACAAATTTTATTACATTAAAAAAAATCAAACGTTTTAACATTATGAACAACTAGAATTATCAGTTTTTTTTTATAATTTTTTTCATGTACAATTAACCAACTTAGTTAATTTTTTGCAATTCCCCCCCCCGGCGGTTTAAGAAAGTTTTTGTACGCCTTTCCTGATTAAACTATTTCCTTATTTTAAACCTAGAAGAGAAATTATAGTTATTCCCCAGATAACACGACACATGTATGCCTAGAAAGTTTTCGATAAAAGTTGTAGGTAACTAGAAAATACTTCTAAAGGCAAGAAAAACAACACTTCCCTTGAGATGATAGTTATGAAACTTTACATCTAACAAGCAAACAGGTCGGCGAGATTTCACGTCAGATTTTTTAAAATGATTACGTCCGATGAAAGGTGTGGATATTTGACATAAATTTTCATAAAGGACATTAAAAAATTCACGAAATAATAACAGAATTTTTGGGGACGCACTTAGCCATTCATTATTTCTGCGTTACTGCTATACCAGAAATTACAAATTCGTTTGTGTACGAGCACCTCAACAAAGGTACTTTGCCTTAATCAATTAACATAACCCGTCTATCAAGAAATAAAACCACTTCATTCCTTAATGTATTGTCACAGTAACGTATTTTTTTCTTCAAAAGATAGCCTTCATATAATGAAAATGTAGAATCTAATTTTAAAAAAAAGAGGAGGTAGGCGCCGTTACACACATATATATATATATATAATTTTTTAGAAAGTAGTAAAAGACCAATTTGGTCAAGAATTTTGCGCATTGAGCTGCAAAATTTAAAGATAAGCAAAAGGAGTAAAATTCTAAAAGCAATCGCCTAAAAGTAAATTTGATACCTTAGTTCCAGAGTTAAAAAACGCGAACAAAAAACAATTACTAAAAAGTAAAAGCAGTTGTAAAAAACTAAATGTTGGTATTGAAAAAACTCAACATTTAAAAAGATTAAAACACGTAAAAAATTTAAAACAGTTTTAAGCACTAGCTAAATTAAATATTAAAAACACCAGAATAAATAACAATGAGTGGCAGTAAATGGAAATTTAGCCTAATTCGAGGTTAATCACGGACTTATCAAGGGAAAAGCGTGACAAATTCGAGTACAGCTAAACTCCATTACGCGTTCGTCAAACGGCAATAACTGAGACAGAAACGAAAAAACATTAATAGAAAAATAAAAGCAACTACATAATACAGTAGATCTCAATTCTTTTCGTTTCTTTTCCCGATGCGGCTGCCATAAATTTAAAATAAAAACACTACTGAAAAAACTTTACAAAAAACCTGGTAAGGCGAATGCACAAATAAACATAAGTAGCGAATTAGGCATGAGTCAAAAATTACATAATTTTAAGGGAGATATCAATGAGCTAGAAAAATTAAACTTAGTAAACAAAACAAGAAATTAAAAATAATATATATATATATATATATACAGTGTAAGACGTCTCTGCACCAATAATCACGGCAATTTAATGCGCCAACTTATTGTGAGTGAAACTATTATAGATGACATTTACTTAAAACCATGAAACATTTACTTAAAACAAATTACTGGCACACGCCACACCAAGCAAAACCAGTGAACTATGCACTACTCTAAAATACATTGTAAATAGTGCTTAGGAAATTATATTGTTATCATTTTTATTGTTTATTTATTTGTTACAAATTTTTTTAACACATCATCTACTATTCCTCCTAAATCGCACCGAGTGCGTCATTGTCTGACTTGCCATGATCAGATAGATCAATGCTCTGTAAAACGGCACGGAGTATTCTGAATAAAGTATTTTATGTTTTCAATTCTTTGAATACAGTTCTATTTATTTAAAGGTAAAATAATAATTAAAAATGACTTTGTTTTTTCCTTGCTTTGGGGAGGGGCCAGAACTTACGGGTGAACTATTATAATTAAAATACACTGAAATGGTTCATCCGCTAGTTCTGGATACAGAAAAACAAGGATTTTTGTGGAAGATTGATTTCAATGTTTTTCCTCTTGACAAAGTGGCATTGAATTTAATTGAATTCCTCTTCTATTTTGTTCTTTTTTCTTTAACTTTTGATTTTTTTTTTAATTTTTATTTTATTTTGGTATTGTTTGTTCAAAGTGTTCTGGTTTTAACGTTTATTAAATTCTTGTTGCATTCATATGATTATTCCAAATTTATTATTTATGAATTCCAATTTTTGGTCTTTGTGAAAAATTGGTTCTAAATATCTTACTTTGTGTCTTTTCTGATAATTTTTCAGCAGCTTAATGCGCGTAAATACTAGGCGTGATTATATTATGCTTTTAAAATAAATTGTTTTGTAATTTTATATACATATTTATAAATATATTTTAAAAAATGTACCGAAAAGTCATGAATTTAGAACCTATTAAATTCTTATTCAGTTACACTTGTAATAAATGTGCTATGATTTATGTTTGGACTAAGAGAGCAAAAGATACTTTTTCCCCAATGGTAGCGCAAGAATTTCACATTTTTACTTTCTGTACTTAGGAGTGGCAATGAGCTAATAAATTTTTATTGTCATCGCTAATAAATAATATGAAGGAAAATATAACATTCGTTTAGAGTCATTATACATAATGCTATCGAGTTAGGTAACATAAAAATAATTCTTTTGAAGAAAGTGGAAGGTAGTTGGACTACGTTCAGAAGAATACACAATAATTGAACAATAATCTAACATCGTTCGAAAATCCCTCAGTAATATAGACTGACAAATAAAAATGAGATATTTTATCAAATACGCCCCAAACGAAACGTCGCGTGAGGAAAAAAATCTGCATGAATTCAGCTGAGTGTAAAAGCAATCTATTCAAACAATAGTAACACAAGAAACTAGTGTCTTCCCATTTTTCATCCAAACGCTTTGGCAACAGCAACAAACACAGCTCAGATTTTTCGATTCCTTAGCCATCTCGCTTCCCCTTCGCGAATACTACCTGATAATAAAGCACTCTCACTGTCAAGCAGAGGCCTCTGTTCGGGCTGACGGCCAAAACTCTTTTGGATAAATTAAGTCCACTGACGTAGTAAAGATGGCTACTTATTTGTTTATTTATTTCTGATCCCAAAGGAGGTAAACAGACGGAAAGTTTAAGCCGGAGTTCGTGGCTTTACGATTGTTGTTCTTTGCACTCTTTCTAAACGCGTTTTTTAGCGCAAGGAAAATATATGTCGACGCCACGGTAAATCGTTTTGGCGACAGTTCCTAGATTCAAGAAAATGCTGTCAGTCATGTCAAATGGGGTTTTCTGGAGCAGTTCATTTGATGCTTTTTGAAGTTATATATCAAGCGTTTCTTTCATTTTAATACTTAAACTAAAATGTTAAATGCTTACCAAATAATTAGTATATTTTCGAAGGTCATTAGCTTGTAAATATGTAAAACATAGCCATGCTGATAAAAAACACTTCAAAAGAAAGCTTACAATTGCTCCACCTAAAATGTTTTTTTAAATCACGTACCAAATTTATGCTCAATTTTTATACGTTAATTTGGGGCCCCTAATTATTTTTAGACAAGGTAAGTAAGTAAATGCTTGTCTCACCTTGCCAAGGCTGTAAATATACAGTAACAAGAACCTACTGAGTTCCTAACACCGTGCTTAAATCCAACTACAATCAAAAATCTTCCCACGCAAATCATAATCGGTTGTCTGTAAATCTAGAAGCCTAAAATATCAATATGGCGGGATTATCCAGCAGGAAAATTTACGCCGAGTCACAATTTTGTGAAAAACTACATGTAATTTAATAATTTCGTGAATTCTTTTTATATGCCAAATATAGTACTTTCAATTTATTCGCTTTCATCTAAAATATAATATAATCCTTACTGCGGTGAAAGAAATTAGTACTTAACCAATTCAGTCCATGAAAAGGAACCCGACTGGCCCAACGTTTCAGTCAGGGTTTCATCATTCCAAACATTCTTCTGTACCTCACCTACGTATTGCAACATTCTACAGCAACCTGTCCAAAGCATACATACAATAAACAGCGACAAGAAAGAATTCCCCACCCACCTTTTGACACGGCAATTCTAGGTACACCAAAAGGAGGGACCATTGTTAACACGGAGAAAATGTTCATTCACAGTTATCGCCAGAGGGTTTGCTGATTGAATAGGGGGACTCCTGTGGAAGTTTGCGAGGACCACTAGTATGGAACATATAAAACTGTTAAATGTAGTAAATTTTGTGGCAAGATTTTCTGATTCTGAAGATATTAAATTTCTAAGCAGAAAACCATTACTGAAGATAATCTTCGCACGACAAAAGTAGGTATTTCGAAGACAAAATTTTCGGTTTCCGGTAAAAGGGCTTTGGCAAACGCATACATGAAAGAAGTGCTAGAGTGCAATTTGCAAGTTGGCTAAATATTTAAATAAATGCCTACTGTGGGCATTGAAAGAAACTAATTAAGAAAGTATTCGATGAAATGTTCCTCAAATTACCTCCGGTTATTTTGCCTAATTCCAATGACTCTCTTTGGGAGGAAGAGCAACTAAAAACTGCAACATTATTAAATGAATACCTTGAAAATTAAGGTATGGTAAGGAAACTTTTCAGTATACTGACTGATTTTATAGACGATATGTGTAATATAACTTGTTAGCACTAACAAAATTATGCAAAATATGCTATAAATAATTTGTTGGAGGATGCGTGCAAACATTTTATCTAGTCAACTGTTATTCAGCTTTATGTTTCGCTGAACATTTCGCATGTTAATTTGCTGTTAAAAGTTTCGGTTTATGTGATTACAGCAAAGCCTCGAGGGCTATCTGCCTAAGGGAAGGGATGCCTTCGTGGAGGACTTTTTTATGAAAACTGGCTCGTATACAGATTACACATAAGGAAAACCACGAAAACGCCCATGCAGCCAACCCGTTCGCGGGATTCAAACCCTACCTGTGTTCAGCGACATTACCGCTCGTGGGCAATTCGCTGTTAAAAGTGAAGTTGAAATAACTAAAGTCCAACAAATACGGCATTATCAATGGGATTATTTAGCATCCATCGAAAGAGAAGCTTGACCAGAGAACTGTTACAGAATTGAAACTAAATTGATACATATATTGGCATATGTAGGCAAAATATTATTTACACATTCCTGTCTAAGGATTTTTACATCTACCGCAACACTTGCGCAACAGCATTTTATTTAAGCAGTACTCGAAACATACAGTAGCGCAGCTAATGTATCGAACGTGGCTCGAAAAATTGCAGAAGGAACCACAAAGCGATCCAGATTATTTATAAATGACGATTAAACTACACATCCATCAAACGGGTTTTTCTGGAGTAAACTATCAACCCGCAATACAAATGATACACCCCTCCTAATCACACAGTGCACACACCCTCTGGCCAGCCACAAAGGGGCCAAAGCTTCACAAGCCCCCCTCTCCCTCGCTTTTCCGGAAAGCAGTTTCCTCGTAGCCGGGCGTGAAGCAATCAGACACAGGGGTAAAAAGGGGGGATATTCAGGGGTCAAGACCTCCCTTCAAGACTCCGGCGCCACACTTTACGAGGGGGGGGTCCCTTTTCAGGAGAATGAGAGAGAAGAAAAATCAGCAATGACAGCATCAGTCAGCTAAGTGGCAAGCAACAGTGTTCGTTTGGCGGAGACCTACCTCGTCACCTCCTCCTTTCTCTCTGCTTTCGAACTTCACGTTGGCGATATTGGCAAGGCGTATTGCGAGGTAAACAAACCCGAAGATAGGCGATAACTAATGAGGAATGGAAATACATTGGGTTTACAGAGTACAATTGAAGATTCTGTAAGGCTTTCAAAATTTACATGCAGGGTGAAGTCGTCTTTTTGTCGACATGAATAACAAGGATGATATGGATGTCAAAACGAAAAAACATTTTCAACTGTTCCCATTAACGCCTTTCAGTTCTTATGGTTGAGGTATCACTCTGGAACATAGAATTTATTTCACGCAATTCATCAGTTCGACGCACTTGTTACTTCAATTCACTCGAATTAATTTGAAATAAATTTTTCGATAAATAATATAATAGTCCTGCATCTATTTGGTAGACTCTCACCCAAACCCACATATTATTAAAAAAAAAAAAGCACAGATTCGTAACATTCCCTTACAATTGTTAATATGCTTTGCATATAACTTACTATAATCATTCGATAACGCTATGTAATGTAATAATGTACTTATACAATTACCATAACGTGAACTTCGAGGGAAAAAAAGTATAGTATTACAGTACTTATTGCGATGTGCTATCTACGCTAAAACCGGGGGGGGTGCTGGTTCACAAACTCATGACAACAGCAGCAATCTTTAAACCTGCGAAGATTATGGTACACAGAGAATTACGCACAGTTATAAGTTTACATACCCCCATTATAACAGACGTTTACTAAACAGTATTTGAATTTAAACTTTGTTAAATTATATTGACTGTCGTGCTACTCAAATAAATAATATTTCCTCCAAATTAACAGCTTAAAATAAAATTAACATGAAAGTTACTTGCATATTAAATGAACAAAGCATGGGACAAAAGTCAATATACGATTGACTGGCTCTTAACTAAATTTGCATAGTTACATTCCCTTTTGGATTCATACGGACGCAACAAACATGCATGAAAGGCAGAAACTTGATTCTCTTTTTCAGAGCTGATCGTAGTTTGAAACTGGTGAAAATTGGGCCACTGATGGACCTTAATCAGCTAAGATCAAGATAGAGAAATATATCACAAAGCGCAAAAAGAATAATAGATAAATAAATGTTCGAAACAAACTTACTCCAGTTCAGCAAATTATCGAACATTCAATATTTGTTGAATGCACATGGACAGTTATATACAATGAAAAATATAACAAATAGCTTATTGCTAAAGAATGTGAAACGATATTTAAAAGCAAAAGGATTTTCTTAAAAAAGGAAAAAGTTGCGTAAAATATGCACGTTTACAGTTAATTTTCTTGTGAAAGTCCTAAACATTTAGAATCTCGAATAGTCGCACCCTAAGGTAGTACAAGTGAACATTGAACAATATGGAAAATTTTGAAAGTAACATAAAAATGAAAAAAATTTCAAAAAATTTATACTGATCTTCCAAATTCAACGCTTCAAACAGAACTTATGAAGGGAAAAATGTTTTGAAGCCTTGTACCGAGTTGATCAATGAGTTTCGAATACAGTTTTCGTTCCTATGAGACATTCGAGATTAATGCGCGAAAAATTCGAAAATATTCTCAATTTGGAATCCATCGCTTAGTCTCTCAAATGTCAAATCTTTTCCCTACCTATATTCGCAACTCTTAAAAAGGAATATAAATTCTTATAAACATAGAAACTCAAAAACCAAAAAAGATGCAACATTCAAAATGATTAACATACAAAAACTCAACTAGTGGTAAGTTATATAATTCTCTTAGTATGAAGAGCCTTTTTTTAACTGCCATAAGATTAAATGAATTCCATTATCTATTAGAAAATTGAATTCTGTATAGGCGACCTCTCTAAAAGATCGCCTTTTGAAAAAGACCTGTATCATAACCTAAACAATCATTGGCACGGAACATTACCTCTCTATGGCCACCAAATTTACAGAACTTCTAACTCCTCTAGAACCGTGGATGATCGCGTTTTAAGGAAGACTTACATTTTTATTTTCTTTCAAAGCAGTGGAAGCCTGGTTCTGTTACTTTTAATATACATGATATTAAAAAAATAGGCATTATATAACAAAAAAGTAACTCGATTCAGATATGCACTTTTTGAACATGCCTTTATTTCGTTCAGAATAACTCATCTGCAGGAAATATTTAATATTAGAAATCAAAATTAATATCAAAGCAGTAAGGATCATCTCGTTTAAACCATTTCAATCTAAGAAAATAGGTGTCTGATTTATCGTAAAGTGACTTTAACGAAGAGCGAATAAAACGTGAAAGAAAGAATTCGGGGAGCGAACGAAATGGCACTGGGGTTGAAACGGGAAAGGACAAACGCCAACAAGCCCTAGTTTCTTAGCATAAAGTGATGTCATTAACTCGAGCCCACCAGCGGTCAAGTCGCTGAACACCGGTAGTTCGTTTTTGGGTTCGAATCCTGGCGAACGGGCAGGCTGCAAGGACTTTACGTGGTTTTCCCCATGTGTATAGTAGTCAATTTTCCTTAGTCCACCCAAGCATCCCTCCCCTTAGGCAGATAACTCTCGAGTGCTTTGACATAATGAAATACACCATTAACTCGCATAAAGTGAGCTCTTTGTGCGAGTTAATGGTGAACATTACGGAAAGATTTCTTATCAATACAGACAATTTCCAGTTCCTCCACACTACTAAGTGAGATGAGACGTGGTAATGATAAACGTATGGTCAAAACAGATGGTACGAACCCGTATGTCCTAATGCGCAGAACGTGGTCATCCAGTAGTATTTAATTTCTACTGAATAAAAATAGCATGGAGAACACTATTGCTCGTATGACACGATTAATTTTGATTTGACGTTTTCAAACGAACACCGTTGCAGTAATCTTCCCGCGAATTTAATTCTTAAAAATATTCCCACTCGGAAGAGGGAAATCCTAACATTGTATAATTATAATAAATGTACCTCCTAGCCAAATTCTGAAGTCATTTTGACTACCTTGGAAATAAGTATCTGTAATTCCCGCAACAACAGATTTTAGAATTTGCCATCAGTTCCTCCTGACACTGAACCATAAGCACTGTATGGTTTTTTTAATTGCGTCTGTTAATTCATTGACAGAACATTTTTCTCAGCTGCACCAAGAGGAGAAAACATATTGAAATTTGGTCCCCGTTCATAATGCAAAAATATATTACATCTTTTATACTGCTATTTATATCCTGTTTATTACACGTAAAAAATCATGGCTATTAAAAAACTGGAATTGATTGATACAGAATTCTAGAAGACTTGCAGCTACACATATTTCGGTACGAAAAAATAACTGCAGCAACGTAAGATGAATAACACTTGGACTTACATATCGCAGGTGGGAAAGCCAGCAGCTACCGTCAAATAAATAAGCACTTTTTACTATTTTAATTTATATCTGGAAATGCGGGTGGACCAAAATCTCACCTGGATGAACTGCAGCACACCAGGAGAGATTCTTCTACTTCAGAAGACAAAATTAACTGTCAGTAAAGAAAAGAATACACACTAGATGTATTTTGTGTCTCAAGTGTGTAATCTTACCAAACTATGTGGAACACATGAAGTAAAGACTTCATATGAATTACTCATCATTTTCATCGTAATTCCAAATCACAGGTGTTAATTATGTCGCCAGTCGACGAAAGTTCATAATCACTACATCACAGGGCACATAATTAACAATGGACAACAGTCAAATGGTATCCAAAGTGCTAAAAATAATAATTTTGCTTTATTAAATACAAATACGAATTAAGGGATGAATTCAATTACTTTCACGTTTTAAGGATAAAAAATGTAATAAATTGAAAACCGTTGTTACAACAACAGAATTCGAACGATTAGTCCCCGTTACAAATATGATTTTATCGCAATTTCAGTTACAAATAACGTAAATATATTTTTACCTGTTACTTATTGTCAAACTTTATAAGAAACAAATATTGCCACACGTCCAAACAATACTTAGGAAGCGGATGTATTCGCTCAAAATACCTAACTGCTTAGCGATCAAATTTGGCTCCAAAATTATTTCGTCGAAGTTTTCAATGAAATTTTTGTGTGTTTTTCAGGCACGGAGTAGAAAATATGCGTAAATATAGTAATGAACAATAGGAAAATGCTAGTCGCCTTTCTAACGTACCAGCTGTGCACTGTTTCTTATAATAGATGTATTAAACTCTCTTTTTACAAACTCAATTTAATAAAAATGTAAAATAATTAGCAAAAAATATTTTCCATATAATAATGCATATAATCTTTCTAAATGGCAAATTGGCTTTTCAGGATATTGGGATATTTTCAAGAAATGTTCCACTTCCTTTTTAAGCTCAACATGCGGGAACTTTTCAGCAGCGAAACTTTTACATGAAGTCACGTAGATAGTAACAACCCTTAATCTCGAACACGAACTTCTGTTCTAGTGACATCCGAGACAAATGGCAATGTCAAAAAACGTGAGATATCATTTGAGTAGGAGGTAACAATTCTTTGGTTCTTCTCAGATGACGTTCAGTGTTGAACAGATGGATTCGGGGAAAGAACAGGTGAATAAAAAAATTGCAGACTATCGTTAATAAATAAATAAAAAAAAAAGAATACAAGGGCGTAGACAACATAATTATTTGAAAGGTTATATTTTTTTAAGCTGAAATACTTTTCTCGTTTATTTAAAAATGCAATTTATATGCGTCTCAAAATATGCGCAACTTTCCGGAATAACTGTTATTGATTAATGTTAATCGGCATAAGCAATGATATGCTCTTTCTTCAGTGAAACGACTCCTGTGTTTTTAAGCAGGGTGATGTATTAGTTAAGGCAACGTACACAAGGTGTTATGTTGCATATATGAATGTGATTTACAAGTAGTATATACTCGGACATTTTTCCTCGCATTTTTGTTTTTAAACAGCACTGAGCACTTCTCACTTACTCCTTCAATACATAAGAATTCCTCCACAAAATTATTAAAATTTGCAGAACTAAACTTTGTTCTAGGCCTTTACAGGTAAAAGATCTAAATTATGTATCCCAGGATACATTATGAAAGTAAAAGTGTAGAGTCATTAGGTTATTTCGAAGCAGAAGAAGTGAGAAAGGACAACGCCTTCGCCAGGAATAGAACCACACACCTCGGTTACGCGTCGAGCGTGCTGACCACTACACCACGAAGGCATGCGAAGAAGGCGGGAGAAATACCTTAGATACTCCCCTTTTTAAAGGGTGACTGGGGATCAGGGGCCCCAATCGACAAATCGTGGTGGTGGAGAACCATCACCCACCACCTTTTAGTTCGGGCGCCACTCGTAGATTTATTAGGTTATTTTCAATGTAGGAGACATGAAAAATGAGCAATGCCTTCACCTGGAATCGAACCACAGACGTCTCGGTTACGCGTCGAGCATGCTGACCACTACACCACGAAGGCATGCAAAGAAGGTGGGAGAAATACCTTATAAAAGAATGCTGTTGAAGGCAGTAACTGTTTACACTGACTTACCGAAATATATAACAAAATATCGTTAGTATATCTGTGCACACACGCTCTCTATTTTATTCAAAACTTCCTTTCACTCTTTTTCCAAAAAATGGTACACACAAATACCATTTCTAACGACTACAATTTTCCTTTCTCGATTCTTACACGAGATATAATATTTATCGGAATAATTTTCTCTTTTTTCCCTCTACAGTTTCACTGTCTGAATCCCCCCCCCAAAATGGCGGGCGCACAGCCGACTTTTTCTTAGCCACTACTTACGTCACAAGTGGTGGTCACTTTATTATGGAGGCACCTAACAGGTGGGCCACCTTTGCTTCCTATAAAGGGACGGACAGTTACAGCCATGCCTTCTTTCCGGGATTCGAACACGCACCCTTTGGTATTGCAGTCGGCTCCACTAACCACTATACCGTCTGGAGAGAAAAATTAAGCGGTGTATGCAGTTCTAATGCGAGGAGTTAAAGAAGACGTTACCGATTAAAAACTATACATGAATTACCCATCCTTTGTACGATACTGAATGAATTACCCATTCTCTGAATTCTGTTACCCATCTTTTATACGATAGGCGAAAGAAAATTTTCTTTTTACGCTATGCAGTTTGGAGATTCTTATGACCAAGAGTGAACTTTAAAGCACCAAAGAATGTTGTGGTATACTATGATGGGCATCATCAGTCACCATCACGGTGATAAACATTCCGTTCTAGTTGTGCTCCAAAAACGGAGCTGTGAGACTTAAACACTTCACGCTGACGTACACGAACTCTAGCATAATGAATGACTATATAAAACTCTATTGAAAATCATACAATTGTAAAACATTTAATTATCTTTCGGATTACCGAAAGGAAGACTGTGATGATGAACGACGTTACCCAAAAGACAAGGTAAGAAAACTTTTTTTTCCCCTTAGTTCATTAATTTGTTACATAAATAATTACACCAGAATGGAACTAAGAGAAAATTTCGTCTTTGATGCCCACACTGTAACCAGTTTGTTGGAGGAGGAAGAATTATAAAATAATGGCATGACATTCGACTGTTGTAACCACTTTGGTCATACTTTTCCAGAGAACAAGCATCCAATGTAATCATGTCATTGATGAATTTTCTCCATCATGTACTTATCTGATAAAGCTTTCTTGATCTTGCGTACAACGAAAGTAAAAATCCTTTGCAATCCTCAATTTCCAATCATTTTCAGGCTGAGATACATTTGTCATAATAAATTAATGCTAACTAGTATCTGCTTGTTTTGCTCTGTTTACAGGTTCTCGAGAACAAACAAACAAAAATAAATAAAATAATAATATAAATTTAATAATAATAATAATATAAATTTGCTTATATTACACCCAAAAGGAAGTTTTTTTTATTAACATTTTGTGCGTTACTTTTATTTATTAAATATCATGTTTTTCGCACTTAAACCATAAAATTCAGTTAAAGAACAATATCGCAAAATAATTTTAAATGAACATATCTTTAGAATTTCCGATACACAGTCTCGCTCGCTGGAGATAAAAATGTTTTTTCTGTATAACGTTGCCATTGCTGGCTTTGAAACCCTTGAGTTTGTTAATCAAAAATTCGTTAAAGTTTTACAAAATATGAAATCGATAATAAAACAAATCCCAAGTTTTTCAAATTTGGGCTTCTAGATGCCCATATTCGCAGGAGGATTGCGTCATTCAAAATTGGATGGCTGATGGTTTTATCAGAATGCGAGAAACCTACATACATTTATGCAGATTCTTCATTATTTAATTTCTTTAAATATAACACAGGGTGATAACATTTGGTGGCAACAGTTTGAAAAGTAATACGGACATTTACAATGCATCGACGCAAAACGCCAAAACGAAATTAATAATCCTTCTGAGCTAATGCTCCTTTAGGCTAATAAAAAACGAGATATTTGAAGGTTCCAGTCTTTCCGAAGTGTCCAGTTGCATTAAGGTGCCGGCACCATTCTTGTGCAGCACAGTTGAGAAAGAGTTACTCTTGAAATAAACTGTCAAAAAACTTTAACGGCACGGTTTAACCTAAACGAACTGCAAATTTTACTTAAGTTTTCAGAAAACAGCAAGAGTCCACTTTACCGGGAATAACTGACATTATATTATAATATCATCAACAGTAAATGCGATAAGTCTTATCAGACCTTAAAGTTGATAATAAATTATTGTAAAAGCTTAAATAAATATTGTTCCCAATATTACTTGGTATCGATATACTCCAAAAGGTTTGAATAAAATACTTGGTATCGATTTTTCTGAAGATTTGGTGCTGAATTCAGCACCACATTATTCAGTGCCAACAGAGTGCAATTAATTTTGTTCAGCATTTTAGAAAGGAATTTGAAAAAATAACTTTAAAACTTAAAATATTAGCTATGTTGACATTAATGCATTAGAATAAATCAGCATTTAAAATATCTTCTGTATTGTCTGGCAAGGAATAAAATCCAAAGACTCGTGTCGATTTCTGTAGATAGAAATTTCATACATTCAAAGTTTAGCACATTAATGACAAAATCTAAAGCCTTTATTCAAAGCAAAAGTAAAAACTTGATATGGACATTAATTTTTTCCCAGATCTTTTGAAACAACTCGGTTTATGTTTTTTTTTTTTCCCCGGCATGTTTCCACCAACCCTTGTACAAAAATGAGTTTCCTGATCAGTTACTTCAACGTCTGGCCTTATAAAAATTTTTTTATTGAAACTGGTAGGACGACAAACCTATTGCTTCCTTTCACTTTTATTGGTATGCTTCAGTCTGGAAAACGCCTAAATTAGGGTTTTTCTATGCAGACAAATACAAATCACGTGATTCTTTTTGGTATAGAACGAAAGCTAACTATCAATATACTTAGCTTCCTTCAGATTTATAGGAGAGGGTGAGAAACAAAGACTCGGATGTTTTCAATGTTTTTTAAGCTTCATAAATTCTAGAACCCATTTCACATGACGTGAACTTTTTTTTTATATTGGGTAATAAAATATTTTGATGCAAGCATTTCCTTCATTTGTATACAAGCATTTTATTTTCCGTTACACAAATTAACAGAATCTGGAGTTTGGTTTACAAATTAAGAGAAAATCACCTTTATTAAACATAAAAAAGTAACTGCACCATGTTTTATGAAAATTAAATATATTTATTGCTAAGGTAAAGATGTCACCATATGATTTAACAACTGAAACAAGAGCGTTAATTCCACTGTTAATTTTACAATGTCTTAAAAAAAAGGAATTTTGTGCTTTCCTTCCCTCCCCCAGCAAACCACTTATCAAAACGGCAAGCAAGCGACATAACTCATAGTTATGATTTTATTAGTTTCGGATATGTAGAAAGTAGAATTTTATTAAAATTTCGCATTTTCACGTTGGTGAGCTTAGTTTTCACCACAACATATGTATGAATGCAAAACAGAATACATAAAACAAAACTTTATCCATGATTGAAACTAACTCTGCGAACAAGCAAAATCCAATTTGATTGTTGTCTGGTACAATAAAAAAACTGAGGAACTGTAATCGCTGGAATGCAAGACACTGGCGCTCCTTTTAAAACGTTTCATTCGATTTCGAAACTACCCCAACTTCATTAAAACTCTCATTTCCCACATACTTAAAGAGTAAAAGTTATTCAGCATCAAACGTAAAAACAGTCCAGAGCAATACGACCAAACTTTCTGGGGGAGGGAACGGCAAATTCGGGCAACCCATTAGAAACTGCGACCTTGCAAGTTCCTGGACGACTTTCCATCCATTTTTCCCCGCCAAGAGGGGTTTGAGTTGAACTATCTGGGATTTGGAAGGGGGCGAGCGGGGTCGGATCTCATCAGTCAGCAATTCCACACCCACCCAAACATCCTCTGCTGCGATATCTCTCCTATCCCCGTGGTGCACGGGCTGCGCAAATTTTTTTACAAAAGGGATCGGTTCCATATTATTACTTTTAATAACTACAGTTAGCGTTTCATTAAACTGCTTTTACATAAAATCACGGACCTTACATAAATGCGTTAAACACCTTAGAGATTGAAGGCCATTCGAATCTTCCAGTGTGACAGAAACTGTACCGCCATTTTGAAACACATTACAAACTATTTATTTTCAACGACTACTATTCGTTTTAATTTTGATTTGGAGTCTCTGTTCTTTATCTTAAGTATCCGTCGCTTCATAAAATTTTTTGAGGTTAAGATTTTCATTTAGGAAAACAAGTGAGGCTTCGAAGGCACCCATGCATTGTTTGCCCTAATGCCTATTATATATCCATCCACGAATTAGATTTGTAGCATGAATGTAACACATACCATGAGAAATATACATGTAAAGGCCATTTTTATGTTCATCGGTCAATACTGTCTGCTGCAAAACTAATAATAATATTTGATGTCATGAAAAAAATATTACCTGAACATCATCGATAAATCATATAAAAACAAGAGATCGCGGTTGCTACTATTTTAATTAACATTAATTTACTTTTATATTAATGACAGGATACGGATTTTAAAAATATTAGTCAATTTTTTCTAAAACTAGGCAGCGGCCTATCTTCCTGAAAACAAAGCAGTCTTCGCAAAAAAGTACAAGTACAGAATTTAGAACGAAACGGATCTCTCGAACTCCAGTAAATTATCAGTGAACTAAGCTCACCGATGTGCCCCAATTTAAAATAAGGCAAAATTCAGTCTCTGATTACCTTGAAGAAAGCTGGCAAAAAATCTTCTTCAGTCGACAAAGTGTACCCTAGAAGCTTTGATATAGGTTTTATTCGACGAAAGGAGCCTAGATTATTTTTCTTTTACTCTCTCCTTTTCTAAATAAAATGACACTCTAGGTGAAAACGCAGATTTTTACTTCTTAAATAAGAGGCACATAGCATGGAAAATTTTGAGTATCAGCAATTTTTTTTGAAAAGTTGTTTTTCTAGCGCATACTATAAAGATTAAGCTCGTGACGCGATTACATTAATATTTAGACTTCTTTTAAAATTACATTAATATTTAGACTATATTCTAAAATCTTCGATTTTAAAAACCAACAAATTTCTGCTTTTAAACAAAATGTATCACAGCTAGCTTAGCCTAATATTATCTTAAAGCGGAAGAAATATTTTTCCTCGCTTAACCAGACCCCTAGTTATTTGGAATTTTTTTAGTGTCCACAGCAAAGAACAGGGAGCTATATACAGTCTTCTTCAATAGGCTTCGAGGTGGCGAGTAGTTTGACACGCTCCTTCAAACAGAACAATGGATTTCGAGGAAGGGGGTAAGTTGTCAGTGAAATGACTGGTACCATCCCTGATGCCCAAAGGCTTGGAAAAAAAAGGAAAACTTACAGCGTGAAGTGAGAAAAAGTGTGGGCCCGTATAGCGGGCACGTTCTGGGCATAGACTGAAAAAAAAAAAAGTTATCAGAAAAATCGTCGTCTCAAACACAAAGAATGATTTTTTATTGCTATTTCATCGGCAGCTTTTTTCCCGCCTTTTTCCTTCATTGTTACCCGTACTTGAGTTACATCTCGAGTTCCTTTACGATGACTTTTTTTAAATGATGATTACATCAATAAGAGTGCTTACTGTGTGAAATATGTCTTTTTTTCTTACCTCGCGGCGAAAGAAACAATGAAGACTTTTCCACCACAATTCCATAATTTCTAGTCTTTCATCCTAGCCATGGCTATTCATATTTTCAATGGAATAACTTAATTCCTTCCCAAGAGGATAATGAAATAACTATGTAATAATTTTAGCAAATTCACTTTTAATCTTGAAATTACACAATCAGGAGTAGTTCTTAACTTTAAGTGAATTAAAAAGTTTTTGCTACTAAGATATCAGAAATTGACACTTTTTATATGCATACTTATGAAATAAAAATTTAGAGTATTTATTTAATAATGCACTAAAATATGACCAAATATAATTTAGATATCGTCCATCCACCTATGGAATTCTAAACACCCCTCCCAAAAAATGCTTTGTACCAGAATTATGCTCAGTGGAAAAACAAAATTGAAAATTTGTAGAAAATTAATTTGTATCTTTTTAATAAAATTTAGATTTTGAAAATGTAACCAAAAAGAAGTTATACCAAAAATGGGTTTCTATTATCACTGTCCAGTCCTTCATTCATTTATTTATTTTGTAAATTACTTTATGTACTCAGCTTAAAATACAAAATTTTCTAAATAGTATAATCCACATTAATATCCCACCCAAAAAAATTTCTTTTCCTTTCCCTTAAACATGCAAAATAGGTTAAATGGGCATTGATGCAATGACAATATAAAAAACATCATGGCATAAAATAATTTATAGTCATAAATCTTTCCCATTTTAGATATTTCTAAAGTTAATAAATTAATAAATATATATAGTCAAATACATGCCAAAAAAATTCTCATAAAATCTTTACCCTCAATTATGTTTTTAACGCATGTATAATTATAGGCACCAAAAACCCCTGAACAACATTTAACAGCAATCAAATTTGAAGTGCTTCATTCTGAAATTCCAGTATTAACTTTTAAAACTATTTTTGTAATCTTCCTTTAACTCATAATACCTGCAACAGAGGTTATACAAAGCTTGATAAAATAATACTTAGATGAATCCCATAAAATACTTAGATGAATATTTGCAGGCCTCCTGCAATTTGGAAGACACATTTTTTTTTTGCTGTATTCCTAAGTTGCACTTCAATAGTAAGATCTATTATCTATTAACTACACTAGATTTTTACAAAATTTTAACACTTAGAACTGAAACCAAAGTTTATATAGATGTTAGATCAATCAAACATCATTTAAAACTCTTCGGACAGACTGTACTTTCAAGCACCAACAGGTAAAATGATGAACTTACCATTGATAAAGCACCCAGAGTTCCATTTGGAGGAGGATGATATGGTGATACAACATATCCAAAAGGCGACGGAGGAAGATATTCGAACTGTTTTCCTACAAAAAGAACAAAAAAAATTCAAGAGTGAACAATGAATAATGGCAAATATCAAGATTTTTTTTGGTGGTACATAATTTAAATTTGAAAACACAATTTAAATATCTTAACATGAACAATAACACTAAGTTTGGGGCTTTTTTGGACGTCAGGTTTTAACTTCCAGACATAATGCAACACAGTGTAAACTTTTAAAATTTATACTGAATTTTTCCACCTTACACCAACATAATTTTTCAGTTTCATACCATTCATACTAAATACAAGTCTGTTTCTGAGCATTTTTCTTTCCAAAAGATTTAATTTCATCATTGTTGCTTAGATATGGCATCATTAATAACTTTCCCACAAAAGTTCTGATATTATTTTTAAAAAAGGAAACTGAACAATTTTACAATTTTCACAGAAATAAATAACTTTTGTGAAATTTTAAGGCACAAAGTTTCTTAAATTCTATAAATTGATATTAATAGCTAAAACAGAATGCTGGATGTGTATTTATAAAATGGTATCTCATACAATAATCTTCCATTACAAGAGGGATCTTACCAAGAGAAATATATTTTGTGATGAATATACTTCATTCTTAAGGAATATATTATGATTTTTGGTATGACACTGATATGCCATCCATTTCTCACTGCACATACTTCTGAATACACGTCAACAATATCAGCATAGGAAAACAAAAATTTTAAAATATGATTCAACAAATACAAAGTTCTGCATAAAAATAAATTACAAATATTTCTACCAGTCTGAGGTTGAACGGACAAATACCATGACTAATTAGCACAGCTGGATTAAGCAATGTAAGCACACGCTGAGGGCATCAAAAAATTTTCGTTGCCAGTTTTACCATGAAATGCACTGTGCAACTACACCAAACCAGAGACAGAAAAGGAATGAAAGAGGGGGGGGAAACTGCCATAAACGCATGTGGGAGCCCGAAGATCTTTTAAGCGCTTAGGGCCTCAAAGTCCTAATCTAATTTTAATACAGTTAGCAAACTGGAAATGCCTTTGCATAGCTGGTCCACAAGCATTAGTTAAGAAGATATAAATTTGCACTTTATAACCCTGAAAGATTTAATTGTTGCATATAACTGTTACATTTGAAAAATAAATTAAATTTGCAGATTTGATTTTAAAATAATTTGGTCTTAATTCATACTGACTGAAATATGTGGGAAAGATATTCTAATACTGGCAGTTGCAGATATTTAGTAGCCCACAGAGTCAATCTTATATCAAATTCTAGGAGCTTTAACCTGCATCAGTGTGGCTCACAAATAATTGCATTGAAGTGCTGAAACATTCAGTACACAAATGCAGGTTTAAATACCATATCTATATCAGCAAACTGACTTCAAAACACTTTTATTCACCTCATATACATAACTTTTATGGGCTGAATTCTCTGTGCCTTTAGAATGAAAGAAACTTTCATAAGACTGATTAACATATTATGGAAAACGTCATTAAGTCTTTACTTCAAAATTCCTGCAATTCATACTTTACTTAATACCAAACATGTACACTAAATCACACACATAATTACAACATATATAGACTAAAACCTCTATTTAAACTGATATTTTGTGGATGTTATGACATTAACTTAAACTATAATCGCATTTACAGCTAACCAATAGGGTATGTAACCAATCTATTAAAAAGATAACTGATATGTTCCATGAATTTGTTCCGGCCTGTAATGAAAGCAAATGAAGGTTATTGCGATATATTGGTGCTGTCTTTCAATGGGTCTAAAAAAAATTGTTAAGATCTGGCAAATAGAATAAAATGTTGCCTCCATCTGACCCACCATTATGGAATCCCAGTCATAGAACATAATCATAATACTCTGTATTCACAGTTTTCCAACTATCCAGAAATCAATTGCTGTCACAGTTACTTCAGGGAAGGAAAAGAGGAACATTCAATTTCTGGCTGGGCATTGACCAAAAAACAGAATTAAGCTACTAAGTTCCTTTTCAGCTGGGTCCAAAATTACTGCTGAACTTAAGTACAGATCTGGACACCTCAAAGCCTTCTGTAATAACATACTGGAAACTGCAATTATTGCCTTTCAGTAAACAAGAGAAGTGGATTAGTAATGCAAGATAACGTTAACAGTTCCTGTTCCTAAAAGTGTGAAATGAGAAATAAATGTAAAATGAAAAATAAATTTAACTTATGAAACAGCACCATTCTTTTACTAATGCCCCATATACGAAAATTAGAAGTTTGCAATTTTCGACATACAGCACAAATACGAAAAGTAACAAGATAATTCTAAAAAAATATTAATTTAAATATTCTTAAAAGGCTAACTTTTAACAATATTACAAAACACAAAATAGCTAAACGAAAATAATTATAGAATTTGATATATATATAATAATTAACAAGCAAGAATGCAGAAGCTACAGCACACCCGAAACCCACTAAATCCTATTCGTAAAAGCACGGTAGTGCCAAAGGTTACATATCAAACATAATTAAAACTTCATTATTAACAATAAAACATTACTAAAAAGAAAAATAATATATGATACCAAAAATTGGGAAAAGCAGAAGTTGCAAGAAAAATGGGTGAAGTACATAAAGATCAAAATGTCAATATTTCATTGAGAGCCACATAGCAGTGTTTCAGGGAAAAAGTACTCTGTAACTTCCATTGAAATATCACCTCCACACGTTTCAACCAACGACCAATTGAGACAAAAAACGCTTAAAATAATTTAATGAAATATGTCATATATATAGATAAGTAAAGACATAAAGTAAGAAATTAGAACTACTTTGTCATAAAGACGAAAATTGAAATTCAAAATTAATACATTTCAAATAATCCTATAAATGCAACAAAGAAATTTTAAAATTGTTAAAACCAAAACTTTTACACAAACATATCCCAATTCAAAAATTTTATGAAATTTATATGGTTTCCACACACATTTATTAGTACAGCTCTGATTATCATACATACAACTATCAGGTTTCATTTCTGATAACCTGTTAGAAAAATCTCAAAAATCATACTAGAAGCAGAAATTTGAGACTTTGAAGTTGCAGGTGAATAATATGATCCACATGGATGCAGGAATATACTGGCGATAAAAAATTCAATCTCAAATCCAGCACTACATTTAAAAGTCTAATTAATAGAATTTTGAAACTGCAAATGATGCATAATTTCGACAGTATCATACACTACATTATGAAATAATTTTTCTATAAATTTTCGTTTCCTCCCTTTTTGAGCATTTTGCTTGATTTTGAGGATCATAACACCCTTCTCATTCTTAACCTTTGAAGTCATCCGGAACAATAGTTATATAAAGCAGATTTGTTCTATTTGAATAAAATAATAACTCAAGGAGGGGGGAGCCACCTATGCTAAAATGCCTTTATGCACAACTATTATTTTTAAAAAAATTGCAAACAACCACTTTTTTTTAATTTCTTGCAATTTGAACACAGCTGGTGGCCTTAAAATTTAAAAACTCTTCTAGTTTCATAATCACAGATTTGAACATTTAAAATTTGCTACTTATATTCAAATGTAACACAGTCCTCCCGCTGCATGTGTACGTAAGTTCCAAAACATAAACTCTAAATGGCGCATAATTAGGAATTCCAAACACTTTCTTTTATACATATGTGAAGCTAAGGTATTCTGCCATTTTAGCCTAATTGTCAGAAAATAATAGGACAACAAAGAAATACAATACACAGATAGAAAAGCATAACATACATTTTCAAGAGATGACAAAACTAAAAAATCATTCTTCTCCCAACAGTTGACTCAAAAATGAAAAAAAGAAGTGTGAAATAACCTCTAATAGTGAATAACTGCAGACCATACATCCCTGCCATAACAGCACATGCCAACAGGATGTGAGCTAAAAGACATCTGTTGGGTGGCCTGCAACCTCAGAACAAATGTAGAATTCTACATAGATGATTTTTTATCCCTATTCCTGCTACATAGCAACCAAAATCAGCAAGCAAGCACTAACGCTCACACCTGATGTACAAGCTTTCATATGTTGTATTTCATTCTATTATGGTACATCCTAAATTATGCCATGTGTCTGGAAATAGAACATGGCTTTCTTTGGGGGGGAGGGGGGCTTGCAACACATAAGCAAATTTGAATGCAAGAAAAATTGTGAACAATGAATCAAAGACGAGGAGTCAATTGCAGTTTAAACACTAAATCAGTATTAAAGAGATGTTATACAAATAACTAATACAAGTAACAGGAGTAATTGCATTAAAATAAATCTATAGTGTTTGCCTTATTCTAATGATACAATAAAGGGCGCTGGAGATGTCTTCTGTCCAAGGAATGAAAATATATTTATTAATCAATGTTTGAAATACATTCACAATAAAAGCACAGCATTAATAATTCAATTCATATTTTTTTTTTACATTTAATCAAAAATGAATGAATAAGACATGTAATGTGTTTTTGCTTTTCAAATTATGCAGACTTGTCCTAATGCTACCTGTCATTTTTTTCTTCATTTATAGTACAAATTTATGAGTCAGCCAATCATTTATAACAAAGCATACAAGGATTATTTGCCTTAGAGGAAAGATACATTCATGGAGGACTTAATAAAGACAGCTGACTCATATGGTCCCATCATAATTAGGAACAAATTAATAATGTTTTTGCAATACTGGAAAATCAGTGAAATGTATTTTTTAATTATTTTAAATTTTAAAGGTGAAAACTGTTTCCAAAAATTTATCATCTACTACATTTAAGCAAGTAACACTCAATCTCACAGTAAAAATGCTTTAAGATACAAAAAAATAGAAAAAGTGAACGTGGAAGATATAGAAAAACCATCCGTTACCACTGAATAAAATAAGGAAAATAAGGCTGAGAAAATGTTCATTTTAAGAACTTTCAAAAGCTCATTGAAGTTGTTATAACTTTTTAGATAAAAAAAAAAAAAAAAAAAAAAATCAAGGATGCAAAATGTTGCATCACCAACATAAAGCAGTAGCATGGAAAACTGCATAACCTAATGACTTCTAAATTATTCTATGTCTAACTTAAAACACAAAAATAAAATTAACCATATATTATGTATCTATAAATAATGTAATTATCTTGGATAAATGATAATTTCTATCAAAATATTTATCAAATAATCATTAAATCTAATAAACTTAATGAAAATGAGATAATTTTCTTTATCAATAACATTAGCAAAGGACAGCTGCAATTTCTATTCCCATCCTACAAGAGATTGCGAATTAGTAAAACCTATGAATAGGTTGGCTGCACTGTGGTTTTCCTCGCCTGGTGCATTATAAAATTCAAGCTAACTGCCTTTAAAAATTACCGGAGAGTGGCTGAATGTTTAAAACCATATGAGACTGATACTTTGGTATGCTTCATTACTGACAGGGCTATGTGAGGTTGTCTCATACGTTAAGTCCAGACTTCCACAGACACTCCTCCTTAAAAAAACCACTGCTACTCTTTAGTCTTTGGGTGTTGTACCATACTTTAATCTAATCAAACCTTTTTAAAATTTTTTGACAAAAGATATTCCTTAGATTCCATTTAATTAAACTTAATTATTTTAATAGTCACTATTTAACAAATTACTTATTTTGACAGTTAACTTATTAAATATAGCTTACCTTAAAATGAACAATCAAAGGCTAAAAGATATTTAATATTTTATAACTAATACCAATAATTTCACAACTTTAACTATTTTACATATCTTAATGGGAGATCTAACTAACAAAAATTATTTATAAGTATTACAAATTCTGAAGTCGTACACCATTCGCTTAAAATTTTTAAATTAATAGCATGAATTCTAAATCACTAAAAGCAAGCTTTATTTCAATATAATTACTTTCAGTAAACCCATTAAAAAATTATATATTTTTCTTTTTGATTAGCTTAAGGTTGCTGTACTCCTCTGAATAATCTAACAGGATTACAGAAATCAGAGTGCAGAAAGACACCAATTTTTTTTTGGGAGAGGAATATCTAGCATGAAATTATTACCTTTTTAGGTTTTTACTATAATCAAGCAATATTTAGATTAAAAAACCATTGATTTTGACTTTGTTCACTGAGACTGATTTGATTACAGTTCAATAGGAATATAACTTTTACAGGCACATGTTTTAACCAGTAATTTTGTAAAAAATGTACTTAAAATTACTTACAAAATTAAGTTAGCACATACAGAGAAACTTTGTATAATCTAACTATTTAAAAAAAATCATATTTTTAAACATTATTATTTAAAAAAATACAAAATATATAATTATAGCATTACTATCTATTAAATAAAAAAATTACCCAGTAACTCAAAAAAATAATTATCATGAATTTTAATACAAACAGAATAGCATTTAATTCTTAAATAAGAATATATATACTATATAAAGCTATTCAGATTTCACTTTTACCTTGATAGAAGTGATTCAAAGTTATTGTAGCAAATATATTTTTATCACGCCATCTCAGCTAAGTTCAATCAACAATTGTAAATATTAAAAAAAAAAAAACTGCAAAATCTTTGTGCCATTTATTACACTACTTTTAAATCTATTAAAAGGTACACCTCGCTTTTCACCCTAAAGCAATTAGTAGAACAATTTCTAATTACTCTGTCATACATTTTCTATTACAGGTTAATTCTTGTCAATTGTCCTGCACGTGTTAGGTGAAAATTAAATGACACATGCCTATTGTTTTGAACATACGCTCGTAGCATATCTAGAAGCTTGTTCAAGGTCATTGCCAAAATCAAAAGGTAAAAAGGAAAACAAGAGATCAACTTACCAGGCCCAGGCAAGGAACTAAGGTCTGATCTTGAAACTTGAGCATTTTTGGATGGCAGAAAACTCTGACTTGGTATTTGGGCGACACTTTTTTCCTGAAAATATAAAAAAAACAATGTGGACTTTCTCGACCGATCTTGTTTTAGATTCTCCGCGATGAAGCAGGCGTTGACATTGGAAAACCACACCAAGGAAAAAAAAAAAAAAAACACTGCCCGCACACCCATACCTCTTCTTCTGTAACTTCAGTAACAAGGCTGGTTTTGACCTCCTTCAGATTTTCAGCAGACGATCTCTCCTCATCCTCACCCTCACCTTCCACTTGGAACACTTTAATTTCATCTTTCGGCGATAGATCCACACCATCACCGCCGCTGACATGAGGCATGCCTTCCAGAAGTAATCGTAGTCACAACCTCACTTTATTAATAGTTAGTTACGCGGTCAACACGTTGAAAATTCCTCGTGTATACAAGCACACCGCCAAACGCCGACATGAAGCATAAAGCTCGGCCCACTGAAATGCTTAACTTTCGGGCAAATCAGAGTACAGCTTCATGGTTGCCGTACCGCCTGTAAGTAAACGCGCCAAAAGAAGTTCAAAAGGAATGTTTCTTGGCGACTTTAGCTTTAAAGTTTCGCGATGCACCTCGTTCAACGCCAAACTTTCGCATAATAGAAATTAAACACTTTACCGGACTATTTTCCGTTCATATGGCTGAATAAAATTAAATGGAATACTTAATGGAACTGATTACTAAGTTAAAAATTAAATGAATGGTTCTTCCTGTCATTTTAATTTAAAAAAAAATTACAGTCTGGAAATTTCAGATTACGTTTGTAAACCTCAAAAAAGGTTCATTTTCAAGTTATTAAAAACTTATAACATTATGAAAATTCAAAATGCTAACACCAAAAGCACATTTTATTAATTACAACAAAATTGAAAATTAAAAATATCGGGAATTCTTTTCAGTGTTAAAAATTAAGCCTTTCAGTTGATATAAATGCAATGTACTGAAAAACAGAAAGAAATTTATTACGGAAAGAAAATTGTCACCCTACTGTTTTGCTATTGCAAGTAGCCTTCTGTCACTAAGACACGTAATAAAAACTCTAAACTTCCAAAAATGGAAAAATTTTGTCATTTTGATTTTGCTTGATTACAAGCAGCTTAAAATATACAAGATTTTCAGGTATATCAGCTTAAAATATACAAGCTTAAAATATACAAGATTTCAGACTGCTTGATCACAAGCAGCCTGAAAAATACAGTGTTCCTGGCAAAAGATTTTTCACTTATTACCCAGTTTACAAAAATACATCGGTTTTAACGAACGGAAGCTTTCAAGAATAAAAGAAACCATTTAGGAACAGGCAAACATATTAACAGGCGTTACCATTTATCAACCAAATTTTAAACCATTTAACAACAATATAGTAACTAACAACAATATAGTAACTATTGCTCTCGTTTTGCGATTTTGCGTCGAATCACTCAGTGTTCGTTTCACTTTTCAAACTGTTGCCACCAAATATTATCACCCTGTGTTATATTTGAAGAAAGTAAATAATGAAAAATCTGCATAAATGTATGTATGTTTTTCGCATTGGGATAAAACAACGGTACCTCCAGCCATCAAATTTCTGCTGATATGGGCATCTGGAAGCCCAAATTTGGCATTTGTTTTATTATCGATTTCATATTTTGTAAAACTTTAACGAATTTTTGACTAACAAACTCAACGATTTAAAAGCGAGCAACGGCAACGTTGCCAAAAGAAGTTTTATCTAAAGCAAAAGCATTTTCATCTCCAGCGCGAGAGACTGTGTATAGCAAATGCTCAGTTTAAAATTATTTTGCGATATTGTTCTATAACTGAATTTTATGGTTTAAATGCGAAGAACGTGATATTTAATAAATAAAGGTAACTCACAAAATGTTAAAAAAACGCCCCCTTTGGACGTAATTTAAAATCTGACACCTTTCAGATTTTCTTTTCTTTTTTCTTTTTTTTTAATAGCTGGAAACTTGAAAATGTGCAATGCCCTCGCCAGGACTCGAACCTGAACCTCTCGAATACGCGCCGAGTGTGCTTCCGTTGCACTACAAAGGCATAATGGAAGGAGGAAGAAAAATAATGCCAGATAGTGTTCCCTTCGAAAGGTTTTCGCGAAGGCATCGCTCCCTTAGGCAGATAGCCCTAGAGTGCTTTGTCATAACTGAATAAATTAAGCAATCTTCGCTTTTGCAAGAATATTGCTAATTTTTTTCTATAACCGGAGATATATGTGCAGGTTATCATGTAGTGCATGAAAGAGCGCTGCAATCGTATGTTTAACAGGTAATATTGTGCGTGTGTTTAACATATATACTATATTATAACAAATAAACGTTTAAATATTTTTCGTGAGTAAGAATAAACATCCAAGTGAAAGTTCATCATAGGATGCTGATTGAAGACTGATATTTAAAAACTCAAAGGTTTCTATTTTGTGGTAGATTAGGATTATTTAAATTAGAGCAAGAGAAATAAGCATTATCTGCTTAAAAGAAGGAATGCTTCTTTGGCGGATTCTTTTTTAGTTACGCTTTCAGTGTTAAACTCTTTCAGTGTTACCTTCCGGTGTTTTTCGTCATGTGCAAAAATTGTTTTCTGTGAGGCTGCAAGATTTAAATTTCCTCTTCAAATAACTTGCTTATTCAAGGAAATCTATAAAAATTGCCAACACACAGCAATATAGATTGCAATGTTGGATAATTTTAAAAATGAATCATTTTAATTAAAAAGTAATTTACAATTTATAAACACTTTGCTGACTTATATCTCTTTACACTGAAAAACGAAATGCGAAAATAGAAACTAAAACAACTTTTGATCTAAGTGTTAAATCCATTTGAACAGTGCAGATTTAGTTTTATTAAACTGTTAGGTGAACATAATTGTGTCAAAAGATATCAGAAATAATTCTACAGTGTGTCATTAGTTCTGTAGATGCAGTTTATTTACTTTTAGAAAAAATTTCTTAACTTCATAATTAGCGTTTTAAATCAAAATATTTCTTTCACTTCATATATAGCCTTTATTTCAGGTTTCGGTCTTCTTAATTTCAGAGCTAAGACGCCAAAGCACACTATAAATCATTGTTCCAATCATTCTAAACACCCGTGATTCATTATAGCGGAATTTAAAGAAAATATGTTATAGATTTAATCTGCGCTTCCTTCATCATTTTATTTTTCAAGAAATTAACAATAAAATTTAAAGTGCGAATAGTATCTTTATTGCGACGGAGTGATACTTTTTAACTACTCTGTAACGAGGATAAAAAAAACATCGTGTGATAAATCATCAACACTTACAAATCCTTTATTGAAGCTTCTTTTGAATTCTCGAAAAGAAATTATTCTCCTCATTCAGAATAAAAAATACAGTCATTTTTTATTACATTCATTTACATAAATCTATCATTTATCATAATTACAACATATATCCATTTGTCTCCGTCTATATGATTTTGATAAAGCGTTTTTCTAACAAGTTCCAGATGCAAAATATGCATGCAAATTCCTTTGCCTAGACAAAGTAGCGACAAATGTTTCCCATTTTATTTTTTATAAAATTTAAATCATTATTATTTTCCTTACTGTGAGGAGATATTTAAAGAGATAGTGGTTGTTTTATTGAATCTGTGGTTTTTCTTCCGAGACCAGAAGCTTTACTTCTGAAATAGTCATTAAAATACGCACTTTTACTTTCTTCGGATATATTTTATGTTACTTTTCTTTCATATAACAGTAATACTAATTATAACAATAATACGTTTCATATAACAATAACACGTTTTTACCTTTATAATGAATATTGTCATCTATCTTTTAGTAATAAATTAAAATTCCATGTTTTTAAATATGTTTTACAATCACAACGAAACCTCGCTTTTCGGCGATTTCTGGATCTGTTCTTTCCCATTCATTCTGTAGTCAAAATAATACTGATTTATTCCTTGATCAGCACTATTTATGCACGTCATTAACAATCTCTACTGAAGGACCCATTCCCGTTATATTCTTTTTACAAAATATAATTGTCGAAAGAGTCATTGCTGGAAAAATGGAACCTTTACGCGATGAAAGCTTCACCATTAATCAGTATCCCAGTCGCTGCTAAGTAATTTTAGAACAGTATCACAAGCGTGAGATGCAATTCTATTTGCAAATACCATTTTCAAAATTTGCATCTTGATATTTTACCACGTATCTGTTTAAAACTCGCCGATGCGATTATCGGAACATGAATTTATTTGGAGCTAAATGTGATCATCCAAACTTGATATCTGAAAACAGATCATACACATCAGGGAGAAATTTATAAAATAAACAAATGAAAGGAAATGATTAGTAAATGTTAGAAATCGAAAAAGCCGCCAAACAGCGACAGTGGTTAGCGACGCTGACTGCCGCACTGAAGGACCTGGGTTCGAATCCCGGATAAGGCATGGATGTTTGTAAATGTATACCGTCTGTGCGCTATGGGAACACTTTAAATATGCTGCGAGCCGAAAGACCTTTCGAGATGTTGGTGGTAGGGTGAGACCCTCGGACCCTCCCACCCGGGGAAGGGGGCTCTCCATCAAAAAAGGGGGGACTGAAGTCCTACTCTCACCCGTTGCCACTATGAATTACGTGGGATTCGGCTGATGTTACTGTCAAACAAGTGAGATAAGTCCCGACAACAACAATCGAAAACTAAGTTAAGCGAAAGCAGTGAGGCCCACCTTGTCCAAACCGTTATTAGATCATAAAAACAGATTTTCCTTATCTCATAAAATGATATTTCGAAACGAGTATGGATCGAGAAAGAGGGGATGGTAGCGGAGAAATCGACATTATTCTGAGCAGAGGATGAATCCACACTAAGCCGCTATTTCGACACTCGAATCAGAATTTGTTCTTCCCTTAATTTTATTCAATGTAGTTCATCACTGATGCGAATTTTATAAAGAAGTGGCAGCCCGCGGACCACATGTGGCCTCCGAAGTAATTTTATGCCGCCTGTGAAGATATTTCTATCATGTATTTGTTGCAAATACGGTGTTGCAAAAATCAGGATTCCAGTTATTTTAAGGCGGAGCTTACATCATTTTCCTTACCATTAAAATGAACATTAATAACGCACTAGAAAAATCTATAAATATAGTTAATTAATTTACAATGTCGTATACTGTATTTTCCGGTGTATAAGACGCACTTTTCCTTTAAAAATTTCGTGTCTAAGACCTAGGTGCATCATATTCAACATTACCCTGGCGCCAACCGAAACGCCAGCGGTGACGTTGAGGCACAGGAAAGCAAAGGTGAAAATTGTCCATGAAACATACGTGGCCTTCATGTTAATTCGTAGAATGTCAAGGACTTCTCTCAAGTATTTCTTTAAGAAACTGAAACGTTTGAAATTCCATTTGCGATTCACAGCAATTTCTTTCACCTCGTTCATTAACGAACTAAGAAATATGAAGATTTCAAATGATATTATCTCTAGTTCCTAACAAAGGAGCTTCATGTATACTAAGTCGCACTTTAGCCAAAAGATAAGGAACCACAAAACAATCCAGGACAGGCTGTCTGTAATAAAGATGAACTAATACAATGCATTTGGGGAAACTTCATCTTAAGCTTCTGTACTTTAGGAGATACACAGATGAGGTCTAGCTAATGGATAGAAGCTCTGACAGTGATAGTGAGTTGTATACTATTGTAAATCAGTGTTGATTTCAATAACGTTATGCAATATTTTTCTCCTATTAAATTGTAATCCAGCAGGTTAATGAAAACCAGTTCGTCAAACCAATAATTGTTTAGTTTTTTTTCAATTTTCATATCTGAAAATCAAGGGGCGTGGGAACATCTTATATAAGAGGAAGTACGGTAAATTTCATTCAAGGATTTAATAACTTTAACGATTGTGTTAACTTTTATTTGTAATTGACAGAAAAAAAAGTGCAATTAGCTACGAATTTTTGCACTAAGGATAATTGCTTTGTTTGGGAATACATTTATGCGTGAACAGCTTTTTTTCAAAGTTGATAATTAATAAGGAAAGAACTCGATTGTCCGATAAGCACCTACAATCCCTGCTGAAGATAATTTCTAATAATTTCTCCCTCAGGCTACAAACATTTTTTCGCAATCGAAACGACATCAAGTATAGGCTGTAGTAAGAAATAAATAAGTTTATAATTATTTACGTACAAACGTATTGTTATGAATTTTGTATTTAGATAGGTAATTTTAGTAGAAGTATAACTAAAATTATTGTATTTTTCTCAGTAACGCAGCGCGAGACAAATTTTATGAGAAAGCTATGACGGAAAAGTACGAATACAGGGGCAAGTGCATTTAACATTGAGTAAATGAGTAATCTCAGTAATTTGCATTGAAACTGAATAAATGTAACTGACCACTCTGTTAGCTGTAACCGTAATTACATTCTCGTATTGCTTTCCAGTAATTTTGAGAAGCAGAAAGAACTAGAAATATTTCGCGGCTGGTTGAAAACTATTCAAGGCCAAGGAGAGAGCACCGGCTCTCCGCCCAGTTGCTTAGTTACTATTGTTGCGAATTGTTTAGTTCCGCGTGAACAGAGCTATCCAAGCTAGTTTTCTCTTTAGATGGACTTTGCACTGCGTTGAATTTAACTTCTTAATAGTTTGAAGTGTAACTACTGATTACACTGTGTGATACTGTGAACACTTGTACGAATATTGCTGTAGAAAATTCTAGAGTTCTGAAATATTTCTTTAGAATAAAAATAAATTTTTATTAACCTGTTATTAGACTTCTTTATTCAATCTATTACGAACCCGTACGCACGCAACAATATGTGTTTTTATTTATTCGTCGAAGAAAAATTAAATAAATAAGAGAAAGAGAATTAGGTTATCATTACTTAATTTCAAGTTTTGTCCTGCTCAAAAAGTTTTTCATCTTTTGTTTGTTTATTTTTAATTTAAATTAAAGTAAGTAATAATTCATTAAACATATCAGAATTGTTTGAAATAAAAATCAATTTGAAAATTTAATAGTTAGCTGTAAATGTATTTGAAAATACACTCTTAGACAAAAAAAAAAAAAAAACGACGCACCTAGAAGACATAAGCAAGTTGGACACAAATTGATATGCATACAGGTTTCGACGGAAAATGCAAAATTTTACATTTTGACTACCAATGAATGAACGGTTGTCGCTACAGTGCATCTGATCTGCGCAATTGGCACGATATTTAAGAGGAGAAATTACGATTCCAGGTCATAAATTCTTCACGAATTTCCTTCCGTGTACTCCTGTAGACAGTAACTATGCCTCGCATACAGGTACGAACGATATGCGCAGATGTCAGAATTTGAGAGAGGTCGTGTAGTTGGGCTCAGAAGCCGGTTGACCTTATTGGCGACTAGCTCGACATTTTAGCAGGAGCGATGCCACTGTTAGACGATAGCAGGAATTGGTGAACCATGGCCGCACACAGCGTCAAGAAGGAAGCGGCAGGCCTAGAGAAACGACAGAACGTGAAGACCGAGCAATCGTCAGAGCGGCACTCACAGCCCCAGATGCATCATTATCATTTTCAGTGACCGCAAGAACCACAGAAACGGCTCACAGAAAGAGGGCTGAGGTCACAGCGTCCCTTGCGCCGACAACCATTGACTTCTGTACGACGTCAAGCCCGTTTGGAGTGGTGTCGGTCTCATTCGTGCTGGAATGTCACTGACTGAAGTAGAATAGTCTTCAGTGATGAGCCCCGCTTTGAACTGAGCTCTGATGATCAGCGAAGGCGAGTTTGAAGACGCCCCGGACAGCGGTGTGATACCAAACTGACTGTCTTCCGGTAGACAGGCCGACAACCAGGAGTGATGGTCTGGGGTTCCATTTCATTTCATAGTAGGACCCCTTTGGCTGCCACCGTTGCAACTTTACAGCACAGCGGTACGTCGACGAAGTTCTAAGGCCTGTTGTGTTCCCCTTCATGTCAAGCCACTCTGGGCTTACATTTCAGCAAGAAAATGCCCGCCTCCACACTGCACATGTTTCTACTGCTTGCCTTAGTGCTTGCTGAACATTACCTTGGACAGCAAGGTCGCCGGATCTCTCTGTTATTGAGCCCGTTTGGAGCATTATGGGCAGGGCCCTGCAACTCAGGATGTTGACGGGATGACTCAGGATGTCAGCTCGGGGTGTTGACGCGCCAGTTGGACAGAATTTGGCACAATATTCCTCATGAGGATATCCGCAACGTCTATCAATCGATGCCAAGCCGAATAACTACTTGCATAAGGGCCAGAAGTGGAGAAATGCTTTACTGACTTTTTCGCTTTGTGAAGCTCTTTCACTTCAATAAATCATCCAATTTTTCTCAAACTGTAATTATTTGTTTTTCTGTACATGTACATCACTTCTACCAATTTTCGTCCCATTGGGATAACTCCTTCTTGGTGCGTCGTTTTTTTTTTGTCTAAGAGTGTATATTTGAATTACAAAAAGTGACCAGCAAGAATGTCTTGCAAACAGCAAACTTTAGATTCTATATAGAAAATCAATATAAATTTGAATTTTCTTTTTCCTTTACGATATTATTCCTATTGTTTATGCATGTTCAATAAATATTTAGTAAACGAAATTTAAAATTTATTTTAAATATTTTTCATTTTTTTTAATAAAAAAATTTAATTTTGTTAAAAGTGTATCTGGCGCGTCAGCGGTTTTTTAGATCGTGTATTCGGCCCGCATGTAGTTGAGTTCAAGCTTATTGATATAAAAATCTAATAATTTGCTATTTTTTAATTAATGTTATTAATTAAATTAATAACCCATCTCTTCTTCCGTAAAATTCGACATCGTCGATAATTTGTCACCCTCTCTGTCCATATTAGGTTCGGCTCTACTGTAATGAAATTTTAAAACACGTACTCAGGTGGGTTTTTTTTGGGGGGGGGAAATCCGGTAGGTGTCAAGGGAAGTCAATATCGGACTCGAATCTGCCGCGAGAAAGCAGTTTGCAAGATGGCGCATAACGTGCTCCATTATAATTCTTTGGTCTGATCGAGTGTCGAATAGAAACTGAAGGTATAATATTTTTTGTAGAAACGAAGACTCTGATGACGACCCAAAGACATTTCAGTACTTACTTGAAGGTACAAGATGGCCTCCTTGCAAACATGCCGTTCACAGATTGTCATCAACTGGCTCTGTGTGAACAACAATCGACGACGTTCAATCCAGTGTTGTCATACCTTGAAAACATTGACACATGTCTCTTGGTTTTGATCCGAAGCCCCCAACAGATCAACAGAGAGAACGGCTGTTAAGTCGTCATGCCCCGCAGTTTCGAAAGACGTGTGCCGAAATGGCGTGTCATTCTCTGTGCTACCTGTACTATTAACAATTTACTTTCTTCCTTCAAGCAGTTTAATCTGGAGAATATTCAAAAATAATTATTCTGAAAGAACATACTGTCAGTAATGCAAGAATGAAGAAATTAAGTAATAAAAGGTCATTATTTAGAAGAGAATTTGGACCATATCATTAAGTTCAATTCCCATAAAAAATCAGTTAGAATTTTCTTTTTAATTGCGTAGTTCATCTAGAAAACATCACTACTATAATTGCTGCTACAACACAACACACATTTTTCTTTCCCTTTTTGAGTTTTTGGTAGGCAGTTTTGTTATACACTGTTGGTTTGTGATAGTAATTTTTCCAGCTTTCCGCAACAAACAAACTTAACATTTCTTAACTCGTTGACAATATATGAGTTATTAAATTACATAGATACATTTGTCAGGACTGCGTATTCGGTGCATATTCTTGGCACACATCTTCGTGAAACGTGAAGTCCTGATCTTGAACAGGGAGCTGAATGCAGCTATGTTCTATGGTAGAATACTGTGATTAAGTGGTAGAAGAACTGCACTTCAGAGGGATTTAAAATCCTCTTTTATTAAACCACAATTATTTACAGCCACTTCCCAACTCGGGAGGGATACAGAAAATAATGACCGCCACTTAGGTCTAAACTGAACAATCAGATTATTTAAATTAAAACTAATTAGAAATTAAGTAGTCGTTGCTCACAGAGCTCTGAACGCGAGGTTGGCCTCTAAACTAAATGGTGCGTAGCAAGATTTAACTAATACTATCGCACTTAGAATTACTTCAATAAGTAATAGCGTAACAGCGCTAAGGCTTAGAATTTAAATACTAGCTGGTCAGGCGAACGTCGAATAGAGTAACAGTGGTCTGAGACTAAAAGCTCTCACACAGTGAGAGGTTCCTACCTCTCGTTTAAATAGAACTTGGCTCCACATAAATTAGCATAAAGCTGAAACGCGCGCTTATTCTAACGGGAAGTTGAAATGAGAAGAGATAAAAAAGGACAAATTAAAATAAAACTTTGTTAGTTTAAACTAAAACCTTACACATTGCTTTCAAAAAACTCAGATTTTCACACTAATAAGAACCGTACTCTTGTACTTTGATAGACTAAAAATGTATAAATAAACTGAAAGTTATTATTACTAAGCGATACACCTTTGTAACATGAAATGTAAATTAATCTTCTGCCCAGCCAAAGGCAACGACTCTTGTAACTGGCAGTTTGATATGATGCGTGCAGTATGATGCAAAAATGTGCTAAGATTAGAGCAAGCGTAGTTAAACTGCGGTTCACATTATTACAAACGACATTTTTATTTTTTAAGTATAATTTAGTACAAAAATCATGCCATTTTAACAATTTTTAACATTCAGTAATTTATTTTTTTAATTATGTATTGGATATTAGAAAATTAATTAATCTCAAATAAGTGCCTGCGTTAGTCTTTATTATTAAATAATGAAGAGTCTGTGCGTACATATATGTAAAATATAAAATATGAAACAAAACTACTAACAAAGTTATTACACTTAACTGGAACCAATTGGCAATAGACTTTTAAATTCATATGTTTTAATTAAACACATCCCCTCTTCAAGGATACATTCTGCACCATTTTGCATCACTCTACAATATGTCAAGTCACGCTAGCCCTGTAGTAACTGCAGTGTGAAATCTTTGACTAACTGCTACTCAGGGTTGAAACAAAAACTTTCCAAACTTATAAATAGTACCGCAACTAACCACGCATCCTTTTTCACCATTCTGCCTTTATGTTGGTAACATATTGCTTAGCCTGTGCTAGCTATTCTGCTTTGCGTAATGTGTAATTGCGTATCTGAAACTGCGGGACACGTTTAGCATTCCTAGTGTTCTACTGATCAAGAAGATATGTGCTAAGAAATTCGTCATCCAAAAATAAATTATGCTTAACGTTTGACGCTGGTCGTCCTTCTTCCAAAATTCTATCCAGTCATCCATACAATAATCTCATTTTCCTGTAATCAGTTTTTTCGGTCATGATTAAAAAGTGAATTGGTGCCTTTCCTAATCAAGCTGCCATCTAAGATCAAGTTATCTACAGCAAAATAAATCGTCACATATATACGTAGTCACATATATACACATATACGTAGATATATATGTTCTCGCATTGTGAAAAAATGGCGGTTGCTAGAGGATATATATATATACACATATATATTTAATATGATTGATTTAAATAACCATGCATTTAATTGTTTTTCCTAGGTGCACCCGTGCAAATAATTCACTCTGATACTCTTCAATATTCATCACAGTCCATCTAGAGCATCATCTGTGATGATGTCGCTTTAATCTCCTTTCTTGATCTGTTTTTGAGAAACATTCGTCAAGCTTCGTTGCATTTTTTTTAAAGAAAAAGAAATCAAAACAAAAACAAAATAAAAGGAAACAACTGATATTTAAGCTAATATCAATACGGACAATATATGCTGCAAAATATGATAGCATAGATATACGTAAATATTGTTGAGAAGATCTGAATGTAAGAAATAAAACTGATCCCTATTTCATATACCGTATTTAATTGTTAAAAAATAAGAAATTTCTGTACTAAAAAATAAATAAATAAAAAAAAAAAAAATTTCGAGAGTAATTAAAAATAGTTGATATAATAAAAAAAACTGAAAATAAGCTTCAGTTTACACTACAGCTCATTGTATGTAATTTCTGTTGCATCTTAAGTTTACAATCGTGGGACAAGAACGATTGAATAAATAAGTGTAACCATAAAAGCAATACTTTTGATTTTGATGTATTAAATATTTTTACGAAATTATACTAACTAGGCATAATGAAATCAACACTAACTGAACGCGTTATGTATATATTAATAATCATTTCAGGCGGTATAAAAGCAAGAAAAGAAAAAAATAGGAGCACTAAAACCTGAGATAAATTTAACATTGTTTTGAAAAAAAATATCTGTTGGATGTTTGTAAATGTATAGAATCTTCGCGGCATGAAAGCACTCTAAATACAGGGCGAGCTGAAAGTCCTCTCATGTCGATCTGTGATAGGGCAGAGGGAGGGTAGATCCTCGGACGCCCCGAGGGGCTCCTCTTCAAAATTGGGGTGGGAATAGAAGTCTAGCGTCCTTGAAATTCTGGCAATCATTATCCCATGAAATTCATACACAAGACAATAAAAATAACAGTAGAAAATGGAAATTTTTCCTATATTAACATTATTATTAAAGTGGAAAAGAAGTTTTTAGCCACAGATACAAAAAGGCAGTGATACAGAGCATTTACTAAGTTCTCTGGAAGTAATTCTGATCAAAGACTTATTTGATCAGAATTACCGAGTGGCCGAGTGAATAACTACCGTATTCTTCTCAACAGCGTGGGTTCGTGCCTCGGCCCGACTCACTTTTCTTCTCGCAGAATATATGCCGTTTTTTGCAGCGGCCTAAATATAGATCCCATCTTGTACTTCCAGATATTGCTCCGTTTTTTGGATATTTTTGACTTCTCACTTTTATGGCTTAAGGGAATACGAGAACAATATAGTGATAAAGGCCTTCACTGGTCGTAGACCTCTTACAAAGTGTTCATCTGCCAGTAAGTGCAGCATCTGTTGTCCCGAACGGTAGTGGCAAAGAACGTCAGTACATATTCTTTGGTAGTGGCTTAGAGCATCCGAGAATGTACCATGATCGCAACAATGACAGATTCTTCATTAAGGTGCCTCACCCTTCGCGGTCACCGTGTCGCCGGGAGCGGTGACCTTAGCAAGCTGATTCCACGAGGGGTGGCTTAGAGAGAGTCCAAAATTTTTAAAACTCCGACGCTGTAGAATAGAGACCCACTGCGTGCGTTTTATAAGGGTTTGGTGTCTTTTTAGTTAGTGGAATTTTAGTCTAGAGGGAAAATTCGGAAAATGTGGATTTTCAGCCGAAATTTCTTTTCCACACGAAAACGAAGCGGGTTACGAGTAAATAAACGCTCCCCGCAGTAGCTGCCGAACAGCTCTTAAAGAGTGAGGATATTGAACGTATGGATTGCCCGGCACGATCTCAGTCCCATCGAGCATGTATGGGATTTTTTAGGCAGACGCTTGGCAGCTCGTACCTTACCACCAGTAACGATTCCGGAGCTTCGATTGGCGCTGCAAGACGAATGGGCAGCAATGGCTCAACAACTCATTGACACCCTCATTCTCAGCATGGGCAGATGCTATGAAACCTGCCTAGTAGTCAGGGAAGATCATATCCCCAATTAAAGACCGGATGTTTCTTGCTGGACACCCATCACAGGGATGTTTCGGCCTTCAGTCGCATTGCGCTCCATGCTACTTTTTCAATAAAGCTTCTTTTTATCCCTCTGATTTCTCTTTTAGTAAGTGTTGCTTACTTTACTCATGTCCTTACGTATTGGGGATCTTACGGTATTAAATGTGTTGATTTGGAAAGCTTTTGTACAAAGTTATATTGAAAAAACCGTCTCGTCCTTAATTTTTGCACACCAGTGTATATCTTACGTTCTACTGGGCCGATTGACGAAATTCAAATTGCGTTCTTCATGCCTAGAAAGCGCAACTTAGAATATATATTAGATTTATACATAGCATTGTTCTAACATAGGTATTTGAACATAAAATCGGACTTTTTTTGAAATTACATACCAATTTCTTCCACATTTCGATTCTACGACTCAAAGTATGCCAGATAGTAAATTTTGTAATTTTTGGTGAGAAATTTATGGAGAAATTTAAAAATTTATTTTGGCTTGCTCATCTTTTTCAGTTTGCGCCAAGAATAATTCACTTGGCGAACTTCTTAATTTATAGCAACCTATTTTCCTTTCCTTTGTTTCTTTTTACACCACCGAAAAAAGAGTCATCGTTCATACTTTCAAATATTTTTTGACAAAGTGCGTAAATCACATTTGGTGTTAGTATCGCTTATAACAAATATGCCAAATTTCAAAACGCGCCTACATGTAAATTCACATATCTCAAATTTTGAATAGAACACCTTGATTTTTGCCAGGTATGCTTACAAATGCATTTACTTTAAGATGAAGATAAAAATTTCATAGGTTATATAATTAAAATTTTTTTTCGAAAAATTTAGAATATTTAAAAATACAAATTTTAAAAATAAATCATAAAAAATGTGCGAATTATATTTGTATTGAGCCTAAATTTCGAATTCTGGAAGAAGGAATGAAGTAAGTTTACTAAAAAAAAGAGAGATTAATAAACGCATACGAAATTCAATTAACATTGAGGAGCTAAAGTTTTGAGAGCTAACTTTTTAAAAACTTAACAGTTTGGCATAATTTAAGTAGTAGAATCGAAATATGGAAAACAAAATTGGCATGTCATTCCAGAAAAAGTCCGATTGTGTCAAAATGCCTACATTAGAATAATGATATATGCAAATCTAATACATATTCTAAGTCTCGATTTCGACACATGAAAAAAGGAAGTTGAATTTCGTCAATCCGCCCAGTAGAGCGGGAGATTTAGAACTGTCCCCCCTTTTTTTTCTGCAGTGTACATATATGTGCAGCGACTTTGAAATGTTTCCACCTTTAATTTTTTGCTACCAGTGAACATGAGACAGTATGAATTAAAGCGTATGTATAACTAGCGGGCAAGCCCGCCAGCTGAGCGGGCTGGGCCCGTTTGTTCCTTGGGATTCGAAAGTTGGACAGAACTACCAGTGTTTAAGATTTTCTAGGTGCTAAACCCGCCCGTTTTATTCCCGTATGCATCCACATTCACGTATGCATTCAAAAGATATTTCCCATGCGCAAATCGAAAGTTGGACAGAACTACTAGTGCAGAAAATCAGGGAAAAAGCCATGCGTTCGCCGGGCAAACCCGCCAGGCGAGCGGGCTGCGCCCGCTTGTTCGCCGGGATTCGAAATTTGGACAGAACTACCACTGTTCAGCCAGCCCTTTCGCCGCTCTGCTCGCTTTATTCCCTTATGCATCCAAGATACTGCACATGCGGGAAATTACGAAAACACCCACGCGTTCGCCGGGATTCGAAAGTTAGACCTAAATACCTGTGTTCAGCGATTTTCTAGCTGGCAAGCTCACCAGTTGAGCGGGCTGCGCCCGCTTTATTATCGTATGCATCCACAAGATACTGCATACACATTCCCCATGCAGAAAATCTCGAAAGCATCCATGCTGCGTGAGAACCCGCCAGCTGAGCGAGCTGCTCCCGTTTTATTCACGTATGCATCCAAAAGATATCGCATACACTTTACACACGCCGAAAATCACGAAAACACACACGTGTTCGCTGGGATTCGAAAGTTGGACCTAACTACCAGTGTTCAGCGATTTTCTAGTTGGCAACCATGCCAGTTGAGCCAGCCCGCTTTATTAGCATGTGCATCCAAATTCTCGTATGCATCCAGATTCACGTATTCATCCACAAGATACGGCATACACATAAACCTGCCAGCTGAGCGGGCTGCGCCCGCTTGTTCCTCTGGTCCACTTGTTCGGCTGGATTCGAAAGTTGAACAGAACTACCGGTGTTCAGCACCACGTTCGCCGGGATTCAAAAGTTGGACCTAACTACCAATATTCAGCAATTTTCTAGCTGGCAATCATGCCAGTTAAGCGGGCTGCGCCCGCGTTATTAGCGTATGCATCCAAAGGTACTGCATTCGCATGGATGCCCGCTTGTTCGCCGGGATTCGAAAGTTGGTCAGAACAACCAGTGTTCAGCGATTTCCTAGCTGGCAAGCATGCCAGTTGAGCGAGGTGCGCCCGCTTTATTAGAGAATGCATCCACATTTTAAATTGTTGATAATTCCACATTATTCTTATTGCATGCTGGTTAACTAAAAGCGTACAAATCTGAACCGAAAGATACATAATTCAATTATTTTTTAAATCAAAAATGAACTAATACACCTAAAAAAAAAAAGAAGACTCGAGCGCTTTAAAATGATAAAACCATAGTTGTTTATCGCACACAATAAAAATGTAAAAACATTCCGCGGGGATTCGAAAGTTGGAACGGACTAACAGTGTTCGGCGACATTACCGCTCAACCGGTTTATTCACGTATGCGTTTGGTCATTAAAGCAATATTGCTGAAATAAAAAAATTAATGCATTCTAAATGTATGCAACACAAATTTTAAAATGATACCAGACTAAATGAAAAATTATTTACTCAATAGCTAATTAATTTTAAAAAATCAAAAATGTAAAACCGAAACTTGCCGATCATAAAATTCCTGCTAAATAACAAAATGGTCAAACAATATGGGTAATAAAATGAAAATTCTAGGCACAGATAACAATTGTGAAACTATTTTTAATAAAAAGGTTAATCTGAAAACAATGCACATAAAAAGAAAATTATTAACTATTTAGGATTCGAAATTTGGACCTAACTACCAATATTCAGCGATTTTCATGCTGGTAAGCATGCTAGTTGAGCGGGCTGCGACAGCTTTATTAGCGTATGCATCCGCATTCTCGTATTCATCCCCAAGATACTGCATACACATTCCCCATCCGGAAAATTTCGAAAACACCCACGAAATTGACCAGTTGAGCGGGCTGCGCCCGCTTGTTCGCCGGGATTCGAAATTTGGACAGAACTACCAGTGTTCAGCCACCGCGTTTGCCGGGACTCAAAAGTTGGACCTAACTACCAATATTCAGCAATTTTCTGCGTTATTTGCGTATGCATCCAAAAGATACTGCATTTGCCGGGACGCCCGCTTGTTCGCCAGGATTCGAAAGTTGGACAGAACTACCAGTGTTTAAATTTTCTATGTTGCAAACCCACGCGTTAGCGGGCTGCGCCCGCTTCTTCACCGGAACGCCCGCTTGTTTCCCTTATGCATCCAATATACTTAACATGCGGGAAATCACGAAACCACCCACTCGTTCGCCGGGATTCGGAAGTTCGACCTAACTACCAGTGTTCAGCGATTTTCCTGCTGGCAAGCATGCCAGTTGAGCGGGCTGCGCCCGCTTTATTAGCGTATGCATCCGCATTCTCGAATACATCCACAAGATACTGCATACGCATTCCCCATTTCGAAAATGTCGAAAAAACCCATGACGTGTAAGAAACCGCCAGCTGAGGGCTGCGCCCGTTTTATTTCCGTATGCATCCAGAAGATAATGCACACACGTTACACACGCCGAAAATTACGAAAACACCCAGGCGTTGCCCGGGATTCGAAAGTTGCACCGAACTACCAGTGTTAATGGATTTAGCCGCTCACCCGGTAATTGTCCTTGTACGAAGTGTAAATGCGTGCGTGTGTACATATATGTGCAGCGACTTTGAAATGTTTCCACCTTTAATTTTTTGCTACCAGTGAACATGAGACAGTATGAATCAAAGCGTATGTATAATAAAGTGTGGACGCTTTGGGAGAACTTGTGTTCGAAACGACCGCAGCGGTTGCGCTGTGAAAACACAATCAGTAAAACTGTGCATGTTCCTTTTCTCTTCAGTCATTGGATATTCAAATCTGAATCTGTTTTGCTCCTTTTCCCGCCGGTCGCCACTTTTTCAGATGGCAAAGACGTTCCTATCAACCATCGATAAATGATTTGTGTCATCGATAAGGTAGTGGCCGTTGTTTATCGATTACGTAAAGTTTTTAAGGTTTCGATTTCGTTTTCTCATATGTGAATTAGAGTTGCAGAGAAAATGTATTTCGCGAAATCTTGGAGCGAATTTAAAGGAATGCTTCGCAGACACGAAGTAGAAAGTATTACAAAATATGTTTATTATTATGGAAAATCATTCGATAAAAAGAGTAAGTTATATATGCAGATGTAATAAGTAAATAAAATCCTCTTGAATTTAAACGCTTTGTTTGAAAATCTAGTTTATGTTTGACCATTTTGTTCCATTTGTTCTCAATTACTTAGCAGCATAAATTATTAATTTT
>KK122125.1:253855-271456 GCA_000611955.2 Stegodyphus mimosarum | reverse complement strand
AAAAAGAATTTAAAGGCGTTTCAAATAAGGTAATTAAATTTTTATTGCCATTTTGAGTAACCTATTTGTGTGAACATGTATTTTCTTCCACGTTTTATTTGAAAAAGAAATGTCTTGCTCGTTTTATTTATGGAATACTATTACTCTATATGATTGTAAATCTTCATTTTCCTTAAAATATGTATTCGCGTTTTTGTACGTACAAATTTTTAAATTTTGAATTTTATTTTGTTTTTTCAGTACTTGTATTTTAGTTTAGTATTCCTGTCTTAGAGATGCGAATACAGGTTGGGAAAGATCTGGGCATTTTAGTCTCTAAAAGATGGCCTCTAAATTTAAAATATCTTTCGAATTTTTCTGTCCTCAATCTCAAATATCTCAGATGAACAAAACTTGTATTCGAAACTCATTGATTAGCTTGGTTTAGACCTTCAAAACACTGAGAAGTTCTGTTTGAACCGTCGAACTGAGAAGATCAATAGTTATCGTTTTTATTATCTTTATTTTTGTTTTTATTTTCGTTGCAATACTTTCAATATTTTCCAATGATTACTTGTACTACCTTAGGATGCGACTTTATTCGAGATGCATAATAGTTAGGACTTTCACAGGAAAGAAAATGTAAACATGCATTTGAACTCCACTTTTACCTTTTTTCTTAAAAAATTTATACACACACACACATATATATATATATATTGAGAAATTGAAAAATAATCATTGTAAAATGTAATAATGGAACTAAAGTTTTTCAGTTTTTATTTAGATGGTACGCGTTCGTCAAAAGGTTGAGAACCGCTGTTCTAGACTAATGAATAGAACTACATTACTTAATATAGCATTTTATATTTCCTGACCTAAATACAAATACGCAGTAAGAGAGAACTAAGTAAAGACATAGAATCGGGTTATTTATTTCCAGAAAAGACATATAAAATTGAAAAATACTTACATACGACTTTTCGCTTGCTGGGTCCATAAACGATCTGCTTGATTCTGTATGTAACAATCTGCTTATTATAATTGCTAATAAATAAATTTTTACTGAAAACATGCAAAAGCAAATAATACTTGCACCAAAGTGAACCTGGCAACGAACTTATAATGAGAATGAATATAAAGTTAGTTTCCTAAGATAAGAATTTCGTTTTCTGAGATAAGGACCAGTCTGTAAACTAGTCTCTGAGAGGTATCCAATGACTGTCCTAGAAATGTCAGAAGTGTCCAATGTGTGGTTTTGAAAATAACCAACCCCTTAAAAGGGATTGCTTTTGTTAACATAAATAAAAGGGGACGGAGGTTTTTAAAAGGATGTTTTACACACTTTTGCTTCCTTTCAGAAACAGAGAAAAGGTGTTATTCTCAATCCTGTGGTTAATGCGTTCTTGAAAAGCGAATAATATCATGACTAGATGCCTTCTATAGATTTCGCTGAAGCCACCCGCCTGTTTTTAACTGCCCGATGTTTAAGAGGTACAATTATTTCCAGTACATTTCTTACTTGGTATACCCCTGGAAGTAAGAAATCTCCATGGGTATGTCATTGTTTCATTGTTTTAACAGATTTTGCTCTGCAGTATCACAACCTTGAAATAATGTCCTTATCAATTAAGCAAAGATTCTTCAATCTTCAAAATGTCTTCCCTAAAATTAACGCGCTTAGTCTCCTGAAAGTTCATAAAGCGGATTTCGTAAAAACCGCACCATTACGCATATAACGTATGTTACATGAGTTTTAAGTAAATTATTGGGTGCAAAAATATACTTAGATTTTCATTTATGTTACATGTGTGTAACAAAGTACACTTATTTTTTCTGTACTATGCAATGTGTTTTGTACTTCTCTGTTTTGTTTGCTGCTTTTTACTTACATAATTCATTGTCTGAAATGTAGAAAACTAATTTTTAAACTTCAGCATTAAATACATACACATAGTTTTAGCCCATAGGGGCATTAGCACAAAAAGGCTTTAGTATTGAATAGCCTTTTTGGGTATTCGAGATGCTATGTATCACTTTTCAAATTATTGCCACCAAATATTAAACCTGTATTAAAGAAATTAAATGATGAAGAATCTGCATGAATGTTTCTCACACTGTGAAAAAACAAATACTAGAATCATCTAATTTTGAATAACGTAGTAATTCATCCAAGCATGGGCACCTGGAAGCTCGAATTTGGAATTTTATTTTATTGTCTGTTTCATATTTTGTAAAACTTCAACAAATTTTTGATGAAAATACTCAACAATTTCAAAGCGAGCGGTGGCAACACTGTAGGACATAAAACCTCTTTATCTCCAGCCCGCCAGACTGTCTATTGGAAGTTCTAAAGACGCGCTGTTTTTAAGCATATTTAGCCCAAAATGGCGTTAGCTCAAATCACGCCCGTTTAAGCGTAATAAAAATCTGGAACCTTTCAGATTTTATGTACCTTTTAACGTACATGGAGTAAAGTTGTCCAAATTAATTAGAACTACGCTATTTCGGATATTCCAAAAGTTCAGATCTTTTTCCTGCAAGTCAAGCACATTCATTGTAAGCTAAAGAAGGATTTTCATTTATTTCGATTGCTGTATTTTATTTCAACAAAGACTCTTCAGATAGAAGATTTAAAATATTTTAATTTCAGTTAAAACAGAATACATGTTTTTAATAAAACAAAGAAATTTTTTAACCTGAACTCGGCAGCGTCTTCTATTTAACTTAAATAAAATAAATTAATTTTATATGCTTATGTGGGCTTTGAAAAAAAAAGACAGTTCTATATCTCCCTTTCTACTGGGCTCATTGAAGAATTTTTAGCCTGCATTTTTCATTCGAAAGCGCAAGTTAATATATATTAGATTTATGTATAGCATACTGTTCTAACATAGGTATTTTGATACAAAATCGGATATTTCCTGAAATGGCATGCCGATTTTTTACCCTATTTCGATTCTACAACTCAAATTATGCCCAAATATTAAATTTTATAAAATTTGGTGTGAAATTTAAAAAATTATCTTGGCGCGCTCAGCTTGTCCACTTGTCTTATGTGTGTAAGGTGTACATATAAACCCAAAGGGTAGAACTTCATCACTAAACTAACAAACAGTTTAAGGAAGAGAAACTTAGCTTTGAAGACCAATCGTAAGAAATGATCTTCACGCCTGGAATCCAGATAAAAGAAATTCTACTGAAACAAAGGAATGTTCGAGTTTTTCGTCGAGTTATCATTCACTTCCCGAGGGGGGGGGAGGCAGGTATAATGAGGCTTTAAGTTTGCACTTATCCAAACATAGATTTACAAACTGGAGGTCCGAAGCAAAAGCCTCTCTTTCTCAATGTAATCGTAACGTTAGTGCAAATTATCAAAATTATTCAAGGAATAATCTTCTAATTCAATCTTTTGCATTTAAAGTTATTAAACAACAACAACAAAAAAAAATTGTCTCAATTTTATACGTTTCATTTCTAGGGCTTCAATGTATCATGTTTTGAATAAAATGTAAACATACATATTAAAAATCCGGATCTCTCGTCCTGGGAGAAAAAAAAAAAGAAAAAAGAAAAAGAAAAATGATGTGTACACTACATTACTTCCTCGTACGGAATATTAAATTATACGCATTTTGAATTTCATTTAATATTATTGGATTGAATAAAATCTACTTCGTCGATAGCGCATACACCATAATAGAATAAATGCACTCTTTAAAATTCACTATATTTCTTTATCATAGCGACACTCTGGCACTAGGCTTACTTAACAGTCTCGTACATTTTATAACTCAGAATATACAAAAGTTATGTATGTCATCTGAAGAATTATCTAATTTTGCTACATGTTCTATTCAAATACTATAATAAATCTAAAACGATGTATAAAATAAATTAAACTAAAAAAAAAAAAAAAAAAAAAAAAAAAAAAAAAGAAAAGAAACAGTTTTTCACAGACGATTCAGTCTTTCTCATTCAATTAATTCAGTTCTCACTCCGCGGAAAGGCAAAAATACATAAAAACTCAAAATATGTATATTAAAAATTACGAAGTAAATCTTAAACAATTATTTCGTCGAATAAATTCCAGAATGGATTAAGCATGATTTAATTCGCAATAATAAAAGAAGGCGTTATCTTTGTTGTTGCGAAGCTTAATTTGTCTAGATTGGCAACACATCCACTATTCTCCAAAGTTTCAAATGTAAACAAATATGGCTGCCATGGAAAGAATGGTTAGTCTTGCTTAGCCGCACTTAAACAACTTTTAAATTGTTGATAATACTACAAATCTTGATGCAGATTTACTAAAGGCATAAAAACGTTAACTGGAAGATAACAACAACATAATTTAATCATTTTTAAAGCAAAAGATGCACGATTTACAGACACATAAGAATAAAAAAACTGAGCTCACTAACTTTTTGTGCGGCCGATTGCAACCAAAATAGAAGTTCCACATCTACATGTTATAGCATGTATTCAAAATTTCAACGCTCTGAGGCTACTCGTTTTTGAGTTATGCGAGATACACACATATATGTGCACGTACGTACGTACGCACAGACGCCACGAAAATATCTCTTTAGAATGTATTTTAAATCAGTTTTATAATTTTGGGCGGGGGGAAATGAATGCTTTATTCTGTCCTTACGTACTGATGTCACGCAGGAACATCGTTAAATTGCATTCGATAGCAGTTATAATGGATATTTTCGTTGAAATGTGATACCCGAAATTTTTCGCGATTACAATACAATTTTTACTTCGTACAAGGAAGTAAAAATTAGACTTAGCCGCACTTAAACAACTCTTAAATTGTTGGTAATTCTACAACTATTGCATGAAGATTAACTAATTACTTTGGTATTACTGCTTAGCCACTTGTGACTAAGAATAACTGAAAGAATTCTAATAGATTTCACTACAAACCTTGAATAATTAAATTATAGATATAAGATAATAGAGATTATTCAATTAAATTATTAACTAGTTTAACTATGAAGTTTACGAATAAAATATAGGATTAAACAAGCAGTTTCATTCTACCGCGCCCTCAGTAAATTATATATTGCTGTCAACTAGAATGAAAGACAAAAGCTAATTGATGTCGTCCATCGCAACGAAGAAGAGGTGAAAATGATCCAGTGCACAAGCAATTTTACGACTTCGTAAAGCGGAATTGCACGAAAAACGTTTTCCTTGCTCTTCACGTTTCACTGCGAGTAGTGCACCAGCGGGAGTACCCCGTTCTCAGGGAACCTACCTCCATCGAGAAATTTGTCCATTTCAAAATTTCACTCGAAAGCAAAGTGCGGTTAATAAGCAGTATGGGATGCGAGTGGTATTAACAGGGTATCATTTAGATGCCATAATTAAAGCACAGGTGCTACTGTAAATTCTAAGTAAGTAATAGTTCAAAAACTGCATGAACGAGCTGCTGTGACAAGGTGAACAGGAAGTACATATAAACACCAATAAAGTCAATGCGAAAGATGTTAAGCCACACGTAACGTAAATATGAACCAAGCGAAACTAAATGCAAACTGCAATACAAACTCTGAAAAACATACCCCCCCCAAAAAAAAAGAAGAAGGACAGAATACAGACTATAATACCCAAGCTCCTGAATACAACATTACTCAAAAGTTACGTAATACACCATACACAAATAAAGCAAAAATTACAATTAACTGTATAAAAATCAGAGTGCAATACATTACTTGAAAGCGATCCTCACGAGAAATAGCAAGCAAAGCAACCTAAAATAGACACACTAATATACCAAGCTGCCAATATACCACAGTAAATATATGATATAATCTAGACGTGAAAGAGAGATTAATTTCTTCTTTTAGTGGGAGAGTTCCCGTTAAAGACTTCCTCAAATATGTTAAGCACTACGAATAATTTATCTATAGGTTTTTGAACATTTCTAATTTTATTCAGTCTTTCGGCGAATATTCTGAGAATACGCATAATCGAAAACTACGAAAAAATGGCAATAACTTCTTTTCTTATCTTAACGAAATCATTAACAACACGAAAGATACTTTCGGAGTTACTTTTGGGATTAGTTCTATATAGAGAATTCTGCTCAACGAATTTCCAGTTTCTTGAACTTTTCTCTTGAGGTGGTCCTTTAGAAAGAAATTTCGAGCTATTTTCTAAATTTTCCGAAGTTTTAGCATTTTAATTACGCCCACTAATTCTATCTCTGCTAGAAGGTTTCAGAGGTACTTTCTGTTGGCTTCTGGCCACGAAGCCGCCCCCGTGGTCGAGGAATGTTAGCTGGCGAGTCATTTTTTTCTTGAGACTGGCTGGATTTTAAGGATTTCTTTAAGTTCACAGCATGTGACTGTTCACAATTACAGCACCTAAGGATCTGAATCCACTTGGCTTCAAAATTCCGAACTTTTATGCGGTAAGGAGCACTTCACACATCAGCTAACTTACATTGTTTTGAACAGTAGTAAAAATACTGGCAGTTGTGGCAGAAGCGAGAGGCCATATCATCCACAGAACAATCGAAAATCATTAATTGTTTAATTTTATACAGAGGTTGTTCGCACATTTTTTAGACGATTTTGGTAAGCGGTATTAAAAATTCGTTTGCTGCAAAAGAAGTAATTACAATTGTACTATGTTTTTAAAAGTCAAAATTATCGTCTGTGACTTGAAAGTTTTGTTTTTATTCAAAATGGCGAATTTAACAAAGCAGTAGTTCGAAGGCTACATTGACGCTCTTTCCGAAGAGAAATATGCATACTCCGTTATCTAAAAACGATGTGAGAGTCATGGTTTTGTGATATCTAAAGCGTCGATAGGTAATATCATCAACAAGAAAGGAGAAAAAAACGTCAAATTGGAGCCTCAAGTGGGACAAAAACTCCAAACAAGTATCCAAGGAAAAAACTGACATCTTCGACTATTGCAAAGGTACGTTGTTTAATGTTAAAAGAAAATCCCTTTAGTCAAAGGACTGTTGCAAAATCATTAAAATGCTCGGTGTCCACTGTAAACAAAATGATAAACGTTGATTTAAATCTTAAGAAAGCGAAAAAACGAATGTGCGTCGTCTTCTTCCAAAGCATATCGCTCAACGCAGGACACGCTGCAGAATTCTATATGAGAAACACTTATCCAAAGAAAAATGGAAAACAATTGTCACAATACATGAAGCATGGATGTATTTAAATGACTGTAACAAAAAAAAAAGAGCCATTTATTATAATAAAAGGGGAGAAAAAAATTTAAGTACATGATTCAAAGAATCGAAATAAAGTTTTGCTAAGGGATCCATGATTGTTGCTGATTTTTCTTATAATGGCAAGTTAAAAATAAAGAGAGTGCAAAAAAATGTCAAGATTAACTCCAAATACTATCGGGAACATATTTTATCGCCAATTTTTCTGAATGAAATACCATCGCTTTACCCACAGTGCCATCAATCTGTGAGACTCCATAAGGACAAAGCTAGTAGTCCCACATCAAAATCCACTGTAAATTTTCTAAAAGAAATGGAACAAAAAACTGGTATCAAGGCCATACCCTTCACTGATATCCCTACTAAATCTCTATGGTTTTTTTGTGCTTTCGGACTTTTTAAAACTGCATTATCCAAACGTTGTCCCGAAACCCTAACAGGACTCTGGAAAGCTGTTCGGGAGGAATGGGATAGAATACCTCTTCTGACACTTCAAAAGGCATTATTATCCTGGAAATTGTGATGTCGAAAGATAGTTCAGAATAAGGAATGTCAAATGGAACATTTCAAACACAAGAATTTTATGTAATTTAGTTTTGTGAATACAATATACATCGTCTAAAAATGTGCGAACAGCCTCTGTAGACACGCATGGATTCAGACTCAATGTGGTCTTTACGTCTAACAAAGAAGACACCTGAAGAAGATCCTTCTCTTTCGAAAATTTGAGATTTACTGCTAAATTCTACTTTTCGATGTCTAATTTCAGGCAAAGAAAAAAGTATAGAAAAAGTTTCCTTTCACATACTTTTGTTCATCCGGATACTATACGAAAGAAGAAACTAGAAATACAGATTTAAGATGTTATATATGAATATGCTTAGAGATTCTAAAGCAAATTTTAAAAATGAAAATTAAATATTTAATTTTTAAGGACCTGCGTGAAATTACTTACCTGCTGTTTTTCAACTGATTTTATTAATATTTATATAAATCGAAACGATGAATTTAAAACAAAATTCCAATTAAGGCAATATTCGAATAGTTTCATGATACACTTTTCAGTGTATCAATTTTGTTATATGTAACTTTTATCTGAGTTTGCGATTTTTTATTTAACTTTTTATATTATTTAGACAAAACGTTTCGTTCCTGACACTTTAATACATTGCTTAGTTTTTCTGGTTGATCTGCTTAGATTATATTTATGATAGATGCGTACCTTTTACCATGCTTTCGGTTGATGTTATAATATTCAATTCTTGAAATATATAATGTTTAGCTGGTCTAAATGTGTAAAAATTCCTCTTAAGAGATTTTAGTTAAAAAAGTATCTGGTAAGAAATAGTAATGTAAACGAAGAGAAATAGTAATAGTAGCAAGTAGTAATGCATAAATGAACAAAAATCAGCAAAACTATCAAAAAATGCATAATAATAATTAGATTACGCAGCTTCTTGAACGTAAGTGAGAGAAATTTTTTCATTTGACGATATGGAAAAACAATAAAATGATTATTATTCTTTCGTTCACCGTATCTTTCAGCAAAGATTATGCCGTTAAAAATCCTTTCCATTTCCGTAAAATAATAACAACGCTAATAATAATAGTAAACAAAACGTACGAAACACACTATTTTAAATAAAACTGAACAATGAAATTCTGGTTCATATGTCTAAACACACACTGCATTTCCATTTCAATTAAAAAAGTACTGAAATTAAAATTAGAAACATATGAATAAACTAAAAACAAGCTTAGTTTTATGCAACCCTAATGAACAAGCGATCCGGAGGGCAGTTGGAGTTTCAGATATTTGAACTAAACCTATTGTTCTATTCTTCTTTCATATATATAACGTAAATAATCACTTATCATTTGTTATACAAAAAAAGATTAAATGGATAATTAATGGGAAATTATTATAATGCTTTAAAATATAATTATAGTGATATTTTGCTATACGTCTTTACCCGTTCCAAATTTTCGGACTTATGCCAAACTGAACGTGTACCAAACGAACTTTTCTAATAAATACTTAATCCGTTCTTATACAAAAATCCTAATGTTATTATTATAACACTTTTTAATATTAAAATACAAATGCAGTGAGTGAAACTGATACTTTACATAAATGAAATTAAAGTGTTTTGTTTATTATAGCATATGTATATAAGTGTTTTGCTTCTTTCAAGATCAAAAGCAGTTTATCGGCGTGTTCTTATGTCTCTGATCTTTATTTTGTAATCGATTTCGTATCCCTTTAGCTAAGCCTGACGATTTAAAAGCGTCTTTTTTTAGTTGATTTAATAACGTTTTTTTTTAGTAACAACATTAGCCGATTTAAGAGTGTCTTTAGCTATTAGTAGTAAGGAATGTAGGGCTGATTTCTAACTGAAGAAGGCAAAATTCAATCGATGTCAATTCTTGACCCAACGGATTGATAAAAAGAACGCATAGAGGAAAGAAAGACATGAGCTTTCAGAGCAAGTTTTGGCTCTCAGTCCTTCTTTTTCGTACGTAACAACGCCATATACAAGCTTTGTTTGAGTCCAAAATTAACTTCATCGGATGCTTTTGAGAACTAAGTATATTGCTATGAATTATTCCTTTGTTCTTGAAGAATCTTATGGCAACCTCTTCGTCATTAGGTAATTGCGAAATTGTGCAATCCTTCGCATTAAAAAAAATGGCGAAATAATAATAATAATAATAATAACGAGTGATGGTATTTCAAACGAGAATTAGAAATCTTAAGTCACGGTATTTCAAACATAAATAAAAAAAAATACTCAAAATAAACGATTGACAATGTTTCAATCGAAAACTAGAAATCTCGACCCACAATATTTCAATTTAAGTTTAATTTTAAAATCTCGAGTTTGGAAGTGCCAAGCTTATTTTTAAACTGGCGCGATTAATTACATTTTAATCAAACAACGGAAACTGGACGCCCATTACCAAACAATTCCAGCAATATTATGACAAAAGATCTGTGTTTAATTCTTTAAATTGCAGTCCTCACATTCGAATTTATTAGGATAACGATTATTTGGATTAAGGCGAAGTAAATGAAGGCTGTCTATCCAAGCGGAAGGAGGTCTTCTTGGAGAACTTTCTAAGAGAAACTGGCTCGTATTCTAGCTACACATGGGGAAAACCACAAAAACCAACCATGAAAGGTTCTGGGTTCGAATCTAAAGCAGGTCAAACTACCAGTATTCAGCTGTCCTAACAATGCGACCACTGGTGAGGTAACGGACACAGGCGGCTCTCGATTTTCGCGCATTTTAAAAAATTAAATTTTTATGCAACATAATAACCATTGTTGCAAAAATTATTCTTTTCCCTGCATCTCTCCCATGGAACGTGGTAACTCGCGCTCCCTCCCACAGTAGCAGATCTCTTGGAATAGTTGTGAAGTCACTAGATATTAGGGTTCACCGGGTATGGGAAGACGAATGTATGCAATGTATTTAGTCTTGTTTAGGGCACTTGTAGATGCATTACGCCCAAAGGGGCGTTTTTTTAACGTTTTATGTGTTACTTTTATTTATCAAATATCATGTTCTTCGCATTTAAACCATAAAATTCAGTTCAACAGCAACATCGCAAAATAATTTTAAAATGAGCATATCTTTAGAATTTCCGATATACTGCCTCGCGCGTTGGAGATTAATTATTATTATTTTTTTTTTCGTACAGGGTTGCCGTTGCTCGCTTTGAGTTTCTTACTCATAAATGCTTTACAAAATATGAAATAGTAATAAAACAAATTCCAAATTCGGGCTTCCAGGTGCTCCTGTTCGGGTGTGGGACTAGGTTATTCAAAACTGGATGGCTCTAGGTGCCGCTGTTTTTTCACAATTCGAGAAACATGCATAAATTCATACAGACTCTTCATTACTTAATTTCTTCAAATATAATAGAAGGCGATAATATTTGATGGCAACAATTTGAAAAATGATTCAGCGCTTTTAGTGATTCGACGCAAAATGTCTTTTCGAGACTAATAGCCCTTCTGAGGTAAAAAAACAAAACAAAAAAAAAAGTGCATTATAACAATGCTTTATTTGACGGAAGTTCCAGCAATTGGAAGTTCCTAGTGCTGAATATAAGAACAAATCGTCTAGAGTAGTCTAATGATTGCTCAGAGATAGAGAGGACAAAAGAAAGAACAAACTTTCCTGCATGAGGAAAACAGTAAGATGCGAATAAACTTAGTTCATTTTACGTAAGTTGAAAGAGCTTTTTCTTAAATGAAAGGTTAGAATAACTACATGTGAATATTTTCAGATGTTCAAAAAATAAAAATCATCAAAAAAAAATTTTTTTTAATGTCTCATACATGTTTTTTTAATGTCATGTCATGCCATTTTTTTTAATGTCTCAATGGCATATAAAGTATGATGCTTTGACGTTTTTTATTGATCAAAATAATGCTGCATATTTTTATAAAAGTTTTCACTTCAAATATTTTAAATTACACATACCTAAAATTATATCCGATAGATTTTCAAAATAAAACTGAATCGAAAACATCTTCGTAGGCTTTGGACATTGGTGACCTACCGGTGACATTCATCAGTTTAAAGCAGCTAAGCCAAAATGATTTTAAGCTGAAAAAACTTTTGTCTGTAAGCTTTTTTAAATAAAAAATTTTTGAAGGAAAATTTAAAAATTAAATTGTCTTTCTACACCTACAATCTTCAGTATTTTCCCCTTCAAATTTTTTATTGTTAGAATATTCTTAATAACTTTAAAGAATTTTACAATTAATGAATTAGTTTCTGAAAAAAAAATTAAAGCATATTTTCATGTAAAAACTTTGAAAAAATATGACCTTAATTACATTTCACTTCCAAAAATTTTTCTTTTCAGTATTTTTCAAAACCCATCCTTGTTTCTATTAATTATATAATTTTAATCAAGCATTAAAAATATTAAGTAATTTACCCCTATATAAGTTTTAAGACTTCATATAAAAGGATTTATCGAAAAAATGCAAACTTAGAAAGGGCAGTTTAAAGAATGTAAACTGTCTAAATGATCATTTAATCATTACAAATTTCTTAAAAATTTTATTAGTGGATTTAAAAGCATATATATCTTTAAAAAAAACACATTGTTTTATTCTTTAATATGAACATGAATTACAAGCTTTTATTTAAAACCTTATCTGTCCAGAAATATTACAAAAATAAATCTTGAATTGGAAGTAGAATTTTTCTTTACCTGGTTTTGTTTTGTGAAACACGTTTAAACCAATTTTAATATATGAATTAATTATAATATATTTTAAAAATATTTATAACCAATATTAATAACATTAATTTGTCGCTTCATTCATTTTTTCAAAAAGCAAAATTTGAACAGACTTAAAGCATTTTATTTAAAACCGCTCAGCAGTATATTTGATTTCTTCTCTTCTTTTAGCCGTTTGGTATCATATATAAATTGCATTTAAAATTAATTTAAAAGTATTTTAATTAATTAAAAAATCAATGTTTGTTCCAGCACAATTGTCAATAATACAATAGTTAGGAGCTTGATCACATTTACGCCTTTTTCTGTTCTTGTCTTATTACAAATGATTTCAATTTTTGAAGAAGCATAGCAAACTTGAGTGAGAATACACATAGACATATTTGCTGAGCTGGATGTATACATATATAAACTTGCCAGTTCAAAAGTGAAAAAAAATTTTTTTTGCAACTTCACTTGCGATTTAAATAAATCAGTTTATACAAATAAACAGAGTTTGTTGATAGTTGTAGTCTTATTTAATTACATTCATCTTGTTTTACACTCATTTTTAATAAGTTACTGAAACAATTAAAAAGTTTAAAAAAAATAAACACTGAAGAGGTGTAGCATTTAAAGGACTCAAATTTTTAAAAGCGTTGTTATGTCATTTATTGTTATTAGATCGTTTCAAAATTTCTTTTTAGTAAGTGCATTAAGGTATTTTTTATCAAAACATTAAAAAATTGGTAATGTCTTCTATTTGGGGGTACCAAGTCCCCTTAAGCAGAATTGATTACCAGAGCAGTAATGGGGAGAGGAAGAACTCCTCAGAAAGTTACTTATGTTTTTATGGAAGGAGACGCCTATCTTTTCCCTCTCCATTCTTCACCATCGTCCACATATTTCTTTAACTCTCATACAGTTACAGAAAAATTTTCATCTATTTGAACTCATATATTCAATTTTTTTAGTGTTTATCTTATTTTGTTTTTGATTTAATGATTTCCACTGATTTTACATTATGAACTTGAGCCCAAAGTGCTCTTGCAAAAGTAAGAGTTTTTTTTTTTAATAAAGCAATGATCTAGGATCAAGGGACAAATTAATACATTTTACAATTAAGAAACTATTTCGGTTTACTAATATTTCGGGTGACGAACGGTTTTCAGAACGAATAGCAAATTTCATTTCCGTGTCCGAGGTTTCATTTTATACCTCTTAGGTTAGTTAGTTCAATAAATAAAGAAGATCGTGGACTGATTCACTGAAAAACTTTTTATTGACAGTATTTACTTTGAAAATAAGAACATATCTAACTTTTCGCCAGAGTGGCAAGTAGACAACGCTAGTGCGTGTATTTTTCTGCAGAAAATTATTTGCCGCGTATAGCCCCATAATAGAAAATATCCAGATTTGCTTATTACTATCTATACCCCACTGTTACACGATTTTGCACTACATTAATCATTATTTTTAATTCTTGTAAAATGTCATCAGGCATTATGCATTATAGCAGGAAAATCTTCGCAAGGGTATGAATTCAGAAGTTCATGCTTTATATCAGATTCGAACTTGAGCTCATCGGCATAGTAGTCTGCCTCTGTTAACTATCATAACGTTTAGGGCAATCATGCAGATAAACTCTGCCAAAATTTAAAGAGGAGCAGAAAATTCTTCATTTATGCAGTGTTAGTTTTGCATTTCTTTTTTACTTAGAGCAGGGATTCTCAACTCCTGAAACTATGAAATTTCCACGCGGGGAATCCTCTCCTGGGAAGAATTTTTTAGTTTCGGGGGGAAGGAGGAAGGAGTTCACACTTTTATTTAGTTGTTGAGTACTTAGTTTTAGTTTATGAACATAAAAAACTACTTTTATTCAAGTTTTGGTATTTTCAACATTTTCTTCACTTTCTGTTGTTTAATTTAAAAAATATATTAAAAAATAATTGAAATCTAAATAAATGCGTATGATCTTCCTAGTTTCGGAAAAGAGATGGAGGGGAGGAAATGATCTCCTAACAATGGTAAAAAGGGTACATGGAACAAAACAGGTTGAGTACAACTGACATTGAGTTTCTTGGTCATTCTGTGCTGGACCAAATATTTGTTGCTCCTAAAATTCCTTGATAAGTTGTTAATAAATCTTGATGTTTTTTTCCTAACTTTCCTTAATGATTTATCGTTAATACTCCTATTTGTGCAAGGACTGACGACCAAATCACTTGAATTAGAATTCGGTTCTCAGAAAAAATAAAACTCAATTTCAAACAATCAGTACATGATTATTATACACAGTTACGTGTAACGTAAAAAAAATCAGTTTTCCTTGGAAAATTCTCCATGAAGACAGATATCCCTCGACCGCATATTAGGATTAAGCTGGATTCAAAGCACATGATGGCCTAAGAGAAAAGATGCATGCCTATAGTTTTTTTGCATTTAGGTTACGCATGAGCAAAATCACAGAAATACCCAAGCAGCCAACACGTTTGACGAAATTCGAATTCTATTCAAATTACTAATGTTCGACGATTTTTCTACTTGGCGGCCGTTACAGGATGTATAATAATGGGGTGATAGAAGCTAAAACTGGATGGAAACCCTTCCAGTTCGGAATAAAGAATTTTGGATTTTGATAGTTTGAATTTATTGACAATCTATTATGTTGCATAAACTGAACTATTTTAGAGTTATATTTATATTTGCCTAATATCAGTCTCCATAAACTTATTACAGAGTGTGTCATTGTTAGACTAAAATCTCCATCCCAGTTTTCCTAAACTATCCTCGAACCATTCCTTTGTTGATCATTTGATCCCGATGCACATTTTTTTCATCGTTTGAATTCGATTTTTACTTTTGCAGAATTCTAAAATATGATGACTTCAAAGTACACATTATTGTCAGTCATCCTCAAATTAACTCAACTCAAGCAGGGAAGCGACAATATCAAAACACATTCCAAGCTATTCGTTGCAATATCAGTTATCAAAATGTTTGCATACTTTATACGTAAGAAATTAGAAACCGTTTACTTCTCAGAAAAACATATTAGCATAAAAATCAGATATTCCATTTGGCTAATACAATAATTAACCTAATTTGCAATCGATTAACGATGAGCCGCGGTAATGCCATCCACGGTTAATTTAAAATCACGGCTAATGCGAGGGCAGTTAAACTAACACAACAATGAGAAAGAACAAATATTTTTATAAACTGAAAAATTCTGTTAATTATTTCCTTCTCTTTTCAAACAATATAATCTGGAAAACAAGTTCAGTTAGTTACACAAATCAATATTAAAAAACAAAAAGAACACACTGTAAAGAATCGGAAATTTTGTATAATTCAAAATGAAGAAATTAAGTTCCAAATCGTATTAAAGAGTAATATTTACAAGAGAAATTGAATAAAATCTTTGAAATCAAATTCACGCGCGCACGGAGGGAAAAAAAAATCGGTTAGAATTTCCTCCTCCCCGAGTTTATCTCATAGGTATATCTGCTTTACTGCTACTACCGCAAGCGATTTTCTTTAGAGTACTGTACTTTTCATATACAGTTTTGTTTCACAATAATGAGTTACGATATTAATTTTCCTATTATTTCACTACATGTGAAATAAGTTTTTGAAGATATGGGCAGGTTAATGTGAAAATTGATGTAGACCGTAGGTTAATGAGGAGTTGCTTGTATTTTACACAGAGATATCGGAAGAACACTTTCATGTACAGGTAGAAGAGAGTTTTAGTTCATGTTCTCTAAAGACAAGGCTGAACTTTCGTAATCAAAGACTTGCCTTTTCGAACTTTGCAATTTGCTGAAGGAAGATTTCCAAATTCCAGAAAAGTTTCACGTGGCTTCTTCTATTTGAACACCTAACGGACGTACCCTTAAAGCACCAAGATGATTGAGAGAGAGGAGGGGGGGGGGATGATTTTTTTCAACAGTTCCACTCACCGTCGGAATATCAGGTAATATTCTAAAACGACCACAGATTGTTATTGCTGTGAACTTACAAGTACTCAAGCCTTTGTTCCTACCTGTGCGCTGTTGGTTATAACCATGCAAAATAGCTATGCCCTGAATATAATAAAACCATTTGTCATCCCTCTATCCCAGTCATTGTTCCGAGTACTGGTCGAACGTCGAGTATCCTCCGCATGGCGTTTATGCTCAGCTTTAATATTCCGGTCACGGCTGAAGTAAGAGTTAAATTGCTGCTACAGAGTATTTATAGAGTATTTCTTGCGCATTTTGTCATCCCTTGACGCATATTTGTATTCATTTTATTTATGAAAACGCACCCGAATTTTGAATTTCTTCTTCGGAGCACGGAATTACGAAGTGATATCGTAGAGCAATTTCTGCTGAATAAAAGAAGTGTTTATACGGTGGAGAACGTTAAATTGAGGAGCCTTTACCGAGAGGCGGCCTTTGTTTTCCTTAGAAACGCATCGAAGTTTTGGAGTTCACTGGTAAGAGAATGTAAATCAGCAAGGTGTGTGACTCATTACTGACCACATTATTTCTAAAAGTCACTTAAAATAAAACAACAAAGCGTAATTTATAATATTATTATTTGTAATAGTTTTTGCTCATCAATGCGTAAAAGTATTCGGAGAGTTTAAAAAGCAAAAACGGTTTATATGTCTTTTCGCCCAAATGACATTTCGTCCAATTTTTCTTCCCTCTTATTACCGTCGGAAGATTGCCATTTCCCCATATCACCCACTGTCCTCCCAATTCTAGCACCATGTTTCAGATGGGAGGACTTACATATAAAACCTAATTTTTATTCAGTTATTATTAAAAATAATTTAGGAAATTAAGAAAATTCTTCCGGAAAAGATGTATTATCATAAGAAGGTTCCTCTTGACAACGTAAGAGTCTGAAGCTCCAGCTTTTTCCACTTTTTTGTCATATTTTTCGACTATATTTAATTAATGTGATATAGTACATGTTGTTTTTGACTTTATTTAAGTTTTAAATTAAAAAAAAATTAAATTTGACATTCCATTAATTTGTTCAATTGATATGTTTTTCCCTTGTTTGTTTTCCTTTTGCAGTTTAGTTTTAATTTTAACTTAATAGATATTTACAAATTAACTTAGCAGCATTATGCGCGGGAAATGTTTTTAAGTTCTTATTACATATTTTAT
>KK122125.1:218675-253834 GCA_000611955.2 Stegodyphus mimosarum | reverse complement strand
TGGTATTATTATATATATAAGGTATTTATATAATATATAAATATAATTAATTATTATTAATAATTTATATAATAATTAAGTATATATATAAGGTATTTACAAAATATATAAATATAATTAATTATTATTAATAATTTATATAATAATTAAGTATATATATCAGGTATTTATATAATATATTATAAGGTATTTTCTCCCTCCTTTCCGCTTGCCTTGGTTGTGTAATTGGAAATATACTCGACTCGTATTTGAGAGGTCCAGGGTTTGACTCCTGACGAGAACATTGTCCATTTCTCATGTCTCCTGCTTCAAAAAAAAGCTAACAAATCTGCAAGTGGCTGTCGAACTAAAAGTGGTGGACGATAATTCGTCATCACCAGGATTTGGTGAATGGGTAGCTTAATCATCAGTCGCGCTTTAAAAGGTGAAGTGTCGAAGGTAACTTTCTCCCTCCTTTCCGTATACAATTTCATGGTGTAATTGAAAGCATACTCGACGCGTATTCCAAAGGTCCAGGATTCGAGTTCCGGTGAGGGTACTGCACATATTCACGTGTCCTGCTTATTAAAAAAAAAAAAAAAAAAAAAAAAAAAAAAACCCACTAATGACTCAACAATATACTCGTATCTATATTTCTGAAAGTTTATACTAATAACAATTTGCCAAACTGTTATTCTGTAATACAGCGTTAGCAAATCTCTTATTATTTCAAATTATTTATATTAATTAAAAAGTGGCGCAAGTATTCTAGATGAAAAAATTTGATAAATTTGATAATTAAGTTTTAAAAATTTTCTTTTGCAGAAACATCTGGAATCACTTCTAAATGACAGAGCTAGAATTAATATCGCATTGAAAAGTCTCATTCCAAGTTAAATAAAAAAAGCTACCTGTCTCCATTCAAACATATATTCATTAACACAATTTCAAAAGCAAGACCAAATAGAAAATGAATCAATCATGTTTGTGTAAGTTGAGGCAATAAACCACGAAATTCCAGTTGAAATATTTAAAATAAACTTTAAAATTAAAAATAAAAAAAATTTATTAAGCTAGTCAAATCTGAAATTCAAAAATTTGAAATATTTTATTGGAAAATTATACCGATGTTGTGAGCATTACATTCATTTAGAAGACTAGATGTTGAAATGATAAATAAAGTTATTTATTATTAGATTTATTTATTAATTTTATTAATAATCATTACTTTAGTTTCATATCATATTTCTGCATATGCATTTTTCAAACTTTACTTGATTTCGTTCGACGTATTATAGCTGAAAACCGATTTCTTAGCATAAATATTTTCATAGTCCGAGTGTGTACCAATTTTAATCCTGATTTAGACCTTTATTTATTTACATAGTACATAGAAATTTAGATCACAAATACAATATTAAAATAGCTGGTTAACTCCTCATGACAAGAACTAGATAAGTGTAACAACATCCTTAGTTTTACAAATTAAACTTCATATAAATAAAATAATGCTTATTTTCATAAGAGAGATTATAAGAGGTTATTTTTCAGTTGCATCATCTCTCTTTTTAACGTCAATAGGGGTTATTGGAGACTAACATTTTGGCTATGCAATATTTTAAACACTTACTGAGAGTTAGAAAGGAACCATTTAATTAGTAAAATGTAATATTTTTTCAATATCACAATTTAGTCATTCACTGGAAAAAAAAAAAAAATTTTTTTTCAGTGAATTCAATTTTTTTTTTTTTAAAGTAGATAAATATTGTGATTTTGTTTAAAAACTGTTGATGATAAATTAAGATTATAAGCCGATAAGAAAGGGGCAAAATATCCATAAAAGGGCAAAATGGGTATTTCAAAAAATGTATTCAGACTTTATATATGAATTACTGAAGGTTAAATTCTCATGTTTGTTGCCAACCAGCGGCCGAGCGGCCGCTAAACACTGGTACTTGAGACCGAGGTTCAAATCCCCGAATGGAATGGCTGGATGGTCGTTTCCGTGGTTTTTCCCATATGTAACGTGTATACGAGCCAGTTGCCCTTAAAAAGTCCTCCACGAAGGCATTCCTCCCGTTACACAGATAGCCCTGGAGACATTGCCGTAATCACATAAACCAAACCCATGTCTGTAAATATTGACGGTATCTGAAGTTATTGAACAATTCATCAGCCAATGGCATGATAATCAAAGAGAGATTGTCTAGCTCGCGATAAAACAGCATGTAAATATTACAGGAGATGTAAAGATGGCAAGCGGTAAAATCACCTTCCAAACCTTCCCTTAATTATCACTTCTTTCTGCCACATCTGAATACACGTGCGCTAGCTTATCAGCATTCTGGCAGGAAAGCGTGGGTGAAAACGAGACTGAAAGGGAAATTGCTTTAACCAAAAATTAACTGTTAATTAAACTAGATAAAACCCCACAAATTAAAATATCCTTTACTTTCCTATTTTGTCAATTTTTGTTTTCCAAACGAATTAATGAAACGGAAAAATTATATTTGAAAAAGGATGTCATATTTTTTTCGTATTGAGAAATAATATTTTCCAAATAATTTCTATTCTGCGCTGGAATGTCACTGGAAAACACACACACAGACATACTAGTATATTGGGAAAATTGTTTACGTGAAGAAGCGTTCCTTCTTTTAAAGAATTCTCCCGACAAAAGTTTCTTAATGAAAATTAACCATCGTACATTTTGCAGATAAATCCAAACAGTAACAAATAATGCAGAAATGTTGCGAAATATACAGGTTCAGATTTAAAAAAGTAATTACCGTATTTGCAGATCGACGCGCAAAAGCACTGATCAACTCTTTCACCCTTCGTTTTTATCCAGGAAATTTCTTCAATTCAGTCATAGCCTCGCAGCTGGAACAGTTCTAATCAACTTAGGGGGCTTTAATGAGGTGGGTGTGTTTCCAAGTAGAGAAGGAATACATCCCCGTGTAATTACACGATTGTGCACACGTGCTTCACAACCTTTCAATTACCCCCCACCCGTTCGGTTTCCGGAATGTGGTTTATCGAGATTATTGATAGAATATGCCATTATGTGAAAAAATTTTTATTTTTATATCGAAAAAAGATCATTCATTTCTCTTTCTAGCAATACTTACGATAGATGTCATTCTTTTAGATAATTTGCGTTAGAAAGTACATATTTTAATTGGAACATGAGTATAATATTCAATCTTTTGAAACTCGAAAAAGTTCTTAATTGAATGAGTACATGAAGGAATGAAAATTATTATTGAAAATTATTGTTTTTTAGAATACATCACGTATTTCCAATCTATTTTATCACACCTTTCTCACTTGAAAGCTTTATTTTTTCACCTTTCCTTCCCTTCAGCGGCCCTAACATTTGTAAAAATGATATTACTCGATCTTCTTTGAATTTGATCTGCATGCAATGATTAAATAAGCATTGAAACTTTTAAGTGTATATTTATCATACTTATCCTTATGGCATATCGAACTATTAATTAAATCTCGTCACGTAATTTGAAAACTGATTAATAGCGATTTTAAAGACTCCTCATGCATTTATAACAATTATAGCAATAAATTTCAAAAAACACGCATAGGTTCTTGTCACTACATGTTCGGTGAACCTGTTAAAATTACAGGTTTAGAAATTCAAGGAGCGTTCTTCTTGCATACTGGATATCTCTCGGAGCCTGGTTACTGTCTAAGTCCAGAAGGTTGGGCCTTAGGTCCCAAATTTGAAATATGAAACTGAAAGGAAAAATGACTTAAAAATAGAAGTACGTCAATAATCAATTCATGATTTTCCCCATAATTTTTGATATTTTCTTTTGGAATAGGATTCAAAAACGCTGGTTTAGAAATTGATAAAAGATACTTTCGCCTTTTTGTTGTCCGATGAATCATGTTTTCGTTGTTCTTACTAATCTCACTTCTTTGACAGTAGTATCAGAACAAGCCCACGAAATTCCTCGTGGCAAGGAGTGCAAGAATACACCTGTCATTCGCCAGAATCTTGAGCACCATACAGATGACAGTACGATTTTGCTCCTTTCCTCCCTCAATTTTGAGCATCGCGGGAGTCTCCCACCCCTCTTTCTCTACCATTAACCTCTCGAGAGAACTTTCTGCTCACCGCATATTTAGAGTGTCCCCATACCGCGCGGACACTATATATTTACAAATATCCATGCCTTGTCCGGGATTCGAAACCGGTGCTCCTCGGTACGACGGTAAACTCCCTTAATATTATACCTATAAATAATGTATTATAAGTAAAATAGATTATGTCTATTTTACTTATCTATATACATATATATACACACTGCTGGCCACCGTAAATGCAACACCCTGAAGGAAGCATGCAAATCACATGAAATTTACAACATGCATTAGCGGAGGTGAGATATGCAAATGATTAGAATTTCAGCGCAGACGCACATCACGGGCGCCACTTTAAAGCGCTACTTAAGGCTTGGAGTTTTCGACGATTTCAAGTTCAGCAATTGTATTTTTCTCGTGGTTTTTTAAAAAAAAAATCAATTATGCCTCGTAATAAACAGTGACCATCGTTTGGTCAAGTATCGGAGTTCGACATAGGAAGCATAGTGGCCTATCGAGAGTGTGGATTATCTTTCAGGGAAATCTGTAGTCATGTTGGACGAAACCAAGCATTTGTAATGCGGATATGTGGCAGTTGAATGCAGGAGAGTAAGACGGACCGACGTGTTCGATCGCATCCACCTCAGTGTACCACTTCACGTGATGACAGGAACGTTGTGCGCATGGCAGTGATGGATCGCTCAGTCACATCACGGACCATACAGCACAGTACATTCAGTCTGTAACGCATCATCCAGTGACTGCGCGTAGCATTCGACGTCGTTTACAGCAGACCGTAAAGATGTTCATTTACACTCTGCTGTGTCCGCAAGATGTCCATTGCTTCGTCTACCCTTGACGCAGAGCCACACACGTCTCCGCCGCCAATGGTGCGATGAAAGGAGGATGTGGACGGCAAAATGGAATGAAATTGTCTTTACTGACGAGTCACGCTTCTGTCTGCAACACCACGATGGTCGGATTCGAGTCTGGAGACACCGTGGAGAGAGGATGCTGAACAACTGCGTTATTCTGCGCCCCACTGGTCCTGCACCGGGTATTATGATATGGGGTGGTACTGGATATCACTCTCGCACTCCTCTAGTACGCATTGCTGGTACTTTAAACATGTTTAAACTACATCTCCGAGGTCTTAGAGCCAGTTGTCCTTCCTTACCTTCAACGCTTGCCCACAGCCATATTTCAACATGATAATCCGCGACCACACGTAGCACGCATTGTCCAAGGGTTCTTCGTCAATCGCCCGATTGAATTGCTTCCCTAGCTGGCTCGCTCTCCGGATCTTCCGCCGATAGAAAATATGTGGTCCTTGGTTGCTGAACGATTGACCCAGATTACATCCCGAGCTGCCACACCAGATCAACTTTGTCAACGTGTGGAAGCTGCTTGGTCCGCTGTACCCCAAGAACACATCCAAAGTCTCTTTGAATCAATGTCGAGCCGTGTGGCAGCGGTGATCTCCAACAATGGCGGCTACTCTGGCTACGATTCTGGAAGGAACCACACTTCACAGAAGTCTATAAATTTAATCATTTGATACTTGGTCAACATGTTATCTACTAAATAAATTTTGTTGGGATATCTCTTGTCTTTCTTGGTGTTGCAATTTGGGTGGCCAGCAGTGTATTATAAGTAAAATAGATTATGTCTATTTTACTTTTCTTGATTTGTGTTTTGTAAGCTCTAGGTTGAAAAGTAACTTTAGTTTATGAATACATTCTCGAATAATAAAAACCGATTATTTCGAGATTTTGTGAGCCGACATGAGCGTTTTCGTGACTTTCCTATTGTGTAACGGGAATCAGTAGCCAGTTTGCCATGGGAAGTCTTCTACGAAGGCATCGCTACCTTTGTTCGGATTGCTCTTCTGTGCTCTAATGTATTCATTTAAATGAACAAATCAAATATCTTTACTCTTAACGTGATTTAGTATCTGGGTTTTCCTTAAATGGTACAATGCCTTTTTAAACCGGTTTAAGTCATAGAATCAGATTTAAAATAAAGCTGTAAATATTTTCTTGAATAATTTCAATAATAATTAGTGCTACTAGACTTGAACAGGATTCAATTATTTTTTATTTAATTCTGCATTTTATTTATGTATTTGTTTATTGGATTCATAAATAAAATTATTGCATTAATTTGGTGACGGCACTATAACTTATTTAACGTTTGTAGTAAAATAAAGATTCTTTAGCTTCCTTTCACCCACCCTCTACAGTTTCTTTTACTGAGCAAGATAAAAAGTTCCTGGATTAAAATGTGTAAGTTTAAATTTTATGCAACGCATACTAAACTGCAAGGACAGCGCCCGGCATTTTACCGTCCGGTACGATCTCTGTGGATCCTAAATTCTGTTGTGTCTCTAAATTCTAAAAATTTCACCGCCCCTGAATTCTACTGAACAATACCTTCTTTAAATTCTAAAAATTTTGTCTTCTCTAAATTTCTGCTCGGCGCATGTTTAAATTCTAAAACTTTTGCCTCCCGCTGCGGTCGCACCAGCACGGAACCTAATAAACTGAAACCGTGTAAATAAAATCTACAAAAGGCGAAATGTACATTTTTTAAACACTTTAAATGAAAAATATTGAATTATAAGGTTATTTTACATCAAATGTATTTAACGAAATCGTAGTTCAATTAGCCCAACACTCAAAGAGTAGTTCTGCTGCCACCGAATATTATCGCTCTGTATTATTTTTAAAGAAATTAAATAATGAAGAATCTGCATATATGTATATATGTATTTCTGGCATTGTAAAGTAAACGACTGTACCTACAGCCATCAAATTTTGAATAACGTAGTCCTCCACCTAAACATGTGTACCTGGAAGGCCGAATTTTGAATCTCCGAAATTTGTTTTAATGCTTATTTCATATTTTGCAAAATTTTAATGAATTTTTGATTAACAAAATCAGCCATTTCAAAGCGATATAGTATTGGCAACAATGTCCGAAATAAAACATTTTTATCTTCAACTCTCAAGACGGACAATACCATGCGAAAAAATGTAAGACGATTGATTAGCTGTTAATTCTAATTAACAAACTCAGCTCTATGAAAGCAAAGTGTTGCCGCTCCGGTAATAAAATATTTTTATCTTCCACGCGTCCGTGTGTTTCCATTCAATAACGTCTAAGATACTTCTAGATTCAGTCCGGAAGATTATTGAATAATATCTTGTTAAAAACCGCCCCTTTTAGACGACCGTTAAAAAATCTGAACCCATTCAGCTTTATTCCCCCCCCTTTTTTTTTCAAATCGTTCGATTTATCACTCTATTCTAATAGCACAAGGTTTGCTCGTAACTTCTGAGTGGGGTATAGGTTGCATCAACAAGTCTGGCGTTTGTCTTGACTGACAGCAACTTCGATAGGCAAAACAAAAGAGTGGGATTCACACATGTTAGAGCATTATAAATAGAACTAACTCAAAACAAATGGGCACGTGCATTTATACTGTGCCTTATCTTTCGATCTAACGATTAGCTATACGACAGGCATCACACTTATCATTCTAAACCTGGTTTTCTGGTGAGAGAACCACTAATGGCATTTTAGTCACAGCAAAGGGTGTGTCACATGAAAGTGTATTCTATCTTTTCACTGAAAATGAACCGTCCGCCAAGAAACCTGTTCTTAGGGGAAAGTGAAATGTTATCGCTAAATCAGGCAGTCAACGTTTCCGCCATAGCGGCATCTATTCCCTTTTCCAATTGGCGAAAGCCGCTGACATCAGAAGGAGCAGCACAGATGTTTACCACAATTGGCATTTTATTGCTTTTATGGTGCATCGAACGTATTTCCATCCACGTATATAGGGTACAGAGCAAAATCAACTGAAAAAATGAAATAATGAAAAAAATAACGAAAATTGGCGTTCTTAACTCCAGTTCTGTTTATTTTTATTCCTTCAATACCATTAATTTCACAGGACGAACTATTTTTAGCTAGTAAAGATGGGACGCAGATAAATTTTTTTCGAATCCTAATCTTTAAAACGTTATCGAATCTTTCGATTTTTCTCGAATTTTTTATATGAGTAAGACAAAGACGAAGAAAAAACTTTTACCTTTAGAAACTTTTAGCAAGCAAAATCTGAATTTTTTTAGATGAAAAAAAAAAAAAAGTAGTTATAATTTTGTTACGGGGATGGAAACGAAATTTAATAAATAAAGTACATAATAATTAAAATTCTCGAATCTTGAGGTTCATTTTCTGAGTATAATTTAGTAAAAAGTATTTGAGTTAACAGTTCAAATTTTTTATATCTTTTCAGTATTTTCTTTATCAAAGTAATGAGGATAAAGCCAGGAGGGTCCATTTCAAGAGTTAAGGTAGATAATCACTATATAAAGAACACTAAATTCTCTCCAGATAATTAAAAACTGTGGTCCTCCGGCTACCACAAGGTAAACAGTCCTCTGAAATCGCAACAATTTTGTTCTTTTTATACGAATTTTGCCTTAGGGCATCAATAACATTAATTTTACTACAGTTTTGAATTAAAATGTTTACCGGTTTTTGGAGTAGAATTTGGAAGATTCGAATGTCGAAAAAGACGAGAATCTTTCTTGATATTTGGGGAATTAGAAAGTTAAATCCCTAATTTTTAGGCAGGTAAGGAAAAAGTCTTCTTACAATTATTATTTACCCTGATCATCATAGAAAAATTTATGCTGAACGACCGACAGTGTAAAAGAAATTAAATGGAAGAAGGACATTAGTAGTCGCTGTTTATATCAACTAAATTGAATTTGTCCCTTTAACAATAATTATTTTAAAATTAGGTAGAAAGGCAAACTTCACTGATGAAGAAGATGGATAGGTGTCAAATAAACCATCCTCATAATCTGCAGACTTATTTTTAAAATTCACAACACTAACGCAAAATTAAAGTTTAAAAAAAATATTACTGTGTGTTTTCAAAATTTGCATTTAGTTCTGTGTTTCCAATTTTGAATTAAAAAAAAGTTGCATATGGTTTCATTTTTTTAAGTCATGGATTATTATTTTTGCAAGTTTCGTAATTGGACTTGATCTTGTCAATTATTTTTTAAAAGTTGCCTATCATTTCGAATATTTTTGAATCAGTCTCTTTTTTTATGCTATGATTTTTGCACTACTTATTTCGGCCTGTTTGGACTGGAGTGATAAAGACACAAATTACTTTATTGCTTTTCTAAGATTATTTTAAAGTTTTAAATTTTAATTTGTGTCCTTATAAGTTCAGACACAGATTATTTCATTTATTTACTTCTCTAGTAGTACCAAGCCTCTGATGATAATGCAGCGAAAGATACAAATATGAAAAAAGAATTCGCCACTGTGCTTCTGTTTTTTGGTTTTCGTATGTGGTTCATTTTGCACGGAATATGGAACGGAATTTCCTGAACTCAGTTTGTCTTATTACACCCACTTGTTGCTGCTATTAGCGCACAGGTTGGACTGGAACAAGGTTTATTTGCAGGTACGAAGTAAATTGTAATCGCGAAAAATTTCAAGTTTCATATTTCAACGAAAATATCTATTCAACTGCTCTCGAAACCATTTGAACAATGTTTCTGCCTGACATTTGTGCGTACGGACAGAATAAAGGACTGTTTTTGCCAAAAAAAGGATTGTAAAATGGATTCAAAATGGATTCAGAAGAGATTTTTTTCTTGAAATCGGTTGCACCAATCATATATAAATATGTATATTTAAATATATTCCAAGTCTGTTGGCTGGATGAGCTTAGCCCCTTTTTTTTTTTTCTTACATGTTGGTAAATTGTGCGTTTTTTGCTTTAAAAGTGATTGAATTATGTGGCTTTTATATTCCGGTTAAAGTTTTATGCCCTTAGTTAATCTGCTAGTTGCAGAACTGTCACCAATTTAAAAGTGGCGATTTAAGCCTAATGAACGGCCTTTTGTTTAGATTTAAAACTCAGTAGAATAAATTAAATCAGTTTTCTGCATCTTCAATGTCTTTTTGCCTAGTGGGATCAAAGATAAACTTTCAGTATCGTGCATCGAAAAATCTGCCTTCTTGCCCGCTGCCCGAATTGCTTGTTTTTGTAAAGAAATTCAATTTTAACTGTAGAATTTTTTTAAAACTGTATTTGGTGTTTTCTATTTTTCTGTATTTTCCAATTTTTAATGAAGATCTTTTAAGTTTTATGTATTTGTACTTTGCGGCGAAGTGAGAACTGAATTAATTGAATGAAAAATATATTTCTAAAAAATTCGGGGAAATAAGATTAAATGAAATGCGGCAAAAGTATGTGATAATTTCGTACTTCACTTCGATAAACATAGGCAATATTAATAATTTAAACAATATTTCCTAGGATGGGTTATTCTTTTCAATAAAAAATTTTAATAATTTCTAACCAGCAGCAGTAAAATTTCTAATTTTAATAAACCAGCAGAGAAAAGATACAAATAATTTTATCTCATGACCGATATGGTTACAGATGGCGCTGGCATAGAGATGGAATGCATAATGTGTAGTCGAAAGATAGAATTTAGAAGCAAATCAAGCCACCGCCAAACTTCAAGAATACGTCTACTCCACCGAAGACTGGTGTATCAACTGGAGAATTAAGATAAATGCCAGTAAATCTCAAATTCTCGTATCAGTAAAACCAGAAAATATCGACCAAATCATAAAAATTTAGTTTTATTCAATCAACTTGTTCCTGTAGTAAAGAAAGTTAAATACCTCGGTATCATCATTAACCACAAATTTTCTTGGACTCCACACATTAATAGAGTGCGTAGTAAAGCTTTTGGAACTATGAATAGATTTCTTCCCGTAAATGGAAATTATTCCAAACTCAGCTTCGTACTAAGCATCATAAGTACATCAACTTCAGGTTGTGCAAAATACATTTTTACGTATAATGATTGATTCAGACTATGTTGTTCACAATGAACTCCCACATAAAGACTTTTAGAATATTTTTTTCGGCTCTGTCCGATAATGCAAACAGTAAAATTCTAAGACTTTTTGTCTGTTCATTAAGCTAAGCTACGTGGGGGGAAGGGGGGAAATCGTCTCATTTTTAAATAAAAAAATTGATGTGTACACCACATGACTTCCTCGTACGGAATATTAAATTATACACACTTTGCATTTGATTTACACTTATTGGATTGAATTAAATGTACTTACTTCATCGATAGCGCATAAACCACAGTAGAATAAATACAATTAAAAAAATGTATACATCATCCGGAGAATTACCTAATCGTTGCCACATGTTCTATTCAAAGACTATAACAAATATAAAACGATGTGAAAAAGAAATTAAACAAACAAACAAACAACAACAAAAAAAAAAAAAAATGAAAAACAGTTTTTCACAGACGATTCAGTTTTTCTCATTCAATTAATTCAATTCTCATTTAGCGATAAGGCAAAAATACATAAAAACTCAAAATATCTATATTAAAAATTACGAAGTAAATCTTAAACATCTACTTCCTCGAATAAATTAAAGAATGCATAAAGCATAATTTAATTCGCAATAATAAAAGACGGCGTTATCTTTGTTGTTGCGAACCTTAGTTTCTCTAGATTGGCAACAAATCCAATACTAAGTTTCAAATGTAAACAAATATGTCCGCCACGAGAAAGATGATTAGGCTTAGCCTCACTTAAACAACTTATAAATTATTGATAATTCTACAAACCTTGCATGTAGATTTACTAAAAGCATAAAAACCTTAATCGGAAGCTAAGAACAACATAATTCAATCATTTTTAAAGAAAAAAATCACAATTTCCCAACGTATAAGTATAAAAAAACTGATCTCACTGAGCCGAGTAACAGAGTGGATATATATGTTCATAAATTTATATACTTTTGGTGCGGGCGATTGCAACCAAAATAGGAGGTGCACATCTACATGTTATGGTAGTCCAATATACAAAATTTCAACCTTCTGAGGCTACTTGTTTTTGAGTTAATGCGAGATACATGCATACATATGTACGTACGTACGCACAGACGCCACGAAAAGATCTCTTCAGAATCCATTTTAAATCAGTTTTATAATTTTTTGGGAAAAAAAGAGTCCTTTGTTCTATTCTTATGTACGAATGTCACTCAAAAACATCGTTAAATTGTATTCGATAGCGGTCAAAATAGATATTTTCGTTGAAATATAATACCCGAAATTTTTCGTGATTACAATACTTGCTTTTTACTTCGCACAAGGAAGTAAAAATCTAAATGGGATTTTGAAAAACATCGCTTTGAAGTCCAAGCCTTCATCTTCCGAACAATATATTTCCAAATTTCTTAGCTCTGATTCTGTCTGTCCCTGCCTTATGCAACTAACTCACATACAGCTTCTTCATTTTTTTTTAATAATAGAGGAAATAGTTTAAAGTTATGTAGCAGTAGTATGCAGCAATTTTTGAATTAGCTCGTAATTAAAGTATTTAATTATGGCATTTTCAGTTACTTTTTTAAGCAAGTTTTATATTTAAGGAATTACCACGGGCTTTCCGTAAGCGAACAAAAGCAGTTTTAGAAAATTAGTGATCAGTGCAATGCCCACGCCTTTAAAATTTTTTGATAAAAAGTTCACACGTTACACGGGCGTATGCGATATTACTGTTTCAAACAATTAGTATAATACTGATAGTTAGCCTCGTCCAGTTATCGACATATTCTGTGAACCTAACAAAGATTATCCTTCACGAATCCCAAATAAGGTTAGTCTTTGAAGAGAGGGTCATCTTGCATAACTATCGGTAGTGTTCAGGATTAATGTTTATTTATATTGCTATAAGATCATAAGATGCTTCATCGTGTCATTGAAACACACTCTCTATGTCTCAGAGTTCAATTATTTATGTTATGAATTTAAAATAAACATCTTTGTTCTGAAAATGAGAAAGTTCTCTGTTTATTCAAGTATTTAGTATGCCTAACTTCAGTTTTTAAATTGGGCAACTGTTTAGTTTTACACTTGCTATGTGCCTTTCTAACTGATGTATTTCATTAAATAATTTCTTATTAAGAAACCTTCCTTGAAAACACTTTTTAAGTTTTTCTGCATGTTTGTTACTTTTTTATAACTTACAAATTTAATCTGTTTTAAGTCCTGAACTGACTGAGCCTCACAATGCGAGTGTGTTGGTTGTGGCACTTACAAAGACGACTGCTCGGGTGGGGTACCGTTTCAGTACAACAAATCGGTCATGTGATACTTCCGTACAAGTAGAATTCCAGCACATCATCCCTGGGAGAACACGAAATTTTCTAACAGGAGTAATTAATCATGGATAACAAGTGACACATCCTCACAGTTTGTCGAAAACAATCAACCAGCTTATTTATATGATTTTTCCCAAGCAGTGTTCATTCCTGCGCTGGCGGTTGCTCTGAGTATTTTTCACATATTATTAGTTTTTTGTTGCGTTCTTTTTACGTAAAATTTACGTAAAATGCATTTTACCCTTATTAAAACATTTAAACACGCGTAATCTACAATCACTATCGGTATCAATAACTTCGTGTGAATGCAAATTCTCAACTGACAACATGGAGATATATGACAAACGATATATTCAAAGCTTTGCTTGCCGATTTGTCCCTGTCCGTGATTTCAGAAACATGTTTTAAATTTTTGTTTCAACAACGACGAAGAAATAATAATTTATAATTTTATAATTTATAATTTTCAAACATGCCAGTATTTTGATGTCACTCTCCGAAGCTTAGAGAAAGTATGAAAGGATGGTTTCGTTTGGTTTAGTTTATTTAATTGTGGCAAAACGCTCGAGAGCTATCTGCCTAATCTGCCTTCGTGGAGAACTCTCTAAGGGAAAACTGGCTCAAGAATGCAGTTTACACATGGGAAAAACAACGAAAACGCGCATGCAGCCAGCCCGCTCGTCAGGATTCAAATCTCTGACCAAACTGCCATCGTTCAGCGACTTTACCACTAGGCCGCTGGTGGGTAAGTATGAAAGGAAATTACTGAGGTTTACAAGAAAGATTTAAGGAATCAGATTACAAATATTTGCAAGATAGATTTAAGGGCCTATAATAAACCATAAATTTGAAATTTTCTTATGCTTTTTGTTTTCAAATTTGATTTCTTACGAGCAAAAGATATGTCATACAAGCCTCAGGTAAAAATTTACTCTAAAACGTTATGGGGAAAAAAAAAATATTCTAAACCGGGGATTGGTAAAGGGGTGCCCGAAAGGACATTTACAGTGTTAGCTAATATCAAAATTCTTAATTTTAGATACATGAACAAGAAACATTCGTAATTGTGATGAATAAGTTTAGTAAAAAATTATTATTTTATGTCCGCTGCTTTGGCAATTGCAAGAATTGTATTATGAGGTATTTTCTCCCTTTTTCCACCATGCCTTCGTGGTGTAATGGTAGCATACTCAGCGCGTATTCGAGAGATCCAAGTTCGAGTCTCGGAGAGGTCAATGCACATTTTTCACGTATCACGTATACTGCTTAAAAAAAAAAATAAATAAAATAATGACATTACAGTGGCGGTCGAACTAAATGGTGGCGGACGATAATTCGTCTCAAACCAGGATTTGGCGGTTGGGTCCCTTCATCCTCAGTCGGCCTTTAAAAGCGAGGAGTATGTAAGGTTACTTCTACCTCTTTTCAGCATGCCTTCATCATATAACGGTAGCACAGTCGGCGAGTATTCAAGAGATCCAAGTTCGAGTCGCGCCGAGAGCATTGGTCATATTTCACATCTCCCGCATAAAAAAAAACCTAATGACTCTGCAGTATAATTGAATTTTTGGCAAAAACTGAATTTTAGAGACATCTAAATAACACTACATAACAAAATGAATAACCTCCGTTCGTGCATTCCCTTCCCATTCATGAATCTGTATTTCTAGTTATAAGCACAGTATTTCGAGTTTAACATATTCTTTTCCCCAGATTAAAAGATAACGAAAGATACAGGCAACATTGCTTTTACAGTGTTTGGTACTAAGAAAATAATTTCGTTTCAGCTGATTGTTGTGTTTCAATAACTCACTTCAGTTGCACGTTACACAACAACAACAATGTGCAGTTTCTTGCTTGATTAACAACATTTAATGAATAATGGGCTATAGCAACATATTTTATGCTATTCATTAAAGTTTTTGCAACATAACAAAATGCTAGAATACAATGACGTTTAAAATTCACATATTTTGACTCCATTTTGATGTAATTATATATTTTTAAAAATTTTTATTTAATATTTTTTTATTGTAATTGTAGTCGCCCATGGTGCCCCTCCAAACTCTCTCCTATTTCTAAAATATGCCCTCCTAGTAAAAAAGGTAGATGACCCTTGTTCTGAGCTTTTGTTATTTAAAGCGTCAGAAGGTTAGTTTACATTTGCATGTCAGTAAATGCCACATCATATATGTGAATGAATATGAACTATATATGTACAGTGTTTTTGTATACAGTTTTATACAAATGCATTCAGTTAAACATGGTAGAAAAGTTATTTTGCTAACATATCTGCCTAAAGGCTTATTAATATTAAGAAAGCAATGGGCTTAAAGGATTTTAAGGTTATTTCATTTCCAACTAAGATTTAGAAAAATGGGATTTTCCTCGCTGCGTGTACGATTTTCCTGAAATGGCTGATTAGAGTTTCAAGATATTTTGAATAGTAGTATAAACGCTATAGAAAATGGGCAATTACTATTCTTCAGACCTAAAAGCTTTTAGAACTATAATAAAATTTGAAATTTCGATTTCTTACTTTTCTTACGATAGTTATGATATTATGATTATTATTATGATAGTTATTATGATATTATGATTATATTATTAATTATGATAGTTATTATGATATTATGATTATATTATTAATTATGATAGATGTATATACAATATTGTTTAAATGTATATTTATGAACACTTATTTGTATGTACTTTTTTGAAAATAATATCCCTTTACAGGATTTGAAGGTAATTAATTATACCTTTAAGTTAAGATTTAACATAACTATAATTTTTCTACTTGCGCACACTATTTCTCCTAAACCATTGGTGAGAATTAAAAAAAGAAATTTGGCCATCTCTAAAACCCTAAATGAGTAAAAAATGAGTAACTATTATGCCTATCGCCTAAAAATTTTAGAAATTGTGTTTAATTATGTTAAAAAATAATCTAATTAATTTTATAAAGAAAAATAAATATAAAGAAAAATCTGAAAGGTTTCAGATTTTACATAACGCCCAAAGGGGCGTTTTTAAAATTTTTTGTAGGCTACCTTAATTTATCAAATTTCATGTCCTTTGCACTTGAATTATAAAATTCATTTCAACAGCAATATCACAAAGTAATTTTAAAACCAGCCTATCTTTAGAATTTCCGATACAGTCTCTCGAAGTGGAGATCAAAATATTCTGCTTTATTTTTTTTTTCGCTCAGTGTTGCCATTGCTCGATTTGAAATCGCTGATTTTGTTATTCAAAAATTCGCTAAAGTTTTACAAAATATTAAATAGATAATAAAAACAAATTTCACCTTCCAAATTTGGGCTTCCAGATGCCCATATTCGGGTGGAAATGTACGTTATTCAAAATTTCATGACTCTAGGTACCATCGTTTTATCACAATGCGAGAAATATATATATACTTATGCATTCTTCATTATTTAATTTCTTTAAACATAATACAGGGCTCTCTAATATTTGGTGGTAACAATTTGAAAAGTGAATCAGCGTTTATAGTGAATCGATGCAAAATGCCAAAACTAAATTAATAGTCCTTCTGGGCAAATTGCCCCTTTGGACTAGAAAAACTTGTTTTCTTGTTATAGTTTAAACAAACATTTCAGGGCCAAAAGTGAGGATAATATGGTTTGATGAACACCAATTTATCGATAAAATTACACAACACATATATCAAAGTAAGCGATTCGAAGCTATATCGCTCGCGCGAAGTTCAATTTCAACTCTATTTAAAATTTGTGTGGTCACATAGGTAGGCTCTGCAACATATTGCAGTAAAAATTCGAATACGAAAACATTACGGAGAAAACAATACAAGGTGAAAACTTTGTCGTATAAAACATCATGGAAGAAAAGAAAGGAAGAAGAAAACATCGCAATTAAACATCGTGGTACAAAACATTGCCAAAAATAAAGGGGTTCTAAAACTCTGCAGTTTGAAAACATCGCCGTCGAAAATATCGTGGGTAAATGCATATTCGCAGAATGATTTGTGAGCGCAGGAAGGAATGAGGAATATTTTTACTTTTATATTTCTGAATTAACTAATAATGTTTTGCTGCAAAAGTGAGAAGGAAATTTAAGCATTCAAAAACTGAAAATGATAAGAATAATACTACTTACAGCAGTTTATAGAGTTTAAAGTCCGTATTGCAATATTTTATACCTGTCAAGTTTCATCACTAGCAGCAAATCCACACCCAACTTTAATTGCACTCTGTACATGAAAATGCTAATGACGCTTTAAGAAGGAGAATAAACTGAAACAAAACAAGACATAATTTTCATTTGTTCGATTTGGTTTATTTGATTATGGCAAAAACAACCATGGGGATAACCACGAAAACGCAGATGTAACTAGCCCGTTGAATGAGATTCAAATCTCGGAGCAGATGACCAGTGTTCAGCAACTCTAGTGTTCAGTCGCTGCCGTGCCTGACTTTCATTGAAAGAATATCAGATTAACAAAGGTGAAAGAAAATAAGAAAGTAATTTTACAATTTGATAATTGATTAAGCAATTTTAATAGAGATAACATTATATAAATCATATTCTTTTTTCTAACCTTTTTCTAATATTGTATTTTCACGAAAAATTAATTACCAATAAAACTTTATGAAATTAATTAATTAATTAATGACTTTTATTTCTTAATTGGAAAAGTTTAAAATTCTATTAACTGTTAGAAGTATTAATTTTCTACTCATTTTTTTCATCTGTGATACTCATCAGTTTTTGAACACTTAAATTTCCTTCTTACTTTTTAATCAAAAATGTACTAGTTCATTCAAAAATATGAAATATAACAGCAAAAAAATTCCTGATTCGTTTTCGTTATTACAAATCATTATGCGAATATGCACTTGACTTTTAAAATTTGGAAACACAAGTCTGCGATGTTATCTTACGCGATGATTTGTAACAGCTTTATTGTTTACCCCGATATTTTCGAACAACTTTACTTTAGGCGACGATGTTTTGTACCACGATGTTTAACTTCGATGTTTTCTCCTTGCTTTCCTTTTTCTCATGATGTTTTGTTCGACGACATTTTCGCCTTCTGTTGTTTTCTCCGCGACGTTGTTGTGCGCGATGATTTTGGCGGACTCCCTCGTTGTTGAAACTCTTCGTTTTGGGACCATCTCGCTGTTGAAATTTAGGGGAGTTCTTATTAGGGTTTTTATTTCGTACCTTTCTAATTTCTACATACAGATCTAAACTATCCCGGAAGCTGAAGCAAATTGTTCCACTCACTCCAGTGATCCAAAAAGTACTTTTTATAATTTTTAGGGCCTTTCTTCTGAATTTGATTTTCCAGTACTGAATTCTTTAACAGCTCAATTATTTTTAATCTGATTATTTGTTTCTCTTCGGAACGTTTGCTTTTATTTATAACTTCCACTTCTTCGCGGATTTGAGGTTATTTAAGACACTAGAGTTTGCTTCACGACACTCGAGCTCATGTTTTATAAATTTTTATTAATCCTAATACACCAACATGGTTACTTAACGTAACGATTCCTGTGAAAGTTAATTCTTCAGGTAACAATTTTATAATAAATGGGTGCGAGTAGTTAACCGTAGCTAACTCGTTATTTCTAAGCAATCCAAATTTCGTAGGTTTACTTCTAAATAATCGTACTACTTTCGTAAACCTTTTACACTTGAAACCTGCTTCCCAGCTTCCAAGTTTAACAGTTTATGTTTAACAGTTAACTGTCAATTAGTAAATCCTTAGGGCCGTATCTTTCTTTTAATGATTTAAGACACCCATTATAATTTTGTTTCGTTAGACTAAGTCCAGCAACACAGCTGACACCGGGCAAGCTAATACACATATTAAATAAACGAATTTTTCTATTTTTGTTAACGCTGGATTTAAATTAATTGCATTTTCAAATGCGTCATAAAACTCGAACTATAAACTGATATTACCGGAAAACGTTTCAGTTGTAAGTTTTAGTAACTTCGTTTCAAAAGCTATGAAAACATTACATGAATTACTAATATTTAGTGAACTATTTCATATAATTCTAAACAATTGGCTGCTTTTACTTTATAATAAACAAATTTTTCGTTATTTTCTTCACAGAAATTTATTTCACCCTCGTAAGACTTTTCATCAGCAATTTAAGCACCGACTCCAAGTCTAGTGAATTAAGAAATTTTCTATTTTTCAATTAATTGCTCATTGTTAATTTTCAAAAGCCTTATTTCATTTTCGCCAATCTGCGGTTTGGTTTGATTATGGCAAAGCGCTTGAGGGCTATCTGCCTAAAGGGAGGGATGCCTTCATGGATGAGTTTCTAAGGAAAACTGGATCGTACACACATTACACATGGGAAAAACCATAAAAATGTCTATGCAGCTAGCCCGTTCGTGGGATTCGAACTCCAGACCGAACTACCTTAATGCCACTTTTTGCGTCAGAATCTTCATTTATAATTTTAGATCAACTCTAAAGGTCTAACTAATTATGGTTTTGGGGCCAAAAAACATGGAATTTCCAGAACGTTAATTTTTATTTCGGTACTAAATTAAATTCCCCATGTTGAAGAAGCACATTTCTTTATACTAAAAATCCTTATGATTAAAATGTCGGGCTTAGTCTCCATTGCATCGAAAAACTTTACATAAATTCAGTAGGCATTTCCCCAACTACAGAAACTTATATTCAAGATACCAACATGGTTAATCATTTGTCAGTTTGCTACTACTTGGCTATCGACTCATGCTTGAGAATGATTCGCGCCGCTATGCCATAACATGTAATTTGGTTGGTTATTGAGTACCACACACGACTGTAAGTGCTACATAGTGCTATGCTAATTACAAAATATTACAGTGGGATTTGCGGTACTGAGCGAATATCACAGATCTTGTCTCCATGTGATAGTAAGAGCATGGAAAGTTTTTCTTTTTTAATTTAATGGCGGGCACTCTTCAACATTGAACAATCCTAAGACCAGAAGTGGTGGCCATTTTATTGTGGATGCACTTAGTAGGTAGCCACTGTTGCCTCCAATGAAGGGATGGACAGTTACAAGCATGCCTTCTCCAGGATTCGAACCCGGGCCTTTCGGTATCTCAGTCGGTTCTCCTAACCACAACATCGCCTAGGCGGCCAGAGCATGCAAGGTACAAGCCTTAAAGCAGAATATTGCATGCCTATTTTTGAAGGTGTTAGCTACTCATACATGACAACTTTCAGCTATTGGCTTCCGAAGATGGTAGTTGGAGGAGGTAAATAAGCGACTAAATACATAATAACCGGAATCGCCATTTTCGCCACATATGGAAAGTTCTTTTTTCATGAAACCAAACTAATTAAGGTAACTCATAAATGGTCTATGCCCAGTGAAGAGTTTTGCTGGCTCTGGGATGACACTTTTGATAACTACATCAGCTTTTGGAATGAATTGAAACACTCATCTGCCTGTAACTCATTGTTCCTGACTAGTTGCCATTTTTTATGAAGAAGCAGGCATGTGGAAGATTTTAGATGAGAATTTGGCAATTTTATACTGACGGTTGTAGGGTTGTTATTATTTTACTTAAAAAGTTATTCATAATTTTAGCCTTTACTATTATTTCTCCTCTTCAGTTTCCTCACCAGAAATGCAAATCAGTTAGAGAGTTTTTGAGATTTTTTCGAGTCGAGGGTTTCGGATTGTAAGACAGATCGTGTTTCTGCCTCTCGAGGCCACATTACTAGATTTCAACAGCTCTGATAAGTTTGCAATTGTTGGGCTTTGTGTTATTGCTGCCGACATTTAATTGTTACCAGGTGAGAAATTCGAAGACAATTTAGTTTTAAATTAAACTGTGCAATCTTTGTCTACTAGGTTAAGTTTTAATTCGAATCTGACTGTTACTTTAAGTTTCATCTCCAAAGCACAAAGCATGCGTTAAAATTGATGTTGCGATTTAATAAAAATGTTAATTTAATCTTCTCAGGTCTCTGCTGTAAATTTCAGACCAATCGATAATTCGCTCTAAATCTCTCAGTCTGAAACTAGTTTATGCTACCAAAGCACGTCAAACTCCTCAGAGTGTTAACATTATTGTCCGTTGCCGTTGATTTGGCAATCTGGTCAACTATGGCATTGCCAAAAGATCCCATTATGGACCGGTACCCACTGCAGCTTCGGTCTCAAGTTATTGGTCAAAGAGAGTAAATTTTTGGAATATGTCTTACGATGGGTTTTCTGCATTAATTTCTTTGAATTGCCTTCAGGCTTGGTAGGTATCCGTATAGATGTTGGAGTAGGAACCATCAGAGATGCAGAAGCTCAGTATTTCTAGCAAGGCAGCTAGTTCCGCTTGAAAGAGTTACTGTGGTTGAATTTTCTGGCTTATGTGCTTACTATGTACCATTCAGGATGTAATATGCGCTTCCCGTTCTTGTCTTACCGTTGGAATCATCGGTGTAAATGGTCCTTAACGTGGGTGTAGCAATTGATTGCCCATTCTGTTATATTAACATATTAACCCGAAGGGAAATGTGGCAAATTTCTTTATAATAGGTATTACAAATATGAAATAAAGAAATAAATAATTAATGAATAAAATCACTTTTGAGGGTGCTCACGATAGTTCATTCTTCCTGGGCCACTAAATGTAGAGAATTATCTGTAAGGGCATCCAGAGCGTTGGTGGAAGAGGTAGGGTAAGCTGGGCAGATGCTCAAGACAAAGAGATTCGGAGATTGAAGTGCAGATTGATTGCGCTTATTTAAGATGATTCTCGATATGAAATGAGATGTTTTTTTCCTCATATAGAGTATCCACATAATGATATCCGTTTGATAGCAGAGATGTCAGATTGCCACTTAATTGTACTAAACTACTATTGTTGACCAAGATAGCAACTGTTTACCTGTTGGGCCAATCTACTTCTTTGTCTATGATGTGGATTTTCTCTGAAGCAGAAAATTATAGGTTTTTTAAATGCGTCTGAAGACATCTTTTTACACATCTTGCAGTACCAAAGCAGAAAATAAAATTGAAATTTCTTATGATAGAGAACAGAGATGAGTTTAAGTGTTATACAATGTTTTCCTCTCATGCGCTTTGAATGAGTTTTACAACATTATTGCTGATGCTAAAGAATGCTTTATGTAACTTTTCAAAAGCCATTTACATGGCTAATTTCACCGTTGTAGATCGATTATATTGTGGAAGGTATACACCCACTACTAATGGAACATATTTTAAAAATTTAATGTTTATAACTGCTTAACAAACTCAAAGAGTTAAGAGCAATAAACGCCCTTCTTGATGATTTATCACGCCGTACAACACTGGTGATTGTCAACTCGTACACTACCGGTGACCAGCTGCCTTCACTTCATTTTGTTTAATTAATTTAATTATTGCACACTCACCAGCAAATTGTCAGTTGTTAGTGACTAGCAGCCTTGACTGTCAGTTATATTCTAATTGCTATCCTTTAAAAGAAATTTAATTTATAATGTGTCCAGCTGGTAATTTTTACGTTATTTTAATTAATAAAGCATTTCTTATGCTCTGTAGTAACATTTGGTTTTTATGTCCTAAGATGTTTAAGATTCATCGTCAAACTTCCCGCTACAGAAGAAATTCATGTGAACAGTTGTACGCCCCTTGTATTTTGTATTTCTCTTTAATGTACCAGCTGGACGAAGGAAAATTCTGATTTGGACTTTCTTTCGTTTGCCATTTACATTAAGGAATATGTTTCAAAACTTTATAAATTTTACAATTTAATCTAAGTATCAGGTAGAAATATTCTTTCAGACGTCATGAAAATATAGGGAATTTTTTTAAACAACTCTTATAAACCTTATCTATAGTTTCATCATAAATATTATAGTGGTAACTGCGAGAGAAGTTTTCTAAAAATAGAGGACTACTATGAAAAACTGACAATAAAGATTCTAAGAACGAAAAATTTATTTTAACGAAATTTGAAAACATAATGCTCGATAACATATGTAAATAACAAGATAAATCAAGCCTTTGTCTTCACCGACAAGGTCACCTTATCGTGCTCATAACACCAGAACATCATTATTTAAATGCATATTTACATTTTAACTACGACTATTTCGTCTGTTGTCTCCTAACGAATGTAAGTTATAGAACGATTTCGGATGTAATTAATCAGAAAATTACACTAAAATTTCGCAGACAGTCAGCTAAGGCTGTGAATAATTCAAATGTTTGAAGATAATTCTTTTTTGACTTTTTGTTTCATGAAGATTCTGTTAATTCAGTCTATCTTTCAGGAGCGGCAACCTTTATAAAAAAACATTTATGAATCTTGAACAGTTCTGCTATCCTGGCAAAATGGTTAATTGCTTCAGCATTCTGGCTGTGCAGTCGCAGACGTGAATGATAAAACTCCAATTTAAAATGGATGACACTGGATGGCACTTAAGTTAATCTTATTTAATTTTGTTGTTTGTATAGACTGATCCTGAGAGATAAAAAATTGCCCAGATAAGAGAATACATGATGCGGAATGTGAAAACCATACTGATGCCAAATAAAAATAATAAATTAGTATATTCGTAGTAAATATCCAAGCTTGATTTTTTTCAGAGTAATTTCCTCTCGAGTCTAGAAATTGTTTCGCACAGTCGCAAGGGTTACTAGGAGGTAGTTATTCTTAGGATGTATATAGGCGTCGCGCACAACCCTAACATTTTTTTAATTTCTCGCTTCTTTTATGATCCAAAAGCTAGTCAAAACTATATTTTCGTATCGTTTGAAGGCTGATATTACGGTTTTTATAATGGAGTATCTGCCTGCCAGGCTCAAACCTATCCGCTATCCCTCAAAATTGGGGGCAGAACTGAGCAAAGTCGTACCGTCACCTGTATGGCACTCAAGGCTCTTGCCAGCAACAGGCACAATCTTGACTCCTTGCCACGATGAATTTCGTGAGCGGTGATAAGAGAGATTAGTAACAACAATGACATATTATAAGATACTATAAAATAAATACTTTTTGTTTTACAGAATAATGTGTGTCATCTGTGAACCAACTATTAATGCAAGAGTATAGTAGCACTTGTAGTCATATTCTGCAAACATACTATTATATTTTACCGTTTTGTTTCGTTATGTAATTATGATATATTGTGTAATAATTCGATAAAATATTACATAATATGAGTTAAAACGTGAAAAGTTATGCAGTGGCAAGTGGCACCAGATATACCTATGTGGTACAATAAAAGATATGTAGAATTTGAGTTACTTGTAATATAAGATATTTTTTTCCTCTTTCCAGCATGCCTTCGTGGTGTAACGGTAGCGCACTCGGCGCGTATTCGAGAGGTCCAAGTTCGAGTTCCGAGGAGGGCACTGCACATTTTTCATATCTTCTGCTTCAGAATAAACCTAATAACTCTACAGTTACTTCCAAAAATGTAGCTATCAATCTCTGTAATCTTACGTTATAGAATTTGATGCTAAAATTCTCCAGTGACATCGTCTCAGAGCATATATGATGCATGCTGCGTATTCCTGCATCAGAAATTATTCATGAATTTTATTTGGAAACAGGAACTTAAAAAGAAAACGAGCTATGCACTGCCATGTTTTCTTACTTTATCCCCTGATGAGACAGCATCTATGAAGCTTACAGCATTGTTGATATGTGTGTTGTTTCACGAAACACACAAGTATTAAAATAACTCTTGCCTGGAACCAGAGGTGATCTTATTTTGGGCCTGACGAGACGAAAAGGCTTGAAATGGGCTTTTATCTAAATAACATAGGAAAGGGAAACATTAATTGCATATCCACTGTGAGAAAATAGTCTGAGACTTTTGAGAGAGGGATGTATGATAACTCAAAACAACTTTATACAAACAATGCGAGTGAATAAAGTTACAGTGAATAATTTCTGATGCAGGAATACAAGATACATAGCAGAGTGATTCAATAATGCAATCAACAATCCACAAAAATCCAGAAAATTAAGTACAGGGGTGCCGTTTATAAAGATAATGCAGAAAAAAAATAAAAATATAAAAACAGTACATGATGCAAGCTGCACAAGAATCCATACATGCCCAGAAAATTATGCACAAAGCATTCTGAAGTAAATAATGATAAAGTACATAAAATAAGAAAATACTTCAATTTTTAGGATACGCTGGCAGGAAAAAATAACATTCTTCACGGAGTCGAAAAAATTTTGGAATGATGCAGAAAATTCCTATGCGTAATTTGTCATTATTGTACAAATAAAGTCATCACATAAGCTAATATTCAGCAAGCAAAGGATTTTGGGAATGCCCAAGCATCAAACACGTAACCGTGGAATCCAGAGCTATGTGTTGTCATCATTCGGCTGTCGGCGATACACAAGAGTTGCTATGCTGTGCCCCGAAAATCTAGGAAAATTCTTCTCGACTGCTGCTTTTGTTATACACGTAGAAATTACAATAAAGGCAAAAGTTTCAGGGTGTATTCTGAATATAATGGGCTGTGTATGGTCGAAGTAATTTGTCCTCCGGAAGAATTAACATAACTGATGTCGGACGGGAAGTTTGCTGTGTTGTTATTCTGTGGTTTGATGTAGGAAGTTTTATTGTTTTTGTCTAGATATACCAGAACATTTTCGATTTTGAGGTCTTTATGAATGCTAAAATAGAGAAGTCTTTCGTTAATCCTGAATTCTTTATTTTGGATGATTTGAAATTTCTTGATGTCATGGTTTCCTAAACATTTGCTCAAGCTGGCGATGCGTAGGTAAACATGGGGCTGATGATAGAGCTGTCTATTGTTCTCTTTCTGGAGAGGCTGAGAATCGAGTTATTTAAAGTAAGTGAGTTGATTTTAAGCAAGATTTTGTGAATTTTCAATTAATTTGATTGATATGGGCGCTCCAGGTGAAAAATCTGTTGAGGGTCACTCTAAGATACTTAGAAGATGTTACGAAAGGAACTTGCTTCCCAACCTGATGACTTGTTGCTTGATTTCATCTTGGTTCTTGTATTTATGGATAATGAGAACATGTGATTCATCAGGATTTATCATCGTCTTCCATCTGCTGCACCAGTTTTCTATGCCAGCGACTTTTGACTGAAATCGTTCAACCGTGTGGTTCGGCTTTCGTGACTTTATGAGCTCTGCCAGATCATCGGCATAGCAGACTAGCATCGTATTATGATTTGATGCAAATTAAGGAAAGTAATTGACATAGTAAAATTGATTCCAAAATGGATGCGTGAGGGATACCGGCAGCAATGAGGATGCTTGCAGAATATTGACCTACGTGTTTTATAATGAAAGTCCTATTCTCGAAGAAGATTTAAGCAGTAGTATTTTTCAGGGAAATTCATCTTGATAGGTTTATGATGCCAGACGCAGTCAAAGGCTTTGGCCAACCCTAGCATGAGAATAACAACGCTCAATATGCTATATAAAGCGACACCACAAGATTTTCACAAGTTGCTTTGTATTGGAGAGACCCCCAACGAAAGCCATATTGCTCATCTGCTGTATCTCGTAGGTAATATTTTATTCTGCAGTAGACGAATTTTTATAAATGTTTCTAAGGGAAGATAATAAACTAATAGATCTATAGCTATTTGGGCGGTCTGACTTGAGAAGCTTGAGTAATATACACTTGCAGGACTGTTTCCAAGTGTAAAGAAAACAGGAATTCCATAAAAATGCGTTGTAAATACTGCAAAGTGCGCGATATATTTAGCAGTGATGTGATATATTTTTATCACCCTATCAATCACATGATGTACCAGATGCCTCTATTAAGAGAGGAACTTTTAGCGATTTTAGTAATTTCACTAGGAGTGCAGAATTTCATGTTATTTTCAACGATGGTCCAAATTATGGTCCAAATTTCAAAGTTGGGGTTCAATTATAAGTCCAAGTCTTGATCGTTTCGGATATAGTTTTATCTGATTCACTGTAGCTTAGATAATTATTTGGCTGAAATTGCGATTTCAGATGCTCACCAAACACATTAGCTTTTCCTGTTTTGAATATGCCATTATCATTCTTGATTGGTTGATCATAGCGACGTTCTGCTTTTAGGTTAGGTACGAATTTCCAACAGAAACCGTATTCCAGATTTAAATTCACAATTCTTGCTTGCGATATTTCAGATTTATTTTCAAGAATAAGTTCGTATCATCTTATTTAAATGGTTTACTTGGGTTTAATTGCAATGTCTTAAGATCTATTGTAAGATTTAAAGTCTATTACGTTCTTGAATGACGGCAGGAATACGCTTAGGCAACTTAGCTTTATTTTTCGCCATCTTAATGCTTCTCCTGAATTTTCGAAGAAAATCTGTGTATTAGCAATAAAATCAGATATTGGAACTGATGTTTGGAAAAGACTTGAGGTCTGTGAACTTGAAAGGAGTAAGAGGGATTATGAAACAGCTTCCACTCCATGATTTTTTTGGAAGGGAGATTTGAGCTTGAAAGCTTCTAATCTAGCTAGCCCAAGAACGTGATCGGATCTTAGATCATTGATAACGTCTAGAGCCATGTGAATATTAATGGTGGAGACGAAACATTCAAAATGTCGTATCGTCTGTTTGAAATAGTATGTTGGGTTTTCAGGCATGTGAAAACAGATAGTGTTATTAAGCACATTATTGTAAATGCAGTATCCATTTCTTTTTGAGGAGTGGCATCCACAGTTTACATGCTTGGCAATGATGTCTTCTTCAATAATGGCGGGAGGTTGAGTTCGCAGTAAACCAATAAGGTGAAGCATCATTGATGATATTATCCGGAAGATTGTAAACTGGGCAAAAGGTGATTCTTTCCATACCTAGGAATGTCAACACACACCTTTCGTGCTTCATAACCTTTTGTGTTATAAGAGTTGATAAAACATTAATTCTGCATTCTTATACATGTTAAATCATGGAGAAATACTCCGTCTCCTCTGTGTCTGAGGCGTTTGTATCTGTAAGCATGGAAGTTTGAAAGACCTAGACCATGTCTTGGGACAGGATGGGTTTCGGTTAGAAGAGAAATATCCATATCATATGACATCCCAAAGTTCTGATATTTGGGTAATTTGTTTATAATACTACAATTATTCTATAAGGAGGTGCTGCTGACGAGCGTGATGGCGTATTTATTTATGTTAGTGGACGGGGAGACTGACTATTGCTTTCCTGAAGTTGGCTGATAAACTGAGCTACCTGCCGAATGCGAGAGTTCTTGAGAATGAAATAATGGCAGAAAGTAACACTAGAGGCTGTTTGGCTTTTGCTTATTAATTGACGAGTCTTATCTCAAGTGTGGTGGCATAAAATTTGAGTTAATCCCACAGTCAATATTCAACGTCGTAGCGTTAGTGCTTCCTTGATTCTTGGAGTAGAGCGAGCAGACAAGAACGTACAACATTAGTTTAAGAAATCTTACTTTATACAAGCAAAATAAACTTCTGCCTCCCTCTGCTCCCCCTACAACGTCTCAGAATGGGCTAGAAATTTTACACAGGGTGAATCTGAACAAATAGGCAAATTTTTAGTGGGGTAACAGAAGGCAGCTATACGAGCAATATTCCTCATGGAATGAATTATCGGAACGCAAGCGATGAGAAATTAAAGGGTAATTTTCCATTATCACATTTAAAGAATTAACACAAGAATGAGAGGAGATAATTCTGAGTAAGGAGACCATTTTGAAATAAAGAATTTAACAGAACGTTCACATAGAAATATCTCAAAAGACCTTCCGCCAGCTGTAATGCAGGCTTCACACCTGCAGGATAGGGATTGACGCACATTTGCGAAGACAACAGGCATTTTCTGAATATCGACGGCAACAACGGCGATCCTGGCGACTAGATCCATATTGGTTTCAATGGGGCAGTGGTAGATTAGGCTTTTGATATGGCCCCATAGAAAAAGCCTAAACACGAGATATCCGGTGATCTTGGTGGCTAAGTTATGGGACCACCTCGACCAATCCATCACCCTGGAAATTTCCTGGTTCCAGCAATAACCAGCAATCCTCTCGGCAATCCATGGTAGAAAATGCCGTTGGGTACAAGAACAAACCCTTTTTACACAATTTATTTACAATGTCACCTAGCGCCTCACCTTTTGCGTTCCGACCACATATTCTATAACGAATATTGCTCGTACAGCTGCCTTCTGTTACCCCTAAAGTTTTGTCCACTTGTTGAGATTCATCCTACAGATACGGTAGCCTTAGACTAGGCGAATTTCGCCCAGATGCATGAGATCGACCGTACGAAACGAGATAAGAGTGTTTGCGTTTACCCTTGAATTTGGGTTAGTTTTATTTTTTATCTCTCCGAAAAAGAAAATTACTTTAAAATAATACCTTAAAGAACATCTGCAATAGATATAAAAACAAAAATTCGAAACATTTTTCAGGCTACATAAAGCTAATTAATTGAAGAATTAATTAAATTATTAAGATTACTTCATTAAATTGTTAATTAGTGAATGGTTTATGATGGTAAAAAAAAAGTTTTTTTTTGGCTTTGTCAATTATTTGATATTGCAAAAGTAAGTGCATGGGCTAAGCATAAATGCAGCAAATTTAATGCGTTATTACTATCTAATTCGTGAAAAATCTCGCTGTAGTCAGGGCTTAAGTTCAGACGGAACTCGGTTCTGGTACTTCTCAACTTTTGAATGAGATCGGAATTCAAGCTCTAAACCAAACAAGTAGACAGCCATTTGAATCTCAAAGAGAAAATTTTGTTATTAATGCAATATTTTATTTAGCAGTTAGCAAAACTGATGCTAATAACAGATACTGAAAGAATGCCTCAATTTTGATGGGAAGAGCAAAAGTAACTTGAGTAACTGAGGAAGAAAATTTTCTACGTGAAAATACAATCCTATCAAGAATAAGAACTTTTGTTGGTAAAAGGGTAAAAATGCTCTTTATATGGACTATTAAAATAAAGATGCAACTTTAAGTGAATGCGAAGAATACTAATAAAAGTACCCACCAAACTAATTTTTTCCTGTTAATTTACTCCATTTTCTTTTGTTTTATTATTTCTCTTAATTTTTATGGCCTTTTTAAAATTTATTATTGATGTTCACATTTTATTTAATTTCTATTTATTACTCCTTTTTATCATTAATTTTATTTATTAACATTTTTATCCTTTTACATTTTAATTAGTCATTTTTATTGCCTTATCTATTATTATTTTATTCGTTTATTTTTGCTTAATGTCCCTATGTGCCTTCTGCAGAGCTCCAGCGTCTCTAATTTTAGACATTTAGCTCTGGTTATAATGTTTAGAGCTTTTCCCAGATGAACAGTTAAGAAGAAATTTTTAGTTAAATAAGCAAACGAAAATACCGGTGAAGCTTCATAAAGATGCAGTAACAAAAGCAGCACATTTTAAAAACGATTTATGAATCATATATAAATAATATCATATATGATATTATTATATATAAATAATATTATTTGGATATATCAGAGCCATTTTAAATTTTTTTTAATTTTTAACTGTTCCAACCCACCATTCAATTCTCGGTTGAATTTTGATAACATTCAATTTTCTAATAAAACAATTTTATGTGGAGATCTAAATACAGATAGTGTACGCTGGAATTATAGAGACACAGACAGTGCAGGAAGAGCTATGAAGAACCTCTTGGATTACAATAATCTCGAACTGATCTACAAAACTTCTGACACTCCTACTTACCGTCATTATAATGGAAGTAGTACTAACCCTAATTTAACTTGCTTCAGGCGACTTAGCAGATGAGGCTAACAGAGAAAAAAATTATGATCGTGGCTCTGGCCATCGCATTATTGTTACTTCATTCCGAATAAAGGGGAAAATATCTAAAGAACAGTATTATTTTAAGAACAGGTTAAACTTTAGGAAGGCCAGTTGGAAGGCTTACCAAGATGAATTGGAGGTTCTTTTTACTAAACCAATAAAATATAGAAAAACAAATGTAGATTCCTCCTTGTTGTATTTTTGCAAGACCATTTCGACAGTGGCTAAACGTTGAATACCTAGAAGTAAACAATACAACTTCAAACCCTTCTGGAATGATCAACTTACTCTGTTAAGGGGACAGTCTGGTCAGGCCCGTACTAAGGCCGAAAATTCTAACAATCCGGAAGATGTCAGAAACGGGAGAAAGAGTATTGCAGTTCTCCGTAAAGAAATCAATTTAGCAAAGCGCAAGAGTTTTAATAGTTTTATAAATAATATTGAATATCGTAAAGACGGTGCTGAAGTTTTTAAATTTGTAAATAAATTGAAACGTGACGATCCCTTTCCTTAAGAATACCAATAATTTTTAAAGGAAAGGCTTTCAAATTTGACAAGGATATCTTTAACGCTTTTATGAATTTTTATGCTTCTGATCAACGTTTGAGTGGTGAACTTAAAAAAGATCAAAAGCTGACGAAAAAATTGATCAAGGAATGTCATGAGACTTTGGGATTTGGACAAGAGATTTTTAATAGAGATTTTGCCATTTTAGAATTAGAAGAAGCTATTAAATTTCTAAAGATAGGAAAGAGTCCAGGCCTGGATATTATGCATCCAGAGTTTATAAAATATCTAGGATATAATGCGCAAATGTTCCTTCTATCTATTTTTAATCACAGTTATCTTATCTACCCACTACGTGGAAAAAAACCATTATTATCCCTATTTTGAAAAAAGATAAAGCTGCACATAATATCAAAAGCTGTCGACCTATTGCATTGACTAGTGTTTTGTCGAAGATTATGGAAAAGATGATAGTCTCTAGACTAACTTGGTTTCTGGAGAATAACAGTCTGTTGTCTCCTAAACAAGATGGATTCAGACAATATCATTCCACTGTCCAGCAGGTGTCTTATGATAGTCAAGCTATTAAGGATTTTTTAGACAATATCTTCTCTGTCCTGGTAATATTCATATACTTTGAATCAGCTTATGATAAAGTATGGCAATTACGTACTATTCAGAAATTACAGAACTTGGGAATAAATGGCAGGATGTTTTTATGGATTAAGAATCACAGCGTTTTTCTGCTGATAGATATGGCTGGAACGTTTCTAGATTTAAACAGACTGAAACTGGCCTCCCATAAGGAATAGTCATCAACTCAATTTTTTTTTTATGTTTTTCTTAAAGATTTACCGAAGACTCTGGCACCGTGGGTAGATTCTGCCCTTTTTGCTGACGATTTGGTTATCTGGAGAAAAAGAAGCAGGATGGTTTAAATGATATTCTTAATGATGCTTTGAAAGAGCTGGAATATTGGTGGCAAAGGAATTGCAGGAGAGTAAATCAGGATAAGAGCACGTGCCAGTTCTTCTCTCGGAACAGACACATTTTTACCGCGAAGTTGGCATATAAGGGTGCAGATGTTCAACATCACGAGTCGTCAAAATATTTGGGTTGCATCCTCGATCCACGCTTAAATTGGAGGAAATATGCAGAACATTTGAAAAATAAAACTGTAAGAAGACTTGCTGTCTTAAAACGTTTGGCGGGTTCAAGGTTGAGCTGTGACAAACAGACATTGACGTCTACTTACAAATTATACATTTAAGCAATTATTGGTCATTGTAGCGAGATGCTCATCACGGCTCCGGAGAATGTAGTCCAGATCCTCGAAGTCTTCCAGAACCAAGCGTTACGCATAATTACTGGGGCAGTGAGATCTATTTTTGTTCTTGCAATGCAGCTATTAACCGGTTTGGAACCTGTTCATGACTGTATTCAGAGAAAAGCAATCCTATTATACCAGAAGCTGGTGCGTTTGCCCGAAAACCCTTTTTGGAGGAACTTTAACAAGGAAACTTCTAGGAATTTTAAAACTCAAACTGGCTTTGTACAGGCTGCTCAGAGAGAATCTGGTGCTTTGGAGTTGAGCCAAGATTATTTAATTTTACTTCCTCTCCATTGTCCCTTGGACTTTTTGAACTTAAATACAAATTTTGATCTTATTCAAGGAGTCGTTAATAACGAAATGAGCGATTCACAATGAAGATCTATTGCAATGCAAACTATTGGGGTTCGCTACCCTCAAAATGAGTGGTTGCATGTCTACGCCGATGGCTTTATGTTAGAGAATACGCGCGGTGTTGGAGCAGGTATCCTTAGCGAGCTTTTCAGTTTTTATTTACCAATGGGACCTCTTATTACTGCCTTTGATGATGAAATCGAAGCTGTTACTGTAGCTATTCAACAACTGTCGATTCGTAGCCACTCTTTTGCACAGGCAGTCATACTGTCAGATTCCAAAAGTAAGCTTCAGGCTCTTCTGAATAATCAAAATAGTTCCCAAAGAATCTTAGATTGTAGGCATTTGCTTAAGGCAATGGCACACAGAATTTTTTTCCAATGGATTCCAGCCCACTGTGGAATTATGGGAAATGAAAAAGCTGATACTTTGGCTAAGAAAGAAACTTTCATAATGCAACGCATTAATCGACGTTTTCATTTCATACGACTAAATTGTTTGTTAACCTGACTCTTAAGAGGATTCTTAAGCAGGATATGATTCAACGTGCTATGGATAAGAGCTGGAGGATTCTTGGGAAGAGACAACTTTAATTCCCAGTTTTCCAAAAAAGACAGCGGTATTTTGTGTGACTCATATCAGCCTATGATTTTTGAACATTTAAATAATTGTACTGCACTTTCTCGGTATGACGACATTGTTAAAAAGTACTGGAGAGCTCGTGAATTAGGCTTAAGCGCTAATGCTTGGCATTTGTAAAATAAAAAAAAAATTATATATATCATTTAACAAATCCAGAGCTTCTATTTGAAGGCTATAACCAGCCTCCTGGTTCCACAAAGAGATAAATTTAAATAAGAGAAGGAAAGAGATGCACAGTTCAGCATGGATATTCCTTATTGTGCAGAATGGTCCAAAAATACAAAAATATAAATCTTATCTTAGACTTTCCATAAAAGAACAAATTACCAATGGCAAGAACTATAGAATAAAGAATCTACAGGATGACATACATACCTATTCTACCCCAATTGCAATAGTGACACCAAGAATACAAAATCCTTTTTAATAAGTTATATTACTGGACATGTCCTGTTTATTTTGATCAAAGGAACTTCATAGACACTGATACCTGTACACGTGCCCAAAAGGGAACAGTGATCACTATCTTTTCTTATGTCCTCTCACGAAACATTTTCATATTCGTACACCCAGAAATATTGATATATCCTTCAAAGGAATGATCATCAAACTTCAACATCTTCGTTCTAATATCAAACAAATTCATCAAAAACTTAACACAGTTGGATTAGATCTACGCAGAGTAACCCCATCTACAACAAACGAAATATAAAAAAATATTTAATTCCGACCTTTTAGAATTTTAAAGAACAATTATCCATCTTTGTAACAAATACTTATTTATCTTGATCATAGCAACAAAAGACTTAAGAAATCCGTCATAAACAAAATTCAATACAAAAACTCAGTCATGACAGTAAATTAAAACAGAAAAGACGAGTCATTATATTAACTTGCTGAGTCATGGTAAAAATGAGTCATGAATACTGTATGAGTCGTGTAAAATATACGAACTTAAACCATAAACATTTTTACATAAACTTGACACTTTACATAATCATGAACACTTTAATGACTCATGAACTCTGACTAATGAGTATTGAAAACTGCTTGTGATGGTGAAATCTTATTCTCTTCTACATTTTGTACTTCTGTTTTATTAATTTTATTACATGATACATCATGTATTATGTGTTTAAACATTTGATTCTAAATTTTATTATATAATATATTATGTATTATTCTATACTTTATTTCTATATTTTATTTTCTA
>KK122125.1:192645-218367 GCA_000611955.2 Stegodyphus mimosarum | reverse complement strand
TTATGTATCATTTTATATTTTATGTATTATTCTATATTTTATTTTCTATTTTTTTCCATATATTAAGTATTATTCTAAATTGGTCATATGATATATTCTGTGCTAGCTTAATGCAAAACTTGTTTTATTAGATTTTTCTCCTTCCCCAAATGTACAAACTGATCGAGATATGGTCATATCCGGTGGGCTGATAATTGATTATCTTCAGCTTTATTCTTCTATCCTTCCCTCCTCAAATAACCTCACCTATAAAACCCAAATTTACCAAATCCCTACCACGCAAACGCTTGACCTCATAGGGGTTTAAATTTGCTCTAGTCGGTTAGTGTTTAGGAGATATACCTGTTCTATCTTTAATGAAGTTTCTGGGGCATCCAATACTTTTACCCGTCCCTGTCCAGAATGGTCGCATAAATTGCAGTTAAAAATTTCTTATAAATGCCTTAAAAAGGATATCGCTAATTGATAATAAATGGTTTAGTTTGGTTTAGTTTATAATGGCAAAGCACACTAGAGATATCAGCCTGAGAGGGTAGGATGAATTCATGGAGGACTTTCTAAGGGAAACTGGCTCGTATACACGTTACACATGGGAAAAACCACGAACACGTTCATGCAGCCAGTTCATTCGCTTGGATTGGAACCCAGGCCGTAACTACCAGCGTTCAACGATTTTACCGCTAAGCCGCTTGTCAGCCTAATTGATAATGAAATCAGTAACTGAATAAGCAATTCATATAAGCAAATATGCATAATGTTGCATGTATAAACCAAAGAAAAGTGAATTATGACTCTTCGATATAAATTGTTTGTAAACCTTAACTGAAAAGGTTTTCAATTCGAATCGTAAAACTGGTTAATTTAACATTTTTATCGAGTGCGTTTCGTTATTTTATATGCTTTGTAGTATTGAACGATATTAATGCACAAATATTATAAACAGCATTCGAATAAATACAATGTTAACATTAATATAATTTTTTAAATATTCGGTATTAAGCCGCATGCCTTTATGGAAATTTAGAGTATACTCATGCATGTTACATTTCGCAATACAGATACTATTTAATGGTTCAAAATGACAGTTAACTGTTTTAATGCACATAATGGGCAGTTGAACAACATGATCCCATAACGTAGCACATAAACTGTTAATGCGGCGTTATGCATAATAATTCCTAATGCCACATTCACACACATTGCTAAAATGACAGTACGGTGATAAACTTTGAAATTTATGGAATTATTTATACCTGCTAATTCTGATTATTCAGGAATGTCATTCTTTAAAAAACAAAATTTTGCTTTGCAAAATTCTTATTAAATATGGAAATTGAAAATAAATGAAAAATGGTGGCTAAGGAAGTAGAGATTTAATTTAGTATCTGGATGTTTATTTTGTTTCTTAAATTCCTTTCTTAATAGAAATACTTCAAAATTTTAACTATGTGATATAAAGATTGTAAGCTTGGTAGAAAGCTATTGGAGATACAGGGGTATTTCAGCATATCGGTTACAAACTTTCAGGAGAGATAGAATACACTTAGACGATGGAAAATCACATAGTAATGATAATCGGAAGCGCTTTCTTGGCGCGTTAGTAACGACACAAAACGCAAAAAAGGAAGGACACGAATGATGGAACAAAACATGTTTTATTATGTTTAGGTGTTCGAAATTACGACCACGCACCGTAATCCAGGCCTCACATTGTAAGGTTTTAGTTAAACTAACAAAGTTTTATTTTAATTTTAATTTTTCTATCTCTTCTCATTTTCAACTTCCCGTTAGAAGAAGCGCGCGTTTTCAGCTTATGCTAATTTAAAGTAGAGCCAAGTTCTATTTAAGCAAGAGGTAGAAACCTCTCAGGGTGAGAGAGCTTTTAGTTTTAGATCACGGTCACTCTATTCGACGTTCGCCTGACTAGCTAGCAGTTAAATTCTAAGCCATAGTGCTTGTTACGTCAGTGCTTATTGAAATAAATCCAAGTGCGTTAGTATTAGTAAATCTTGCTAGGCACCATTTAGTTAGAGGCCAACCTCGCGTATAGCTCTGCGAGCAACAACTATTTAAGTTCTACTTAGCTTTAGTTTAAATATTATTTAATTGTTCATTTTAGACCCAAGTGTGGTCTTTACTTTCTGTATCCCTCCCGAGTTGGGAAGTGGTTTGTAAATAATAGTAATTTAATAAAAGAGGATTTTAAATCCCTTTCAAGTGCAGTTATTCTCCAACTCAATCACAGAACATAGCTGCATTCAGCTTGTAGAGACATTAGGTTATTTCGATGCAGGAGGCATGAAAAATATGCAATGCCTTCGCCGGGGATCGAGCCACGGACCTCTGAAATACCGGCTCAGTGTGCTGACCATTACACCACGAAGGCACGCTAAGAATGTGGGAGATATACCTTATAAGCTCCCTGTTCCAGATCAGGACTTTAAGCTGTCACGAAGATGTTTTCAAGGAATATGCACCGAACACTCAGTCCTGACAACATCTTCGGCGTATGTATTGATCTGCATCAAGCATGGAAGATGCATAACGCACGGTTCCTGCATCATGGTCCGGGTGGTCATTTCGAACACCTTCTTTGATGAGGATTGTCTGTTTTTGTTCTTATTTCTTAGTTTCCGCTGCACCAAGCATAATAAACATTATTCTCACACCCTGTTCGTATCCTTCTTTGTTTTTGCATTTTGTGTCAATGTTTTCAAGCAGTGTGTTTGAGATATATATGCAGTGATATGCACTGTGTTTGTTATGCTTAATAAAGAGAAACTTCTGATTCAAATCGATTATTTTGTTAAAGCATGGTTACTTGGCTGATTAAATTAAGAAAAATTTTGGTGAACTATCAGAAAAAGATGGAGGCCTTCGAGGAGGACTTTCTGAGGAAAACTGTCTTTTTATTCACGCTACATGTAGAGAAATCTTCGAAAACTCCCATGAAGCCAACTTGTTCGCTAGGATTTAAATGTTACAAATTTTAACTACTAGGGTTATAGAAGTTTTCATTTGAACATTAATAGGTTTAATTATCAGTTTCAGTAACATTATCCGTTTGGCCACTGGTGGACATTTATACATAAGGAAAAACCTTTGCAACTGCTGGGAGTGGATTGTAGGCAAAATTACAGCTGTTTTTTAACTTCGGGAGATGATTTAGATTTTGAAAGCATTTTTGCAGACATTCTTGTACTACATTTAATATATATATATAAGTAAGTTTCGTTGAAAGAGATGTTTGTCAATTGTATTTGAAAATACTTAATTGCTGAAAGTTGTGATGCATTTTATTAAGAAATACATTATATATTGTTTTTTATACATGATCTAAATTTCAACATCATTAAATTGTTACACGTGAATAAGATATTGACTTAAAAATTTCAGGCTATGAAATACTGCTGATAATAAATACTACGTTATCGTAGCATATTCTTAATTTTGCAGTTGCAATGTTTTTCAACCTGCTGACGATAGATGAAGGTAAATTATACCACTGAATATCCGACAGCAGTCGGATACCATAATTGGCAATAGTCTGGGCACAAGATTGTCAAATAATCAGAGGGAACTAGAATTATGTTGTTATGACATAACAAAAAATGAACTGTAAGGTTTTGTAATTATAACGTCGTTTAGAAATATCTTTGGATGAAAAATGCATTTATGAGAACTAACATATCCGCATTAGTACCATCATAAAAAATGATTAACTTGAATTGTAAAGTTTACAGAGAAGTGTATTTCTATCATGACATGGACTAAATAATAGTTATAACTAAATGCTAAGTTTCGTTGCAAAAGGCTGGCAGAAATATTTAGGATTTAGCATAAAAACACATAGTATTTCGCTTTTGCTTTTTAATCATTGAGTGTGTCAAGAAGATAAATGGTTCATTGTTCTACTCTGTCTTCCCAAATTTCCTCTCAGTTTTTCAACAGTGCTTCTTTCTGTACTAGTTAGTTGCAGAAAAATAATGAACTTGTCAATAATTAAAAGAAAAGTAAGATTGATGAGGAAAATAGAAAAACAGCTGAGGAATTTTATTAATGATATAACAGATTATACGGGTTTAACAGATTTTTATTATTCATCAAGGTAATTGCAAATTTTTAAGTTAATATATTGCTTAAATCATTCTAAAACTTACCAAGATAACCCATATTAAGGAAATATCTCTTGTAGAAGACTGGAGAAGACTTATTGGAACATATTTGTCGGTTTCTAATACCATTTGCATACAGTTGGAAAGTTTTATTATCTTCATATGCAGCGAAACGGACAATATATCGGGTAATAGATCTGGATAATAGATCACTGTTTTTGAGAACATCTTTGGTAGTCACGTTTTTCAAGACGACACTGCATCAGAAGAACGCGATCATCTGAAATCTTGGATAGAGATTTCAGGAAGATGGCACTGTATTTGTAATTAACAATCATAATAATACTTCATATATTTGAGGAAACACCCTTCTTATAATCTACGCAATGAAACCTGATAAAAGTAATTTTCTTTCATCACCTAGCAATATTCATTATGTAGCGCAAAGTATTTCGTTGTTTAATTATTGAAGGTTAAAAATTAAATATAATAGCTTCAATTTACAAAATAGTTTCAAAATATTTGCAGTTTCTATAGAAGAAATCCATGGCACGAAACAATAATCGCTTGGTAAGAACCCCGCGTATTACATGTCCATGTTTATCTAGAAGAAATGCTGAAAAAAAAAAAAATTCCATTCATGCCAGCAGTATCTTAATCATTTTCTCAAGTCAACATTATTTAAGCTTCGTCAAGTTTGAATTCATTCTTATTTTTTTTGTATTAAAATTAGATTACTTCATGTTCAGATTTCTCCTATGCATTCTCAATAGTTATTAAACATGTTCCACTTTTCCGTTTACTTTCCCAGTAAAATATAATAAAAGTAATACCATCATGGAAAAAGGGAAAAAAAAAAAAAGGAATGTTTCAGATTTGAAATTACGTCCAAAGGGGCGTTTTTTTAACATTTTGTGTGTTACCTTTATTTATTAAATATCATGTTCTTCGCACTTAAACCATAAAATTCAATTAAAGAACAATATCGCAAAATAATTTTAAACTGAGTGTATCTTTAGAATTTCCTATACACAGTCTCACGCGCCATTGCTCGCTTTAAAATCGTTGAGTTTCTTAATCAAAAACTCATAAATGCTTTACAAAATATGAAACGGATAGTAAAACAAATTCCAAATTTGGGCTTCCTGATGCCCATATTTGGGTGGAGACGTACGTTATTCAAAATTTAATGGCTCTAAGTATTGTTGTTTTATCACAATGCGAGAAACATACATACATTTAAGCACAGTCCTCATTATTTAATTTCTTTACATATAATATAGGGCTCTAATATTTGGTGGCAACAATTTAAAAAGTGATTTGCCGTTTGTAGTGAATCAGTGCAAAATGCTGAAAGGAAATTAAAAGCCCTTGTGGGAAAATTGCCCCTTTGGGCTAAAAAAAAATCTGAAAGCTTTCCGATTTCAGATAACGCCCAAAGGGGCGTTTTTTTAACGTTTTGTGTGTTACCTTTATTTAATAAATATCATGTTCTTCGCATTTAAACCAAGCATTCAATTCAACAGCAATATCGCAAAATAATTTTAAAATGAGCATATCTTTAGAATTTCGGATCCAAAGTCTTGCTCTTTGGAGATAAAAATGTTTTTTTTCCCTACAGTGTTGCCATTTTTGGTTTGAAATTGGTGAGTTTGTTAATAAAAAATTCTTTAATGTCTGACAAGATGTGCAATAGATAATAAAACAAATTAAAAGTTGCAAATTAAGGTTTCCAGATGCCCATATTCGGCGAAGGATTACGTTATTTAAAATTTGATGGCTCTAGGTACCGTTGATTTATCACAATGTCAGAAACATATATATATTTATGAAGATTCTTCATTATTTAATTTCTTTAAATATAATACAGGACTGTAATATTTGGTGGGAACAGTTTGCAAAGTGAATCAACGCAGAAATTGAATCAATGCAAAATGCCAAAACGAAATTAATAGCCCTTCTGAGTTAACGCCCTTTGGGGTAAAAAAATATTAGACATGTATTTTAGAAAACTTAATGCCAACAATTAGTTATTTTGCATAAAGGGTGCCATTAAATATAGCACCATGCGGGAAGAAATAAGCTTTTATAGTTTCTGTTGGCATTAGGTGTTGTATGTAACCAACCTCTAGAGAATGATTTGGCTCTCCAAATAGACCGACAGCATAGGAATCGAGGATTTTTAAAAAGTATATTCTTCGATAGCTTTGACCGTGTAAACAAATTTTTGAAACTGACAAAAGTATAATTTTTAGTGCATGTTTTTAGAGTTGTAAAACGTTTGGTATTTTTAGGGTTAGTGTGCATAAAAGTGTCATTTTTAGAGTTATAATGCACTTGGCGGGATTTGTAGTTTATATGGGTACTTACATTTTATCTGGGAGTTATGGTAGGCATCAAAAATGGCGATAATTTGCAAATAAATGTCTGCTTTCCAGTTGCAACTATGCTTTTAAACTTTATTTAGCAAATAAACAACAGGGGATTGCTTCCAAATCTCGACAGCGAAGTACGCGGTAAAGTATATACGTAATAAGATAATGCATGCCCTGAACTAATGTGATAGAAACCCAATAGTGGAAGACCATCATATTATTCAATAAACTCTCCTCCCCCTTTCCCAATAATTTGGTAGTTATATTACGCAGGACAGATATACAGTACTTACTAAAAACAAAGACCAGTCACAGGAGCCGAACTGGTCAATAAAATCAAATCATGTAGGCCAAAGTATCATTTTTGTGAAAGAAACCTGAGTATAGTGGTTAAGTCAATCATCAACTGGAAAACTCTCACAGCATTCATGTACAGCATTTTAATTTTTAAGCGCATAAGAGCATTGCATTATTTCAGAATTACGGTTAGAAAATGAAATGTGAACCAAGTTATTTTTTTTATTCGAGAACTTTCTTACATTATTTTAGATATGTTATTTTATTTGCCAATGCATATTAAAATCGCGGTACTTTCATTTTCTTTTTTTATCATTTTCATTATAGAATTCGATGTTGTTGGAACATCTGACTGCGCTAATAAAAAAGATTTATTGATAACGTCATACTAATTTACAAATTAGATTATGAAGACTGGAGAATTTCCATGTGAATGATTCACGCAGATCCGGCTAGTAATATAAATTTTTTACCCTTTGGATGTTTCAGAAAGTTGCGAGTTTCAGGCAAATCTCACGGGAATTTTCTGCCCGAAGGAACGAATGGTTTTAGAACAACACCATCCCAACGCCTGGCCTTGCTAACTGCTAATAAGCTTTCGCTCCGGATGGAATTCCAAAACAGAACCTCAGGGGTTGCGATCCGAGGATCTCCCATTCTTTTTCCTCCATCACCAGCTCTCGAAAGCATTTTGGCTCGCCGTGTATTTTGAATGCCCCTTTGCCATACATGCGCTATATGCTTAAGGCCAGTTTACGTTTGTCCGAGCAACTCGTAGCGAGCAGCTCAGCTCGGTACGACTTCTCGAGTAATGTAAACGCTCACTTCGACCGAGTAGAAATGTAGGGGAGATGAGTCAGCGCTTCCGTTTCTACTTCGAACAGGTTGAAAAATCTATCCGGGCAGTTAGTCAGAGTAGTGTTCACAGAGAGTATATTCTATCATATACAAAATGCGGAAATGGAGCGATAACAAGACTATGGCATTTTTTAACGCACACGCTTCTTATGAAGTGTTATGGAACGCTTCACTAGCAGAATATAAAGATAAAAATCTCCGACAGAAGGCTTACGAGGACATTATTAAAACACTAAAATTTGAGGGCATTGGAGCTGCAGAACTCAAGCAAAAAATAAATAACTTTCGGTCAACGTATCTCCAGGAGCTTAAAAAAATTGCTGACTGGAAGAGGTCTAGAGATAGCGTATATAAAACGTCTATAGTATGGTTCAGTATGGCAGATTCCTTTTTATGTCCCCATGTGGCTCAAAGGAAAACACAAAATAAATATTTTTCCTTGAAATATACTTAATAACTGTACATGAAGTAACGTTTTTCACAAATATCTGACTCACTGATATACTGATGTAATATATTTTAATTATGTTTAGTAATATTAAATATGTTCCTTCACACGTTTTCTGAGTTTATATTTTCTGCATTCTATATATAAACACTGCTTCATTAATAAGTTGCAAACTTCTATACTTCTGTGAGTTTATATTAATTTTTCTATAAGCATCCCCACATGAGCATGCAATAAATATTATGATTTTATAAGCTATAAAAATGGAATTAGGAAAATATATATATATATATATGTTTTATTGGGGATATTTAAATTTGTTGCTTTGTATAAAAACATTCTGGGGTATAATTTGTTACGATTCTGCTTGGCTGTGAAACACTGACTACAAGTACTTAAGGTTTATACAAATTATGCTAGATGAATTCAAATTTTGTTAAATTAGCCTTTTCAGCATTTTAAAAGTAAAGTATAATCACTATATTTAATCATTATTAATATTTGTTGATATCACTTTATATATTATTTGTGTGTTGTCCAGAAACATAATTTCAATAGGATCCAAAAAGTAACAATTTGCGATAAATATCTTCCTGTTGGAACTATGCCATAATACATACATATTCTTTTACCTGTGATAACATAAGCAATATTCCCATGTTTTTTCTTATTTATTTAAGATTTTCTGAATAATTAGATGGCTGTTATACAGTTTGTTCCTGTAAATATTCCGCGTATTAATTTTGTAATCTGCTCTGGAAATAATACAGATCCAGTCAGAACTCTGCATAATTAATTACATGCACACACAGCTACTGATTCTGTATCAACAAATATATTCTTTCTATTAATAAGTGATAAAAGACATTATTACTTTTACATTATTTTGTAAATGTTTAATTAGACGTAAAAGTTATTTATGTAACCTGTTTAAAGATTCTCTTGTTCAAGTAAACAATGATAATATTAGAACAAGTTTGTTAATTTGAATTTCATTAACCACAACTGGCTAAATACAATAAATACAATTGGCTGCTCAATATGGTTCATTCAGTTTGGGTTTGGTTATCTTCAAAATTGGAGGTTCAACAGAAGCCCTTCATGTTTTCTTCTCTTTGTAATACAAGATAGGCTTTCAACTTTCACAAAGCCATGCGTTCATATACAAAATGTGTCTTGTTCAGACAGATAAGCTTCTCCGGGATTCAAACCTGGACCCATCGATATGGCAATTGCCCACAGTGCCACTGGGCGGCACAGCGCACATATAGTCAAGCTATACTCGGGGGCTGAATTCACGTCCTTGGTTTCGAGCTAGCACTCAGCCTTCGTTATCTACTATACCATTCAGGGCGGCGCTTTTCAGTTAATGTTTATAAAATAAATATTTATCAGGAACTTTAGAGCAAACTGTTTTACAGATCATAAAGATTCATCTGAATGAATTCAATAGATTTTTATAAAATATACGCATAAATAAATCATTAGATCCAAAGTGAATATTTTCAAAATTATAAGATTAAGCTTACGAAATACAAAAATTTCAAAATATTCACAGTAATTCAATAGTTAGTAACCGAAGCATTTACTTTTTCGAGCATTTGAAAACTAGTGATTATAATAATTAGACATCCGGATGTCTAGATTTCGAATAATCGGAGATCTCAAGCATTTTATTTTAGAAAGTAATTCTTTTACGAATATTAATTTATTGAAGAGAACACTAAATTGTAAAAATACTACAAAAATTATTGAATAAATAAAAAAAGTAAAGACTAAAAAAGTAAAATAAAATATGAAGGCTTTCAGATTTTATATTACGCCCAAAGGTATACACAAAACGTTCTTTTCAACGTTTTGTGTATTACCTTTATTTGTTAAATACCATGTTCTTCGCACTTAAACCGCACAAAATTCAATTCAACAAAAATGTCACAAAATATTTAAAAACAGCATATCCCTAGAATTTCCGATACACAGTCTCGCGCGCTGGAGATAAAAATACTTTTTTTTTCTAACGGTATTGACACTGCTCGCTGTTAATCAAAAATTTTAATAAATAAAATTAATTTTTAATAAAAATTTTGATTTTCATTAAAAAATTTAAATTTAAAGTTTAACAAAATAGGAAATATACAATAAAACAAATCCAAATTCAAAATTAGGACTTCCAGGGACTCATATTCAGGTGGAGGACTACGTTATTCAAAATTTGTTGGCTCTAGGTACCGCTGTTTTTTCACGATACGAGAAATATACATACATTCATGCATATTCTTCATTGTTTAATTTCTTTAAATATAATACAGGGCGATAATATTTGGTGACAGCAATTTAAAAAGTAATTCGCCGTTTATAGTGAAACGCTACAAAATACCGTTTTGAGACTAATAACCCTCTGTGCTAATAAATAAAATTAATGGATGAAGTTGATTTTACTAAAGCTGATTGAAAGTGGTTTTTCTAAGAGGATTAGCAAAGAAATTATAATGAGCTATGAAAAAATATCCAGTAAAATCTAGTGACACTTATTAATAGATTAATAATGAATTCATGTAAGATGTTTTACAGGATCACCCAAGGTGATTAATAAGCGAATAATTAATTGATTAAGAAACATTCACTAAAAGTAATTAAGTGCTTCTTTTTACGGATACAAATAGCTAAAAGGATATCAATTGATCAACGAGGACACGGCTAAAAATGGTTTTATAATAAATGAATAGTGAAAGAAGCATTAATCAAAAGGCAGCAAGTTATAAATTGCAATAAAGGAATTAAAAAATAAAGTTAAGAAAATTAATTTATTACTAATAAATTCTCTTTTATTTTTTTAATTTGTTATTAATCAGAGAGTATTAATTTCTAATAATAATCAATGAGCTTAATTTTGTGCAATTTCTATGAATAATTAATTAATTTCCCAAGAGGCTTCACATAGAAACATTGTTGGGTTAATATAATATTAGTCTAATAACGTCTGTCAAGCCATAAATCTTACATTCTAAAGAGGCCTTTGCTAAAGACTTTAAAATTCGCATATTTTTCGTCGAAGTAATTAGAAATAACGTTACTTCCTTGTAAAAGCAAACACCACTCTTCGAAACACCACTCTAATCGCCAAAATTAACAATTAATTGTATAGTCTGTAGCATATAAATTTCAAATGTCGCCAGTAGCTTACGCGGTGGCTGCTGCTTTAACATGGAAATAAGGATATTGCTATAAGTTGATCAAAACCATTTAAGATTGTGTAATACCTTTACTTGAATACAATTTACAATTTTCCTAAAATTGCAACTAATTGCTTAATTTCCTTCATGTCGTACTGTACTGCACTGGACGACATAACGGTTTCGCAATTCGAAGATCCGAAGCTCATACGTTAGGAAAAATACGACTGCTTCCTGAAAATAAAGAAATCTCTTTAAAATTATAAACCAGGATTCGGTAACCTTACAGCTGTGGTGTGCCAAACCGATCTACCAATATGATTCAGGGTGCACCACAGAAGGAAATATTTAAAACAATTCGATTCCCGCAGCAATGCATGCAGAGTTACGAAACAGAGGTCAAGAATATAGATTTAGAGTTTGATTTTATATTAATTATGCATCATTTAAAGGTATTTATTAATATGAAACAAACAAAATAAAATATAGCTATTCCATCAATATAAAAAATCTTATGCATACACCACATGATTTCCGTGTACGGAATATAAAACTCTAAGCACTTTTTATTGCATTTCGTTTAAAGTTCTTGGGTTGAATTAAAACTATTTCGTCGATAACGCATAAACTACAATAGAATAAAAGCACTCTTTAAAATTCACTATGTTTGTTTACCATAGAAACACTCTGGCGCTAGGTTCACTTAACAGCGTTACATCTCATTCATTTTATAACTCAAAATGAAAAAAAAAAAAATTACGTTATCTGAAAAATTATCTAATCTTTGTCACATGCTCTGTTCAAATACTATAATAAATCTAAAACGATGTATATATATATATGTATAAAAAGACGCAGTTTTTTACAGACGATTCAGTATTTCTCATTCAATTAATTCAGTTCTCACTTCAGGCAAAAATACATAAAAACTCAAAATACCTATAGTAAAAATTATGAAGTAAATCGTAGACACTTATTTCCTCGAATAAATTCCAAAATGAATTAAGCATGATTTAATTCGCAATAATACAAGAAAGCGTTATGTTTGTTTTGCGAAGCTTTTTCTCTAGTTTGGCAACAAATCCACTATTCTGCTCAGTTTCAAAGGTAAACAAATATGGCTGGCATGGAAAGAATGGTTAGTCTTGCTTAGTCGCACTTAAACAACTTTTAAATTGTTGATAATTCTGCAATTATAACACGCAAGTTAACTAAAGCCATAAAGTCCTTAACCAAAAGATAAGAACAACATAAGTCAATCATTTTTAAAGCAAAAAATAAACAGTTTACAAACATATAAGAATAAAGAAACTGAGCTCACTGAGCCGAGTAACACACTGGATATATACATATACATATATTTATGTACTTTTTTTGGTGCGGCCGATTGCATCTGTAAAAGTTTTGCTTTCGGCAACTATACAATGAGCAATTACGAAACAGCGTTCGTCGCATTAGGTTTGGTTCCAACTCTTTGACAAAAAACATAACTTGTACCTTATATCCAGTAACAGCTGTTTTTATAGCATCAAATTTCTCATCGAAATTCTGAAATAAGGATTGTTAGTTTGATTCTGATGTTAGTTTGAAAATGTCTTTGTATACCTAATGTGACACAACACACATATAACATGATTCTTTTTATGTACGAATATATATTCATTCATCCACGAGTCTTGAAAACCGAGAACTTTGGGCTTTTTTTTAGTGGACATTTATTTAAATATATAGGTATGAATTGTCGGAATAATTAAGCAAACAAGATACAAGTTTTGAGTGGTGTAGAGTGCCGCTGAGAATTGTACTGCGTGTCAAATCTTCACGCGTGCCATAGGTTGCCGACGCCTGTTATAAACATTAGTTTATTTACCTCATTCCATTTTAAGTGGCACAAAAGATATTTATGTTCATATAATTATTATAGTACACTTGTGGAGGTATTAGGATTTTAGAAGCCAAGATAAATGTGAAAAATCAATTATGTTTTCGCCGATATTCAAATCACGGATATTCCAATTGCTAACTGGACGCGCTGCGACTTTTACCATGAGAAAGGAATGCAATAATACCTTGCATATTAACAAGTGAGTTAAATTTTACAATCTCTGGAATTTCGTTATTTTACAGGAATTGCTAAGAGGGCAATAATTCAAAGTTTGCATTGGAAAATATTAAAATGTAGCTTATCTGATTTTATTGATAAAAAAAAATTGGGAAAAATAAATCACTACTTCATAAATTTTTTATTTTCTTGTGCGAAGCAAAGCGCAAAAAATTTTGGTTTTCGCGAAAAATTTCGGGTTTCAGATTTCAACGGAAATGTCCATTCTGAACATTCCCGATTCCACTTTGACAACAGATTGTAAAATGGATTCAAAATTAATTCAAAATGAATTTTTTGTGACGGCTTTAAGTACGTCTGTACGTATGCATCTCGCATGACTCAAAAACAATTAAATACAGAAGTTGAAATTTTGTACATAGAACTGCTGTAACATCTAGTTATGCATCTCCCTCTTTTATTTCAATCGGCAGAACCGAAAGTGTATGTATACCCAATCTCCTTATCCGACTTAAAAGTTCTTACCGAGCTTTTACTTTCGCAGTCGTTGGTCATAGTCATGTACTTCCAATTACAGAAGTGTTTTAAGTGGCAAAAATACAAATACTTCTGAAATTTCAAATTAAAAAAAATAATTTTGGACAAATAACAAAGTCTAATTTTTAATACGGTCTCTCGTTCCTTATGAAAGCAGAACAGAAACACATCAAATGAAACAAACAACAAAAAAAAAAAAAGTAATGCAAAACTCAGAGTTGTGCTACTAATATTACATCCTATACTTATATCTGAGAATATACTCGTTATGAAAAAATAAAATTGTAAAATGTTTGATTACCGTACGAAAAAAATTGTCCGGAATATTTAATTTCAAAATCTGCAGTTTTGGCGTCATTTTCATTTGCCTTGAGGGATCGGTTAGTTAAGTTTCAGTTTAACTCGAGGAAATCAGTTTAAATGAAATGCAGCAAGAAATGTGTAATAAAAAGAAGTAGTCAAATTTTTACTTCCTTGTATGAAGTAAAGCAAGTATTGTAATCGCGGAAAATTTCGGGTATCATATTTCAACTGCTCTCGGAACCATCTGAACGATGTTTTTACGTGAAATCTGTACTTACGGACTGAATAAAGGACTGTTTTCGTCAAAAAGGATTGTAAATTGGGTTTAAAATGGATTCAGAAGAGATTTTCTTCTTGACATCTGTACGTACGTATGTATCTATCTCGCATAACTCAAGAACGAGTAGATGTAGAAGGCTGAAATTTTGTATATGGGACTACTATAATATGCACCTCCATTTTTCGTTGCAATCGGCTATATATATTAGTGGGAATATATATATATATATATATTCCCACTCTGTTAGCTGGCTCGGTGAGCTCAGTTTTTATTCTTATATATTGGTAAATTTGCATTTTTTGCTTTAGAAGTGATTGAATTATGTGGTTTTTATGTTCCTGTTAAGGTTTTATGCCTTTAGTTAATCTGCATGTAATAGTTGTAGAATTAGGAACAATTTAAAAGTGGGGAGTTAAGCCTAACGAACGGCCACTTGTTTACATTTGAAATGCAGTAGAATACTGAATTAAGTCAGTTTCTGCACCTTCAGTGTATTTTTGCCGAGTGGCATCAAAAGCAAACTTTCAGTTTTGTGCACCGAAAAGTCCACCTTCTTGCACGCTGCCCGAATTGCTTGCTTCTGTGCAGGAACTCTGTTTTTAATTGTAAAAATATTATTTTAACTGTCTTAACTGTATTTGGTGTTTTATGTTTCTCTGTAGTTTACAATTTTTTAATGAAGATATTTTGAGTTTTTATGTATTTTTGCTTTGCCGCGAAGTGAGAACTGAATGAATTGAATGAGAAATATATCTTTAACGAAATTCGAGGAAAGAAGTGTAAGCGAAATGTAGCAAAAAATGTGTATAATTTAATAGGCCACACAAGGAAGTCATTTGGTGTCCACATGAGATTTTTGTAACAATGGATAACATTCAATACGTAAATAGAAGAAAATTACAAGTTAGAACTTACTGAAGAAAAAGGAAAATTTAAGTAAAAGCTTGAAGTGTGATCTGAAAGCAGATTCCAGTTTAAAACGGAAAGCTGATGTAAACTACCAAATCGATGAAAAAAAAAAAAAAAAAAAACTTCTTATTAAGAAGAAATATCTATACATACATGCGCATGATATGTAGAAAAATACAAAAGTCTTTTGCAAATTCATCAGAATACATGAATATTCCCAGTTCTAGTATAAGCACAAATCAGTGGGAAATCTTACCAATATACTGGTGGATAAAATTAAGAGATGGAAAACATTTTCCGACAGTTCTAAAATACCAGACAAAACATGGGCATTTGGTGACGATATAATGTCACTGTGCCGCTGGTGTCGCTGGAGCTGAGTTTGTGTGTTCCTGTGGGCGTCGTAACGTCAGTAAGAGGTTATACAAATCTGCGTCTAGCTGCTCAGCTCATTCCGCTGTGAAACACAGTGGTGGTTTTTATTACTTTTCTTAACAATCTTGCTGTTCCATGCTTTTTTTTTTGATGAAATGAATATACATCATCGCTTAGACAAAGGTATGAGGTGCACAATAGTGGGCAGGCTTGAGGCAAGGCAATCCCAAACTCAGGTTGCAAGAGAACTAGATGTAACACCAAGTGCCATCTGTAATTTGTAGAATCAGTTTGAAATCAGCGGGACATTGTCCAAACGACCAGAACAAGGTCGCCTGAGAGCCCCAACGACTAATGACGACCGGTATTTGGTACTTTCAGCCAAGCGCCAGAGGACGTCTACAGCCACACCGTGACCTCGCTACTGTCATAGGAACATCAGTTTCAAGGAAGACAGTTGCCAGAAAGTTCTACGAGACAAGGCTTTATGCCAGAAAGCCCGCTATTTGCATCCCACTTATTCCCTTTTACAAAAGAGAGGGTTTACAATGGTGCATACAACACCAACACTGGACATAACTTCAGTGGGCTAAAAATTCTCTTCACGAATGAGTCCATATTCAGTCTACAACCTGGTTCTTGGTGATTCTTGATATGTAGAGAAACAGGGACTCGATACCATCCCAGAAACATCATGGAAAGGGAGTATTATGGTGGTGGAGGAGTGATGGTCTGAGTAAAGATCATGCAAAATACCCTCGCACCGCTCCATGTGTTTGACATTGGTTTCGTGAATGCCCAGAGGTATAGGCAGGAGATCCTACAATCCTATGTGGGATTTTTCAGAGGAGCTGTTGGCTATGAGTTCATTTTTATGGACAACAATGCACGACTATATATTTCCCACCTGGTTGATGATATCTGAAAAGCAAGGATATTCATCGGATGGACTGGCCAGCCAAATCGCCTGACCTTAACCTTATTGGACACGCTCGAGATGCTTCTGGGAGAACTATTGCAATACGCCAACCCCCATCCAGAACCATTCAGGAGTTAAAAACTGCTCTGCTGGAGTGGATGGATGCGATTTCACCAGGTACTCCTGAACTCTGTTGACAGCGCATGCTCTCTGTTTCTCAGAAGCAACCACACAGCATACTAGCCACATTTTCCCTGCCATCTTTCAACCTCAAGTTTGAACAACATTTGGACTCTTGTCCACCGTGAGTTCCCTGTTACTTTGTACACATCATTGTCATATAATAAGCTATATCCGTACCTAATTTCATTTATTTCTAACCAGTATATCTCGAGATATTTAGGCAAAAGTGTTCCATTTCTTATTTTTGTCCATTAGTGTATTTCGCTTTTACCTTGATTAAAAATAATGCCTACTAGAACTAAATTCTTGCCATGAATTAAAACCGAACTCAAAAGTGCTCCAATTTTATTAGCTCGAACTTTTATTTTTGTGTTTATATGAGAGGGGGGAAGGTAAATCACTACAACATTATTATCCCATGCTGCCGCTGTTTTAAAAGACTTTTGAGATCCGACTGGATAAATTGATTTCAGAAAATTGCTCTTACCTTTAAAATCTTTTTAATTTAAAAATTTATGTTTGCAATAACATCGTCATGCGATGCTTGTAACTATTCTATTTCACATATTAGAACCATATTGTTTGGGGCGATAATATTTTGAATCTGCGAAGTTTTGCCCTAGCTTTGCTTAGAACTGTGATATTCCATATCTGGGATGAATTTTTTTCTTGCTTTCTTTTCTATGACAATGTTTTGCTGGATGATGTGCTTCCCTCTGTATTGATTTCTCCGAGAGATTTTTACCACAATGCTTTTATCCGTAACCCAGACAGGTAACTGTAGACTAGACGGATATTAAATGAAGAACCTCCATCTCCTAGATTCTTGACTCCTGTATTTCTTAATACAGAATCTCTCCCTCAGGTTCTGTGTCTCATGTCTGAGATTCAGACATCGTCGTCACTGTCCCCCATTTCGAAGCCTTTTACTATTTTTAATAGCCTTTAAAAATGAAAAAATGCATTAAAACATATTTCTTATAAATTAATGACACTAAGCAATTAAATTAATAATGGCAATGCCCAACGCTTCATCTCGTTAGGCCATTTCAGTTACTAAATGTTTCACTGGAAATCTTTAATTTTCACCGATGACGGAGATGTATTTTCAATACATAATTTAAATTTGTTGGAATAAAAAATAATTGTATATAAAACTATATTTTAAAAGAGCCTTCACGTTATGCCTTTTTCTACTAGTGTTCAAAGAGAGAGTATTTAATAATGGCCGAGTGTATAAGATCACTATTCGGACAAATTTAGAATCCTCCCGAACGGAGTCACTAGATGAGTTTTGCCATAAGACGTTATAAGGTATTTCTCCCCCTTCTTCCCATGCCTTCATGGTGTAGTAATCAGTGCACTCGACGCGTAACCGAGAGGTCCGTGGTTACATTAGCGGCGAAGGGGTTGCTCATTTTTCATCTCTCTTGCTTCGAAATAACCTAATGTCTCTACACTGGCGCCCGAATTAAAAAGGTGGTGGATGATGATTCTTCACCACCTGGATTTGGCGATTTGGTCCTCAAAACACCAATCGCCCTTTAAAAGGGGAGTATATAAGGTATTTCTCCCACCTTCTTCGCATGCCTTCGTGGTGTAGTGGTCAGCACGCTGGACACGTATTCCAGAGGTCCGTGGTTCGAGTCTCGGCGAAGGCGTTGCTCATTTTTCATGACTCCTGCTTCCAAAACCTAATGACTGTACAACGTAAATATGAGTTAGTTTTCCTTAGAAAGTGCAACATAAAACCAGCTTTCCTCTTTGGCAGATTGCCATCGCGGATTTTCCCATAATCCAATTTAAGAACTGCTAAAGATAGAGTATTAATCAAGTGCACTAGAGAAAGAAAATTCCCCGACTTACGCTAACAAGAACCATTAACATCGTATTGTATTGTATTAACGGGCGCAGCCCCCAGTCCACCTAGCCCGCATAAGCCGGTCATACGACTAAAAGAAGGACCAGCCAATCCAACCAAAATGAGGGATTCAGCAGCCTGGTTGTGCCCTCTTTTAAAAATAAAAGAAAAAACTTAAACTAGCTCCAGAGAGACGAGCCTAAAATATTAAACTATAATAGAGTTGTTAAAATTAAATAAAACTCGTCATAGATCTCAAACACTTACATATCCCATTCTAAATAAAACAAAAATAAAAGTAGATCTAATTCTCAATCCCAAGGGTCTTCTTATTCATATTGATAATGTTCATTATTTCTCTAGCATATGTTCTTGCCTGTCCATTTTTCTTATTAAAATCTTGCATATTGAATGATCCATACTTTGCCCTCGCACTCCCTGTCAATACACAGTCCTTGGCAAAGTGAGCTGCATTTCCGTAAGAATTACATATTTTGCATAAGCAGTTCTCCTGGAGGTGGAATCTGTTTAGATAGGCGAGAAACCTACCATGATTGGTAATTATTTGGTTAAGGTCCATATCATTCACAATAGTATTTTTTTCTTGATATGCATATATCTTAAATAATTAATATTTTTCTCAGATGTCTCCCACTTATCCTTCCATTGTTTCAATAAATGATTTTCATAATGGTAATAGTCTTTTTCTTTTAATCTTGAATGTCATGACAAATGGTTCCATCTGCCGGGGCAGCCTCTTTGGCAAGTGTATCGTCCCTCTCATTACCACACACTCCAGGGTGCGCTTTAATCCAGTGCAGGTATAATCTGTGTTTTCTTTTAAGTTTTCTGTGTAAATATTTGATTTCATCCATAAGCTCATTGTTATGAGTCTGGCGGGAGAGGGCCAGCAGGGAAGACAGAGCGTCTGAAAGGCTTCTTTTATAGAATAAATTTCTGCCTGTTATACAGAATTAATAGTTTTCATATTCACTTTTTCAGAATCAATCTGTACAGCATAAGAAAGTACCACTAAGACACCACTGACACCTCCTCATGTCCCGACCCATCGGTATAAATTTCAATTTCTGCATTAATTCGAATATCTCTAAATGGAATTCCGAATACATTTCGAGAGGGAGCACACCATTATTTTGCATCTGTTCAAAAGCGCAACTATGAAGATCTGTATTTCCACATGCAACACAAGAAATGAGTCCATATGCAAATAAAAACTTATCATAATAAACCTAGTGAGGCAGTGCACCAGCTCCTCTAAGCTCCCCTAGATCTAAGCCTGACCAGCTCCCCTGCCCGGCAACCCCAAGCGCCTATTCCATAAACAATTTTTGGCAAAATGACATTTTCATATACATCTCTAACGGCGAAACACTTAGATGCAAGAGTATCTGATGCGAAATTCCTTTTGTAAAAATATAACATTTTCTCGATATTTCTTTGTACATATTTAAAGTGTGTTATAAAATTTAATTTCGGATCGATGAAAATACAAGATATTTTAAATTATCAACAAATTTGACGCTTTTTGATTGAATTTCAATCTGGGATGTCGTACCTTTTTTCCACCGCGAGGCAAAAATAGACCGTTAGTTTTTTCTAGAGAAAAGAAATTTGTTCTTTCGAACTTCATTTTTGAAAGGCAGATTCGAGTTCATGAAAAGATTTTTCTATTTTCGCAAAGGAATCACCCACAATAACTACCGAAATATCATCTGCATAACAAACAATTTCTATGTTCATCATGTTGACAATTTGTTAACTATAAGGCTCCAGAACAGGGAGCATTACAGGAACCTTGGGGACATCCACGATTAATTTTATAGTTCAAACTTATTTCTTTTGAGTTACCATTAAAGATAATAATTCCGTTCTCCAAATAATTTTTAATAATATCAAACAATTGTTTGTTAATACGAATTTTTTTAGGATGGAGAGTAAAGAGGCCCAGCGCATGGGATCGAAAGCACCCCGGACAACGAACGAGACCAGGGCTACATGCTGTTTATCCTTTTTATCCCTGACCAGCTGGGCAATCTTTTGCAACGCGAATTCGGCTGATCCTTAACATGGTATATGACCCTTAGCATGGTATATGACGTCCTATTGGGCGATCCACTGGACGATCCACTGGGGTGCAAGACCCCGGTGGCCAACCGCGGGAGACCAAAAACAAGGTCAAGTTTATATGTACGCAAGATAGTGCGACGAGGCAAAGCTGGTCCCAAAAGACAAACAGAAAGCTTGACAAAGTCAGTTCCCGAGTTGACCAACGGAGACAATCTCCCGAGGACAACCTTCATATAATCTACCATGTAGCGAACACATAGCCCTACACAGACTTGAGAAAGTCAGTCCCCAAGCACTGTAATGATCGAGACGATAGCACGAGACTCTCTCTTTGTCGAGTAGATCGCAAAAAACGACCCGTTCTTCTATCTCGACGGTGTCCAGACTAAGGCCCCAGGTCTCAGAATATCGCCGACGTACCACTGCTGTGCTGTAAGTGTGCCCCTAATGACGACTAAAGGGGTCTGGTTGACACTCGTATGCGGCTCGCACGTCTGATGGTTGATAGCGATGAATCAGGTGCTGTGACAGCTGATCTGACAATCTCTCTGTCCTCCCGATCTGTTGTGGCCTTAGGACGCCGGCTACCATTATGACGCTGAAATCTGCCATTATCCCTCCATTCTTGTCAGCATCTTCTAATCGTCGTATCGCTTCGACTCATGTGACGAGCGATTCTCCGAGTTGCCCAACCTGCCTCTTTCAATCCAATTATACGACCTCTTTCAAACTCTGACAGTTGCTCGTAATGAGCTCGAATCCTGCGGCGAGGCATTTTTTCAGTCGTTGAAAGGTATCCTAAATCGCAATGCTACAGAAATTTTTAACAACAGTTCAAGAACAGCTCCTTATATATATCTGCTGGATGCGTAGTTCCGATGCGCTGTAGATTCCACTATTCATTCATTAGATACCACATTTTAATCATTTGCATATTGGGTCAAAACATTTATGCATACGAAATTTCAAAGCAATCGGATGATTCCTTCCAAGTGCGTCTCTCTCTATATATTTGTTATAGAGGGTACTTACCTTTTAATTATATCACTGTACTAATAATACGGTCGATCGTAAATGGTCCTTCCAAACGGGGATGAAATTTGGATATTTTCTCTTGAAACGCTCAAGACACGGGGTTTTTCAATTTCAAAACTTTACCGCCTATCTTGAAATTAAAGTCTTTTCTTTTCCTATAAAAAACGTTTTTGTTTTGCTCTGGCTATGTCTGAATTTCTTATTGCCTCGTCAATTATTTTTTGAATAATTCACAGGGAGTTTTCCCAGTGGTATCTATAACTTAGCGTTCTCAGGGCAAAAGCCGACTCATTTACGTAGTCATCCCAGCTCGGTGATAACGTTTTACGCAGATACGAATGACCTTTGACAAGTTTCCTATTTATATGCCCGGCAATATTTGACTGAGGTTTGTAAGGGACCATATTTAGGTGGCGTATGACGAGGCTTGCATACAGATCGTCGAAAATTGGGTTAATAAATTGAGGGCCGTTATCTGATATTACCCTGTGGGGCGCACAATAATTTAGGATATGTTTATTTAGAAATGAATCAGATACAATTTTTACTAATACTCTTTTAATGAGGTTTTATTTCCACCCACTTAGAGAAAGGATGGACAGTAACTAGTAGATTTTTATTACTTTTCGGATATGTTCCTAACAGATCTATCCCTATTATTTCAGTGGGAAGTAGTTCTTATACTATTTAGCTACCCGGCTGGGCTATAATTTACATCGTTAACGAATTGGCACGTATGGGAGGACCTGACAAATTCTGCCACAAATTTTTGAAATTGCGGAAAAAAGACCGCGTTGCGCACTCTCTGCCCCGTTTTTCGAATGCCAAGATAACCGGCAGTAGGTGCATCATATAATTCTTGCAATATGCTAAGCCGCAACCTAGCTGGGATGACAGGTCTTGGCTCACTATTCTCGTTTCTTGCTTTATTATAAAATGAGAGTTTATGGATTGTTTCGCAATTTTCATGTCTATTCGTGATGACCACTATCTCCCGACATTCGAAGTTTTCCGGGTCTTGCAAGTATGCATAAATATTCCTATACTCTGGATTAGTTTATAATTCAGAAATAATAGTTTCACGGGAATCTAAGATTTTCGAAGTTAACATGGAACTTTTTATTTCTTTTCTTTCTTCTTCTAGTTTTATTCGGGACAAAGCATCGACTACGATATTATCTTTTCCAGGAGTATGTTTGATTATTAAATTAAATTCCTGCAATTTTAATGTCTATATGATCAATCGTGGTGTTAAATTTTTCCCGAGTATAATCGACTCACAGCAGCGTGATAAGAAGACACGATTATCGGTACGTTGCCAATATATACTCTAAGTTTCTACTCCGCTAAAACTACAACCAATATTTCTCTATTCGTGGCCTGTTGTTTCTCTGTGTTTGATTAGGGGGTTTAAAAAAATAGGCCGCGGACTGATGATTCTGCATCACACACACATTATTCATTAGAATCTGTATAACAGGTAAGACCAAATTTTTTATTATTATCGCGTTTAGTTGTACTTTCGAGGGAGTTTTATCCGAGCGGGGTGATTGTACCCTTCTTTCAGCAATCCTAGTTTAACTGTTGCTTTACCATCCGCTATTTCAAATTTTGCGGCTTATTTTGGCGATCGTCTTTCTCCTTATATAGAAATTTATTCCTGCAGTTGAATCTTCTTGTTTCTTCTGAATTCGGCTTAGAAAACTGTCCGCTTAATCTTTGGCCATAAGCTCTTGTACGCATACTTTCTGCAATCCGCCTACTTTCAAATTTTGCTGCCAACTAGACAATTGTTCTAAGGTGCTGAGTTTCCCAATTCGATGAAACCCTAGACCTGCGGTAATAGTTGGTGCAAAATAATCTGAATTATCTTCGCATGGGACCTTTTACCGTATAACAAATTAGAAATTTAGACCTTGAAAAAATAAATTCAGTCAGTTCATCAACTTTAAATTGGTACTTGCCGTGTAATTCGGCTAGCTTCGCTCTATCTTTGACCACGGGCAACGCTTTTAGCAGAGCAGTTTTGAAATTTTTGAACCTGTATTTTTTCCCGCTGCCTATTTATTACTTTGAAACAACATAGTGCTTGTCCTCGTAAGGCAGTCATCGCTATACTTATATTATGAACTTCTGGGACCGCATACAGTAGAAAATAGTTCTCCAACTATTCTAGAAAGCTAGCGACTCACGTTCTTCCGTCAAATGTCACTGCGGGTTTCATGGAGTACGGTATTTTTTCAACGAGGAAGCCAAACCGTTCCATTATATTATTACCATATTCTACTTACTTATACTAGCTGAGTTGCTGTACCTTCTGTTATATGACTATCAGCATTTGTCCTCAATTGGTGGAGCATTCTATTATCTCTAAGCCTAGCCAAAAATCTCTGTAGAATATTCAAATTCGTAGCGGAATTTTTTTTTTTTTTTAAGATTTTCGCAGTTTGTTGCCAGGTAGTCTATGAGAGTTTTAAATTTCTTTCGTAGTAGCTTATTCCTTTGGAGTTGTTTCAGCCATACCTGGGCATTTTCAGCTGTGTACGGCCGGAAATGTAGGTCTTTGGTGATTTCCCACTCGAACATATAGTGATCGATGGTACCTGTTGAGCTGCATTCGCATGAGTCTGTGTAGTGCAGTCCGACGCGAAATAGATAGGCTGTGAAAGGATCATGCGCCACTAGGAAATATGTCATTACTCCGCCTGTAGTGGTTAATACATTATAATTAATATTATAATGTATCTATTATATTTCCAGGAGCCGGTGGAGTTTGCGATGTAGATGGAGCTAGCTCAAATGTAGCACTATTTTCAGCCATGAGTTCAGATTTCGTTGGGCGCCAGTTGTAAGATCTCTCTCCTTTTGCTATCATGAAGTTAAAATGATATTGCGGGAAAACCTGGCAACTTCTCGCACAAGCGTTGAAGAATACTAGCATAGAAGAGGGGTAAAATAGCTCTTTAATTATTCGTCAAAATTTTAACACCAATTGCACGCACTTCGTGTTTACAATAACACTGACGACTTGCGGTGGAACTTAAGAATAGTTGCTCAATTATTCCGAAGATAAAGAGCAGTGCTGGACTAAAACTTTAATTTAAGGCTAACTAGACTGATTCAACAACCTACTCGGTGATGTACTTATTAACTAGCCAAAAAGGCGTATCAGAAGTTCTTCGTAACAGCAAGGACAAACTAATAACGTGCGCTGCCTAGCGAAATCACGTTCTGAATAAATTATAACATTCGTCTGTTTAAATAGTCACTTCCCTTAACTTTAAGTTTGCATCTTGGCGAGGAAATGCGAGAGGAAAATGTGAGGTTCAGGAAAAATACCAAACTTAAAATAATTTGTTATGTAAACTTAGGGAAACTCTACAAGTGAAGGTACCATTTCCTCGAGAAAAATTTGAAAACGTTATATCAAATTTCAGCCCCAAGTTAGTTTTCAGTTTGAGTTTAGTGATAATTGAGTTCTAAGTGTGAAAAGTACGCATTTCTTAGGAAATGATGAGAAAATATCATGCACAATAGGCCATCGCTGATTTTTCTGAAATTTTCTGGTTTGTCAATATAATACTTGAATGAAGATAAAATAAAAAATGGAATGATTTCCTATTGGATCTATGATCATATCAAACTTGACGCTAAAATAAGAATGAAGTTTCGAAAGGGTATGGCTGTCAAAGATTTTAAAGCGGGAAGTTTATTAAACTGGATACGTAGTAATTTTAATTGATGTAAAAAAGAAATGTTTGAATAATTACATCGTCGGAAGTAAAAAAAAAAAAAAAATCACAAATTTTATAAGAAACTTTTGTAAATTCATTAGAATTTTACAATGCCAGGAACCTAAATTTAGTTCAATCGGCACTTATACTCTTTTTTTTTTTTTTTTTTT
>KK122125.1:133509-192494 GCA_000611955.2 Stegodyphus mimosarum | reverse complement strand
TTTTTTTTTTTTTTTTTTTTCAGAATCTTTCGAAGTCAGGAGACTGAAATGTGATCGCCGGGATTCGAACTCCAAACAACACGAATACTCGTCCAGCCTTCTTACAGTTACACCAAAAAGGCATGCAAAAAGGAGGGAGAAAATACCTTATACTTTTATTTAAAAAATTATGAGTTTCAATCATCTGCATTATCAATATAGAGGATATAAATAATTTTTGAAAGGAAATAGTTCGTCTGAATTTAAGTGAGAAGAGATGGTAATAATCCTTTAAGTTTAATACTTCCTGTTTGACCAAAAAAAAAAAATTCCAAAGGGGCGTTTTTTTAACGTTTTGTGTGTTACTTTTATTTACTAACTATCATGTTCTACGCACTCAAACCAGAAAATTCAATTCAAGGGCAATATCGCAAAATAATTTTGAAATGAGCATATCTTTAGAATTTCTAATACACAGTCCCACGCGCTGCAGATAAAAATGTTTTTCTGTGCAACGTTACCATTGCTCGCTTTTAAATCCTTGAGTTTGTTAATAAAAAATTCATTAAAGTTTTACAAAATATGAAATCGATAATAAAACAAATTTCAAATTTGGACTCCCAGATGCGGTTTATTCGCAGTAAGATTACGTCATCCAAAACTGGAAGGCAGTAGGTGCCGTTCTTTTATCACAATGTGAAAAGCATACATACATTTACGCAGACTGTTCATTATTTAATTTCTTCAAATATAATACAGGGCGATAATATTTGGTGGCAACAATTTGAAAAGTGAAACAGACATTCAGAGTGATTCGACGCAAATTCGCAAAATGAAGACAATATTCCTTCAGGGACAAAGCCCCTTTGGACTAAAAAAATAGGGCGAAAGAATTCTTAGTTAAAAAAAGCAAAATATTTGGAGTTTGCCGTTGTGACGTTAAAGGGGGGAGGGGAGATTGGCTAGCTGTCAGCATTTCCTGCTGTTCTAAGAAAAAAAGTTAGATAATGTTACAAAGTTAATGCTTCGCTTTAAAAGTTTAAATGCCTTCTTAGATAAAGCCAGTTTTACTGACTGGCAGTTTCTTCGTGCCTTAGCCTTATCTTGCCATTTTTAATAGTTCCATGTTTTCCTTATGGTTTTTCTATTCTTAGTACTTCTAAGCGAATGTATGCGAAGAAATTGTTTTTTTTTTAATTGCAAAACGAATAAATAGCGATTTACTTTATTTCTTCAGCCTTTGAATAAGAGGAGACTTAATTATGAAAACGCATTCTAAATTAGAAATCTTCCCAGCTCAGGTTAAAAAGTTTTACCTTTTCTGCATTTTAATTTCCTTCATTCTGAGCATTTATTAAAGGAATTAAAAAAAGTTCAACAATAAGTTATAGAAGAAATCTTTTATTAAATATACAGAGATATCCCAGTCTTTATGAATGTAAAATACGCCTGTGAAAACTGTCATAAGTGAAATGACGTAAATCACAAAAGCAAGTATCATTAATTTACATAGAAAAAGCTATTAACCGTTCCAAGATTTTCAGAAATAAAAACCTACCAAATCAGACTGCCTCTCTTAAGAGAAGTCTTTGGTCCACTACAAGATCCCTTTAATTTTTTTGATAGTACGTGGGGGAAGGATGAAGTAGCAGCAATGCTGTAGTTTCTTAACAAGTAGGATGGTGAAACTGCCTAGATCTTCCCAACTCGTACTTCCCCTTGATTTTTCCAACTTTTCAGGCATGATTCTTTCAGAGTCGAAAGGTTAGTGAGTTGTCTTTTCAGAAAGCGTATTTTATTGCCCGGGAGCTTGTAATGTTTAAGGATAGTGGTGGAGGTGCTTTTATTGATGATGGAGTGAATGTTTTTTGATCAGAGGAGCTTTTATCATCAAAGGCTTCCCAATTCTGAAGAGAAGTTGCATTGCATTACTGATTGGTTACGCGTTCTTGGTATTGCAGACTGTCCAGTAACAATTACGTCTTTCAGGTTAATCTGGTTGCCATTAATGCAGCAATTACTCATGCCAAATCACTTTCCTGGCCAGTACTCATTTTTTCCGTCTCGACTTCTGGCCTAATAGCTATTTCAGGGGACAGGACCAAAAACCCACTCATCAGGTAAATCCAAAACAACTGCTTGCCTTTCCACTCTTTATTAGGCCACACCTGAGTTGGATCTCGGTAAATACAGGAATAACGGGCAGGTTGACGGGACAGCTAAGCTCGCAGCCACATCCCCAGATGCTTCTAAAAGAGAAGGTTTATCCTTATCTCCCATCTAAAAAGTGACTTTCCCAGCATCTTCTTCACAAATGGCAAGAGAGATGGAATTCAGACTTAACTGGGAGAAGATCCTGATTCTTTTTCCCTAAGTCACACCGACTTGCCAAGTACAAGCTCAGTCTCACACAATTTTCTAGGACTATGGCTAACTTGACATTCATTTGTATCCTATTCGCCGCAGAGACAGCGACCACTGCCGCTGTGGAGACATTGACAGCCCTGACCACTTAATCTTTGATTACCCTTACACAAGCTCTGCACATCTCAAGAAACCGATAGAGACTATTTCTGCATGGGCCAAAAACACAGTAAATAATCCTACAGCTTAGAAGAAACAGCGCGGGCCATCAGTTTCCATTTTGTTTTAAGACTCCAATTTTACCCAAGTTTAATTTACTGTGAACTGGCAGCATAAATACACCAAACGGTTTTACTCCAATATTTTGCGTATTCATACAACCCTGTTTCGGTTCTTGTAGTCACAATTTTTCCTTTGCGTAACTTCATTGCACTATTATATGTGTGACATTTCAGTTAATATTTTTCTTCTTCCAGTTTTATTCTATTCTTTTTACTGTATTCTAGAATGTGGGTGGGTAGTACGTTTATGTGTATATTTATATATTCTGTAATCTAGAACGTATAAGCCTAGTATGTATTATTTTTTTTTCAGTTTTCATTGCAAACTAGAATAAGTGAGCACAGCATATTTAGGTGCATTATGTATTTTCATAGATGCAACGGACACATAGCTGTACCAAGATATGAATGGAGTGAGTGGCAGTGAAACATATTACTCGTCAGCTGACTCAAGTTCACTTCTATGTACTACAAATATGTGTGTGCGTGCTCTCATTATATCACTGATTCATACCGAGATTTTAATGCACTTTTATGGATGTGCGTGTATAATGTATTTATGGAATTATTCCTGTTTATATATGTAATGTGTCTTCTGTACTAATTTCTTTGTAACACCCATGTCATTAAGAATTATAACACTTTTTTTGTCGTAAATTGTATCAGTTCAACATAGCATCAGTTACTATCTAGTCACCTATCCTCACCCTGGACTGTGGTATAGCAGATATTATGGTTCTCTTCGTTGAGATAATGCTCAAATTCCATGCGGCGTGTAAATGTACGTTTTTACATGTTACCTGCTACTCAGTCTTACGATTGTACAAACTGAATATGAAAACAGCAATCAGATATATCATTTTAAACATTGCAACAGAAATTACAATGTAAAATTGCATATAAATGTTATTGTAAATGCTTCCGCCATCAGTTAAGCCAGTAACACGAAATAACATGCAGAGAGAGTAAGAAATAGGATTTTATGCAGTCGTAGCACACAAAATTGAGAACTAAGATATATATTAACACTATGGATTAAGAAACCGCCCTAGGTCCGGGGCTCGGTCCTCGGGCTGAACAAGGTTGACTCAGCCTTTCATCCCTTAAGTGGGTCGATAAAATGAGTACCAAGTCCGCTTGGGGACCAAATACCCAGGATCCTGCGACTAGCTGACCACTTATCCAGGGAATGTGCTGATGCACTCCGGGACCCAAAGGTCAAGAAAGCAGAGAAAGGGCACTGAAGACCGCGGCCCGCTAGGAGTGTTGCACCACTGAGTTTATGGATTAAGAATATTGACATTTTAATTCCTTTAAAGAGTTGTTAAAGAAATGATAAATTTATTTTGAATATAAGTAACGAAATTTTACAAAGAAAGGGTTCTGCTTTTTAAAAGGTACTTAAATTTGCTGGACATTCTACGAAATTTTGACTACAAATATGGAAATGTAATTTAAATTTCTTTTTTATTTGTCATAAGTATCTAGTTTTAAACTGTGTGAAGATGAAAAATTAATGTTTCTAAATATATTTCCCGAATACCAGCAACTTACAGAATTTCGCGGAAATCCCAGGAAGGAAAAAAAATGCATATTTGAGAAACCATAGTAGTATATGGCAAAACAAGATATACTGCTTCTTGTCATTTTAAACCAATGAAACCTAGCGAAAAGAATTCTGCAGTATAACTATAAATGTTTTGTTGCACACGTGATGGTCATGTTGACTTTTAGAAGCGTATATGCTGTGAAATCCTAACCATTTAATTTTTGCACAATATCTGAAGAACCTTCAAAGCGTATCATTATTCATGATTATCAGTATGAATTAATGCAATGGAATTCAGAAATGCTTTTCTTTAATTGCAATTAATTAGATTACTTAATTTATTGAAATATTTTGCAGTTGCAGTATATCTATAACCTAAACGCTAGTTCTACAACAGAATAAAATGAGGCCCCCATGATAAAACTTTCCACAGTTATCAGATAACATAATAAATACAGAGCTTTTTTTAATTTACTGTTATTATTAAAATTATTATTATTACCTTTGTTTCAAATGGCACAACATTATATTGAAAAGAAAAAAAAAATAGACAGCAATGGGCAGCTGAAGGCACAAATAATGCTATAGAAGCAATTATCAACCATCAAATCGATATTTGAATAATTCAAATCAATTTAACGTAGCAAAATTGACTTTAGAAAAATACGCAAAAAGAGATGACTTCAGCATGAAGTAGGTCAAGAAGAGAGTAAGTATAAAAATTTGTTTATTATGTTTCTAATATCCTGTTCTGCTCCATGGCATAGGATACTGAGGATACGGTAAAAGCATTTTAATTTTTTCCCTTTACTTTGACCTGTTTCATGCTGCGATCTTGGCAGGATGGAGCAAATTACAAGATATTTTAAAAGCTAAATTTTAATTGAATTTTAGTAAAATTTTACTTTTTTTATTTTTGCAGATTTTTATTCTAAGAATAAAGTATTTATTGGCATTGCAACTGATTCTTTTACTCGCCCTAATTTCTGATTTATGGTTCATTTAAAACTGTGTATGTTTTACCTTGCAACTGTGAAATATATGTATGTGTGCATAAAAATAGAGCATTTCAGAATAGGACATTAGCTATCACAGAAAACAATCAGAGTGCAATAACATGTTTCTGAAATTGGTAGACATGATATTATTTATTAGATTTCTATCCTTCAAGTTTTAACCTCTGAAAAATCCGTAGTCAGCTGTTATATGCAAATTATGTATAGCATGAATTTCTACTTGATGATAAACTCAGGAAGATGTTATTTTAACAGTCTTTATTTTTAATGCTGAAAACCTTTATTCCCTGTACACACGGATATAGGTAACACTAAATGAATATAAAATAAAAGTTACATTATAAATGCATCAGTTAATTTATCTTTATAAAAGTACTTTAAAACTTCATGTGGATGCACACACACACATACACAAATATATATATATACACACATATATGTGGCTCTCCCCTGAAATTCATCTGTTCTCCCAAATTCGAGATTCTTCTCTGTTACGTAACATTTAATGCAGAAAACCAAAACTTTCTCTAACTCGAACTGGAACTATCGACTTCCTCCCTTCTTCCTTTGAATTGGAGCGCTGCCTTTTGCTCACGTTTTCCTGTTGGCAACACGCTACTTTTCCATGCTGCTGCTTATTTGCTTAAGATGACGTCGTACTTTAAAATGGAACTTATTGTATTCTACTATAATTAAGAAATATCTTATCTGCAAAAGGATTATTTGATATGCTTAAAAAATTAAAGATTGTGATTCTTCAAGCTCCGTTCTGCTAAATGCGTGATCATGCTTTTCCATTCGGCCCTACCTTCAGCCACTACGGTCTTCTCAGCCATCTACGCGATACCGAAAACGTTAAACGTTCCAGTGGTCTTCTTCTACGCATCAAAAATACTACATATATATAATTTATTATTACAAAAGTTTTTTATGTATCATCTCCAAGAAACATAAATTTAAGTAATGCGATGAATCATGGGAATAAATATGAGTCAGTATTTTAAGTATAAATTAATTAGACTTCTACTGAAGTAAAAATATTTTAATAAGCTGTATAGAAATATTATTTTAAACCGGAAAAATTCTAAATTGTAAAATTTAAAGTAAAGAAAAGGTAGCCATTGTTATTGACCACAGATTAATTGACTTGTTAAGGAGAAAATTCAGTCCACTATCAATTAACAATAAGCAAATTAAGTGAGAGTGTTTCCTTTTTTTTTCTAAGTAAGGATCAAACTAATTATTTTGCTAGATTTAAATCATAAGGTACGAACAAAACTCAAAAATGAGAAAGATAATTGTTCTAATTGAGCCAAAATACTTGCCATAAACAAAACCGAAAATAAAAATGAGTAAAATTTTCTTTTTAAATTAAGAACTGAACTTCTTATTAAGAACTGAATTACGTGTTGTACTTGCTAAGAACTGAATTACGTGTTGTACTTGCTAAGAACTGAATTACGTGTTGTACTTGTTAAGAACTGAATTAAGTGAGATTTTCACTTTAGGAAAAACATTCCCCGACACTCTCCCAGTATAGCAAAAACAATGAAAAAAACTATTGAGACATGTGCAAATTAATATGAAATAATTAAAATATGTAAAAAAGAAGATATTTGAAAACAGTAGAAATATGTTCAAATTGTTACATATTTAAGCGCAAAATCATAAGTAGGGATTTGAATACAAATTTAGATACAAATTGATGCCAGAAAGGAAATTAAAATTAACTTAATTTTTTTCAAAATTTGAAACTGAATGGCTGTAACTGTAAATGTACTTATTGACGGAATGTAATAGGGTTGTTCTATTTAGTGGCGGAAGGTAAGTTCGCGGGAGAAACTTATTGTTTAGTTAAAGTTGTCGTTAGAAACTAGTTTCTTAGTAAAAAATTTTTTATCAAACAGAAGAAATTAATTTATTTCTGACTAATAATCTAAAAGCATAAAGAGGAAGGTATCTTCAATGGTAAAGGGTCACCCAGACTGAAAAACATGAAATAGGTCCATTAGTTATTAAAGGATTTAATGGCAAAAAAATGTAATTTACATTATATACAAAAATTAATTATTACAAATTACATTATATACAAAATTTACAAATCTTTAACTAACAGACATTCAACTTATTCCGTCTCTTGCAGGCTTAGAAATAAATTATCATAACCTTATTAGTCATCAGATTTAAACTGAGTATTTAACACCTGCTCTATTAACACAGAAATTAATAAATTTATCTGGTATCAAATTATTTTTAAGAACTTGAATAAGTATTAATATCTCTTTTTGAATATCTAGTGTATGGGTACAAATATTTTTTATTCTTTGTATTTGACTAATGACTAGGTTAAAATTATTAAAAGTGCTGAGATCATCAATGTATCTGAAAGTATATGCATAATAAATTAAATCTCTTTGTTGTCGTTTTTTTTTTTGAAATTTACATTCTTGAATAAACAAAAGTTACAAATACTAGTAGACATATGAGCTCCCATTGGTATATCTGTTACTTGTTTAAAATGCATATTGTAAAATTTAATATAATTATTAAAAATAGTGCAGTGAAGGAAGTTTTTCCTTTATTAAAGTTTAAAATAGTGGGTATTGTAGGAAAGAGTTCTGAAAGTTCAAGAAGACTAGTAAATATTTTTTTCCGATAGAAGAGAAGTATATAAGTTTTCAAAGTCATAGAAATTAATATTTTTTATGTTGATCTTACTTAAGGTGTTAATTACAGGAGTGTTATTATTGATAACCTAGCAAAAATGATGTTTTGTGTTACAAGTAGTGAAGATTAAGTCACAGTTGTGCAAAAATGTAGGCTATATTTTTCTTGTAATTATTAGTGCACTTTGCTATGAATGTGAATTTAGTGTTTTATGACATTCAGGAAGCGCATTAAGGTTAGCGAATTTGTTATATCTGGGTTTCGTACAAATGTTGAGTTTTTATGAAATGCATTAATTTTATTTATTATTGGCCTCTCAGTTGTGGTAGTTAGTTGATAAGCATTGATGTTGTAAAGTTCTGTCTGAAGAATTCGTTGTAATAAATTTTACAAATGATGGTAAAATTATTATTTGTTTAATCTATTTTAGTAATCGTAAAATGTTTTTTAAAATTTTTAATACTAGATAAAAGTTTAGGCCAATTTAAAGTATTATTAAATTTTAAGAGTTTAATTTTAATGTTAATTTCTTGAAGTACTTCATTCTTCCATTTCAAAAAAGGATGAAGGTTAGGTAAATTATTATTAAGTGTTATTAAAATATTAAGTAAATTAAGTGGAATACTGGCTAGTTTTTACTATAAACTCATTGATGCTATTTTCTATATTTTTGCAGCAAAAATTCTTGTTGATGCATCTGACAGGTCTCTATTTTTTATCATGTTTCATTAACTTTTTCAGGTGTAAGTTATCAATGCTATCCAAGTTTCCTGTAATTATGTGTTGATGGTGAGAATCAACGTAGGCAAGGAACTGCGGCAGTTTGCAATATCAATCTCTCGATTAATTTAGTTCACTGTGATTAGTGAGCAACTGCTTAAGGTTTTTTGATATTTAAATGCTATAACTGGTTTGGTATCAGCTACCGGGAAGAAAATTTTATATTCGTTGAGAATGTGAGAAACGTTTAATTGGTGAAATATATATGCATATATTATTTTGCATTATATACATACACACACACATATATATATATATGTAATGATTCTAAATGTGTAGATGAAAACATTGGAACTTTAGCAGCTTTCGATATTGCGTAGTTGAAAAGAATATGGTACTTTAAACTTTTGGCTGTAGACATGGCTGTATGCATAAGGCAGGAATAAGACGTTGACAAAGCTAATTTCGCGAATCACCAGCTTTATTTTTAAGCACATCAAAAATTATTTCTTGGCAGACAAATTACTTTTCGATTACAGTTGAATAAAAATAAGTTTGTATACACAGGTAAAAAGCTACGGCATCATTTTAGGCAGGGAAACTTAAGCGGCGCAGAGTTCTTTGCATGGCAGAAGTCAGGAGAAAGAGAAAGCGTAGTACTCGAGACTCAGCATTTATACTTCGTAGGTGCAGAAAGTATGATTGGTCAATATTAGTTTTCGCTACCTTTTCCAATTAGTGTTATGTAATTTGGAATGATCTCGCATTTGGGAGAACAGATGAATTTAGGCGGAAAGCACCAAATTTAGAATGTTTATTTTGTGCTCGCCAATTATTATTTAAAGCAGCTATCATCTCTTCAAAAGAAAAGTCGGGAGAGGTGGGTGGCAGAAAAGGATTAGCGAAGCAAGAGAGAGTTAAGTAATATGAGAAAAGACATGAAGAAGCATCAAGGACATAGCCGGTAGGTTTGCCTATGCCCCATCATTATTCATGACCCCTCTCATACATAGATTATGTTAAACTTAAACGACTAATTTACAGTTATTGCAGTCACAATATAATTTCTAAATAAACTGTTCTCTTATGTCATAATTTCGAAGCACAGTCGCAATAGCTGAGTGGTACGGCGAGAGGAAGGAGTTGATTCCAAACTAAATTTAGTCAATTATCATTTTTATTTGCAGATTTGCAGGCACGCTAGAATAATTCCTTGTGGACAATATACTATTTAATCATAGCAATCGCGATAATTTCTTACATGGACAGGTAAAAAATTGCGAAATCATTTGAGGCAGGGAAGCATAAGCGGCGCAGAGTTGTTTGCATGGCAGAAGTAAGGAAAGAAGGGGAAGCGTAGTGCTCGTAACTCAGTATTTTTGCATTGTAGGTACAGAAAGTATTCTAAGCTATGATTGGCCAATATTAGTTTTCGTTACCTTTTTCAAGCAGTGTTATGTAATTTGGAATGATTTCGCATTTGAGAGAACAGACGAGTTTAGGGGAAGAGCACCAAATTTAGAATATTAATTTTGAGGTTGGCGATTATATTTTAAAGCAGCTGTTATATTTTGTTATACCTTTCATATATATATGTACATGTAAGGTATAACAAAATATGATAGCTGCTTTAAAATATCAAAATATGATACCTTTTTATTTTGCATTTTACATATATATATATGTAAAATGCAAAGTAAAAAAAGTACGTTCATTACTTATTCAATTCAACCACATACAAAAATAAAAACAACTTAGAAGCACAGAGGCAACTGCAAGAAATATGGAAGCAAAATGTGCCCAAACCAAAAATAAAGTAAGAAATATGAAGTTTACATCTTCCGTTGCATCGTCGTCATCATCAAAATTTCATATTTCTTATTTCATTTTTTGGCTATATTTTCTTCTCTATTTGCCACTGTGCTTCTGTTTTTTTTTTTTTAAATTTTTTTTCCCTTCACGTGATTTATTTCGAATTGGATATGTGATGAATGTTAAGCGTATTTTTTATTTTATTTTGCGTCATTACCACCACTTGTTGCTGATATCAGCTCTCATTTAGACTATGTTATAAGGTATTTTCTCAATCCTTTCTGCTTGCCTTCACAGTGTAACTTGAAGCACATTTTACGCGCATTCGGGAGGCTCGGAATTCGAATCCCGGCGATGGCATTGCACATTTTTCACATCTTCAGCATCAAAAAAGCCTAACGATTCTGAAAGGTTTTTGAAATGCTTTTTGTTTTGCATTTATTCATTACGTATATATATATATATATATGTATGTATATATACGTAAGATATAACAAGATATAATGGCTTCTTTAAGAATAACTGGCTACCTCAAAATTAACTATTCTAGGTTTCATACTCTCCCGCTAAATTCGTCTGTTCTCCTAAATTCGAGATTTGTCCATGTTACCTAAAATTAACCAATCCTAGCTTACAGTACTTTCTGCATCATACTTAGTATAAATACTCTTGGCACAGCAGCTATGTCATTCCTTTCTCTAGCTTCCACCCTGCAAAGAACGCTATGTCGCTTATGCTTTCCTGCCTGAAATTGCGTCGTATCTTTTTATCTGTGTATATAAAAATTATTTGTATTCAACTATGATCGAAAATTAATTTGTCTGCCAAAGAAATAATTTTGGATGTGCCTAAAACAAAGACCGTGATTTTTCGAGTGATTTGTGTTAACTGCGTCATCAAGTTATCGATGAGTGATCAAGTTACCGATGAATTACCGATGAGTATTTATTTTGTGAATCTCTTCATGATACAGCATCTTCAAATGAAATATTCAAAGTAATTGACACTTTTATGTCTGAGAATGATATTGCTTGGAATAAGTGCATTACCGTATGTAGTGACGGAAGCATCCAAAGTTAGAAAATGAGCAGAAAATTACTACTACGTATAGCAGTTAAGAGAATTATAAATTTGTGTACTTAAAGGTAATTATTTACTTATTTATTAAAGGCGATCATTTAACTAATATCTTTTATGAAGTTGCATTAATCATTTTGCGTGACAAATAGTCTAAAAAAGATTAGAAATAGAAAGATGAGTAACTGCATGAGATTGTCTATATTAAACTCGTTTAATTAATTACTGAATCGTAAAATTATTTTTTTTCACCTTTATTAATCTAATATTCTTTTAGTAAAAATTAAGTCTTATTTTGTTTCAGTTTATTCATCTTCTTAATGCGTTATTAACATTTTCATGTACACTGGGCAGTTTATCATTCGGATATTGATTAGTTAGTTATGACAAAACCTATTAGGGGTTTTCTACATAATATTTTAGTAGGGAATTTGGGTTTATTGGATTATGGCATACCCATTAAAGCTACCTACCTAAGGAGCGGGATGCCTTTGTGGAGGGCTTCGTCAAGAGCTGACTCGCATCCATATTATACATTAAGAAAACCACAAAAATCTCATGCATTCAGCTTATTCGTTAGATCGACTACCAGTGTTCAATGATGTTACCGGCCACTGGTGGTCATTTCAGCAGGGGGATATTTATAGAAAACTATTTGACATTGGGAAGTGACTGAGAAAACTTAAATTAAAATTATACCCCAAAAAATTTAAGTGCAGCACTATAGTTAATTAACAAATGTCATTAATTAATTTATAAAGTTTTATTGCTAATTTTTCCAATAACATTTTTTAATAAAAAATTTAAAAATTTCTAAAATTTTCCGGTAAAATTTAAGTTTTACTGGTAATTTTTCCATTAATTTTCGGCTCATTTTCAGTATTTGAATGCTTCTTGCTTTTTAAATAAAAATGTATTAGTTAATTCAAAAATATAGAATATAGAGTCAAAACTATTTCTCGTGCCTTTTTGCGCTTACAAATCCTTGTGCGACTTGCATTTACAAAATTTAAAACACGAAAAACACATGTCTGCAATATTATTATCATGCGATGATTTATAGGTGCTTTATTTTTTACGTGATATTTTCGATGACCATATTTTTAATCTGCGTTACTTTTAAACCTTTTTATAATCGATGATGACGTTTTGTTTCGCGATGTTTAAGACCTGCGACGTTTCCCTCTTGCGTTGTTTTTCTGTGTGACATTTCATCCGCGTTAATTTTGCCTCGATGTTTTCGGCGGATACCAAATATTGCAAAGACTCTCTAAGCTAAAAACTATTATTTGGCTGAGTGAAATATAATTTTTCTGTAATAGATTTTAAGCATTTTTCTGTGAGTTTCATACAGTCTAATTTGTATTGAATCAGAGTATCATTTATAAACTAAGAGTACTTTGAAAAAAATCGGTTTTAATGTGCGCGGATCTTTACTGCATTTGGGTAATATTCATTAAGGTGGCATAGCACATAGTATACCTACAAAAACAGAAGTCTTTCCTTAGAATTTCAGGAAAAGAAGAAGAACGAGTAAACTAGATGTCTTTTATTAGAATTCTTCTTTTAAAGATAGAGGAAACAGAAATCTTTGCTCAGAAATTTTTCTTCGAGACTCATGCTGGTATCGACGCACTGAGTGTGTTCAAACTTGTTCTGACACAAAATTCATGAAGCGGTATGTCAAAGCAAAGCGACTAGTCGGTCTTTCAAATTATTTGACCATTTGCTGATTTCTTGTGCTATTTGCTCATTGCTTTGCTATTTAAATCACTGATGGCCATTTTATGTACCCTTGAGCTTGACTTGGTTCTTAGGTATGCGAGCCACGCAACAGATTATGTTAATAAAATATTTGGAAATATGAACTGAAATAATAAATGCTAATTATTTCGAGATTCTTTTGATATTCATTTCAAATAACCTTTTTGTGAAAATATTCTTAAGATGCTTAGAAGCATAGATATATACACATGTATATTCAGAAATATATATATGTGTATATATATTCAGAAATACAGATATATTCAGAAATTCTGCCAACAATAATAAATTTTGGTAACTCAGTCGAGGGAAAAGATCTCACGTATCACAAGGAGTCCACGGGCACCATGTGCCCCCTCGTATAATAAAGCGTCGAACTAAGGGAATAACTGGAAGGGGGGTATTAAGACTTATTTTAGCAACAAATGTAGCAAAATATTAATTTAAATAGGTAGTTTTTATGGTGCAAAAACTATAACGAAAATCGCCGAAGACGCCGTTACGAGAGCGCGATGTAGTCTTCGTAAGGCTCTAATCTGGCGTTCTGAAATCTCCTATCTCCTCATCAAGCGCATTCGTGATAAGAAGAACCGTACGCGCATCCAATATTAATTGCAGACGAAGGAAATGATTGAATTTATGAGTCTTGGAGATGTTTATTGACAGCAATGTTTAGCTGGTTTGGTGGAATGATTCGGAAGCTTAAAATACATAAATCTGCCAGTTCTTAATAACCGAATGAGAAATTTAACGCCTAACAAAAGCTAAAAATAAATTCTTACATATATAGAGAGAAAAGTATCAATTTCCGAAATCTTATTATGCAATTATCATTGGAAGAATTTAACTTTTCATGGAAACCTGCCTCAAAAAAGATTAGGATACTTCTGCACACGAAACATTGAATTTTTCTTCCATTTGAAGATAAATATAAGGTTGTTCTTTTTTCGTTCACATAAACAGCTAGCTGGATCCAAAACTCCGAATTAATTTAATTAATTTATAAGATATTCCTCCCGCTTTCTTCGCATGCCTTCGTGGTGTAATGGTCAGCACACTCGACGCGTAATCGAGAGGTCTGCGGTTGGATTCCCGGCGAAGGTGTTGCTCATTTTTCTTCTCTTCTGCTTTCAAATAAATCCTAATGACTCTACAAATTAATTATGATATTTCTATACTTTTGAACGCCTACTTTTCTTTAACACGTTCAGCTTGTGAAACATTTACTTATTCATACATTCAGTACTAGTACATTTCATACACTTGGATAAAATTCATGAGTTTGATATAACAAGCCCCTCTCGGTAGAGAATAAACTATCTTGCTTGTAAAACATTTAATTCTATGAGAATTTTTCCACAAATTTCTCTAAAGTATTATTAAAAACCTATATTTGGGGAATATTTTAAAGATGGGATTTTACACTATCCAAGTTTTGTCGACTAGAACCTTCCTTTAGCATCTGAAGCTTTGCATATACCTATTTATCGAAGTTTAAAGAATTACACAGCTCCTTTTCAAAAAACATTCACATCTAATTATGTAAGGTAATATTTTCTCACTATGAGTAAGACTTTAATACATTTTTCCCAGTTTATAAAATCGACACAAAATCGGACCTTTTTCTGAAATGACATGCCGATTTTCTTCCATATTTCGATTCTGCGACTGAAATTATGCCAAACTGCCAAGTTTTGTAAAAACAGCATAAGTAGTTTTTAAAAACTTAGCTCTCAAAATTTTAGCTGCTCCATGTTAATTGAATTTGGTATATATTTGTTAATATCGCTCTTACTATTAAACTTACTTGATTCTTCCTTTGACATTTCGAAATTTAGATTTTCAAAATAAAATTCGCTCATTTTTTATGATTTATTTTTAAAATTTGAATTTTTAAATAATTTTTATCAATTTTTTTTAAAAAAAAATCTGAATTATGACCTATAACGTTTTTACTATCATCTTAAAGTAGATGCGCATCTGCAAAAAATTAGAGTTTTTGTATTCAAAACTTCCTAAGATGTACGTGAATTTACATATTGGCGCGTTTAGAAATTTGGCATATTCGTTATAAGCGATAATAACGCCAAATGTGGTTTACGCACTTTGGCGTTAAAATTAGTTGAAAGAGTGAACGATGACGTTTTTCCCTCTCGTCTGCAATGCAAAAAAGGAAATGAAAATAGGTTGCTATAAATTATGAAGTTCGCTAAGTAAATTATTCTTGGGGCAACCGAAAAAAATGCTCTAAGATAGATTTTTCAATTTCTCCGTAAATTTAGCATCAAATTTCACAAATTTTAATATATGGGCATAATTTGAGTCGTAGAATCGAAATATGGAAATAAAATTGGCATGTCATTTCAGAAAAAGTCCGACTGTGTATCAAAATACCTATATTATGACAATACTCTAATGCTCTATATATAAATCTAATATATATCCTAAGTCGCGCTTTCGAAACATAAGAAACACAATTTGAATTTCGTCAGTCGGCCTAGTAGAACGTGAGATATAGAACAGGGTTTTTGTTGGGAGGGGGCAGTGTATATATAAGTTAATAATATACCATTTTAATTAAAAGGAAAAATATTTTAGTTTATGCTGGGATAGTTAAGTCCGGTATTAACGACAACTTCTATTTATTATAATAATGTTACAAGTATTCCTAAAATTATCAAATAGATATGGTTAGGTTAGGTTATTCAGTTGTGGCAAAGCACGCAAGGGCTATCTGCTTAAAGGGAGGGATGCCTTCGTGGAGGACTTTCTAAGGGAAACTGGCTCGTATACACGTTACACATGGGGAAAACCACGAAAACGCCCATGCAGCCAGCCCGTTCGCGGGATTCGAACCTCGGACCGAACTACCAGTGTTCAGCGTCTTTACCGCTCGGCCGCTGGTGGGCCATCAAACAGATATATTATTATTATTGTGTTAAATATATTGCCAATTATATCCATAAAGTTAAGTACGTTTATATTGTTTCCAATCACTCAATTTATTAGATAATTACAATTATAATGGCAAATGGCAAATATAAATTATAACGGTCTTCAATGATATGACCATGGATGATTCAGAATAATTTGAATCTTGTGTGAAATTGGTCTCCTTGGAGAAGATGACTTCAGGTGATAATCTGAATAACTATATGTTCTCAGAAACAGTAGCTTCTTTCAGAGGCGGTTGTTATAGAAAGCTCGTCTCTGTGAAACATTTCGCAAAATTAGGTAAGAATTTATTCTTTTCGTGAAGTTGGAAAGTTGTCGGTAAGGCAAGAAAACATTCTTTCTAACACGTTACAGTTTCACCGCTTTGACTGCGATCCAAAAGCACAAATTTTCCCAAATTAGAAGCATTCCGGTGTTTTAACAGATCTTTCGAAACCAAACAAGCAAGTAAACGGCCAATTTTCTCTCTCATAATTTTAAAGGGATTGCTCCAGACAAGATATATTAATCTTATTTAAACTTTGTATTTTTTCCGTGTGGAGCTGGTGACATTTACTGATATGCGTCTCTCAGAAGAGTTGAAAAAATTCCCTACAGTGAGATTGAGAAAGCTGTGTTTATGTGTACAGTAGCACAACGTAGTGCAACATGTGTTTATGTGTACTACTGTTGTAAATCTACGTTGCATGTGTGTGTGTGTGTGTATGTGTGTAAGATAAAAATGTGTAAAGCAAACTGCAAACTTCTGATTTTAATTGATAACTGCCCCTCATATTCTTCACTTTTATTTGGGAATATCCCCTTTCTGTCCTAAAAATAGTGGCTGTAATATATCAATTGAAACTGCGTTAGTAAAAACTAATCTGTGTCATTACGATGTTACATAACGATAAAATGCAGTTAGCCATAGTCAGTCAGCGAATAAGATTTCAATTGAAATCAAAATTTTTTTGAAAACGGAAATTTTTTGACTCTGCCTTCAGGAGTTAAATCTTCGGGTGTAAGAGTCCGAGACATGGAGGTAGGAAGTAAGTTTATTCTTCATGGTGAATGTATGTTTCGTTTCTCGCACTGTGAAAAAACAACGATACCTAGACCCATGAAATTTCGCATAAAGTAGTCCTCCATCCGAACACGGGCACCTGGAAGCCCGAATCTTGAATTTCGAAATTTCTTTTTATTACCTATTTCATATTTACTAAACTTTACGAATATCTGATTAGGAAACTCAACGATTTCAAAGCAAGCAGTGGCAACACACTGCCCGAAATAACATATTTTTAACTCCAGCAAGAGACTGTCTATCGGAAATTCTAAAGATATGGTGTTTTTAAATATTTTTAGCCCAAATGCTCTCGAAATGTGTAAATGAAGAAAACGCCTTTTAGGGCGTAATATAAAATCTGAAAGCTTTCTGATTTTTTTTATTTTTAAATATTTTATTTATTTATTTATTTATTTTAATTGTCGACTGTGTGTGCTCATTGCTCTCATATGTCTATGTTTATTGCTCGCATATGTGTGTTCTTTTACACACTTCTGTATTTTGATCCGATGAATTTTTCTGGGATGCGAGTCCAGGCGAGTATTTTTAGTTATTTTTATTGTATATTTTTTATGTATTTTTTTTTATTAGAAATAAAATAAAATCCTATTGGTAGACAAAATATATTTCATACGTCACGAACATTTTTTCTATTAAACTGCTATGTTTCCTTCATGATAAATTAAAGGCATGCTTATTTAAAGACGTACATAGTTTGAATATTAGCCGAAAAAAAGAAAAAAAAATACTGAAAGCTTTCAGATTTTACATTACGCCCAAAGGGCGTTTTGTTAACGTTTCCTGTGCGACTTTTATATATTAAATATCATGTTCTTCACAGTTAAACAATAAAATTCAATTCAACAGCAATATCGCAAAATAATTTTAAAATAAGCATATCTTTAGAATTTCCGATACACATTCTCGCGCGCTGGAGATAATTTTTTTTTTCTTTTTTTTCGTACAGTGTTGTCATGACTCGCTTTGAAATCGTTGAGTTTCTTATTCAAAAATTCTTTAAAGGGTTACAAAATATGAAATCCATAATAAAACAAATTCATAATTCCAAATTTGGGCTTCCAGATGTCCATATTCGGAGGATGATTACGTTATTCAAAATTCGATAGCTCTAGGTACCGTTGTTTTATCACAATGCGAGAAATATACATACATTTATGCAGATTCTTAATTATTTAATTTCTTTAAATATAACATAGGGCGATAATATTTGGTGGCAACAATTTGAAATATGATACGGACATTTACAGTGAATCGACGCAAAATGCCGAAACAAAATTAATAGCTCTTCTGAGCTAACCTTTGGGCTAAAAAAATGCCAATCTAAAATTTGTGTCTTTTAGAATAAGTTAAATAAAAGCCTTAAAAATTTGAAAGTTAGAAATAGTAAAAGAAATTTTAAGTTGGACGAATGATTTTCACTCAGACTCTTTATACGCAAATCCGAAAAGTCTGATTGATATTTTACAGGAATGGGGGAAATCTCCATTTGAATTTTTTTTATGAAAATCTCTTCATAATCTTCAAAACGTGGGACGAAAAACTTTGATTTTTTACTTCCTTGTAGGAAGCAAAGGAAGTATTGTAATCTCTAAAATGTCGGGTATCATTGTTCAACAAGAATATCCATTTTGACCGCTCTCAAGTTTATTTGGACTATTTTTTTACATAATATCTGTACGTACAAATAGAATAAAGGACTCTTTATTCCAAAATCGATTTTAAAATGGATTCAGAATGGAATTTTTTCTGGATGTCTGTAGGTACGTAGGTATGTATGTATCCAGTATAACTCAAAAAAGATTAGCCATAGAGAATCTAAATTTTGTGTATGGGATTGTTATAATATATAGATATGCACCTCCCTTTTATTGCAATCGGCCTCACCAAGCATACACTGGTATGTAATAATTAAAGACGAAATTGAAAAATTAGCTTAATAGTGAAAGGAAGAGGCACAGCGAACTGAAAGACTAACCAGGGATCGACTAGGGCCGGTACATTAGCACATTGCGCATATATGCAGATAGACGTATTGGGGGGAGTATCGGAGGGGTATAAAGATTGCTGGAGGTGAGAGGTCACCATTTTGGGGAAGCTATGGCACGTCATATATCCGTTTGAATGACGTCGAGTTGCTGCATCAGTGTGAAATGTTGAAGAATAAATCTGTTAGACGATATCTGGACGCTTTTATCCGAGGTCGAGTCATTGGAAAGACTGAGGCAGGTCGAAGTGTTACAAGTATGGTGTGGAGTTCTGGATTGCTCACAATATTGTTTCACAACTTTGGAGATGCATTTCAAACTACAGGAACAGCTGTCCGACGTTTTAGCAGTGTTGGTCCACGAGCAACCAACGGCAGCAGACAACCGGTATTTTGCCCTAGAAGGCAAGAAGGAATAGGCGGCAGAGAGAGGAAGAAATCTTAAGACACATGCAGCAAGTAATTGTGGTCTGTTTGCATGATGACTTGTACGGTGTATACTACTTGTATTAACACCTATTCATCGGAGAAGGCGTTTTCTGTGGTGCAGGGAACACCAGAATTGGACAGATAATTAATGGGGTCGAGTATTCTTTACTAATGAAATTTAGTCTGAGTTGCTATTCTAGACGTATATACATCTGGAGAGAGTGGGGAATACGCATTAACCCCTTTAACATCATGAAAAGGGACCGGTTTGGAGGTTTCGGAGTTCTCATTTGGGGAGACATAATGCTTAGTAGCCTTACCGACCTTCACATCTTCCAAGGAGGTTCAGTCATCGGGGACTGCTTTGTAACGAGATTCTCCTTCCTTACATGTGTCTTTTCACAGGTACTATAGGCCCTCAATTCTTCTTCATGGACGACAACACTCCACCTCATTGCACAGTTACTGTAGAAGAGCTGTTGGAGAGTGAGGATATTGAATACATGGATCAGCCGGCAAGGTCTCTCGAGGTAAATCCCACTGAGCACGTACTTTCTAGGGAGACGCGTGGCACGTAACTTATCTCCAGTAACGATTCTGGAACTGCGATTGATGCTACAAGAGGAATGTTACTCATTGCCAACCTCATATTCAGCATATACAAATGACGTATAACCTACACAGCAGTCAAGGGAGGTCATATCCCTTACTAATGGCTGGATATTTCTTGCTGGAACCTGCCACATGGATGTTTCGGCCTTCTGTTGCACAGTGCTCCATGCTGCTTTTTCGATAAAGTTTCTTTCTAGCATTTTGATTGCTTTTCTGGGAAGTTTCGCTTACATTACCCATGTTACATTACATTACTTACATTACATTCGTTTGTATTACTCGGCCCAGTGACCTCGGTTTTGCTTTAAAAATGATTGAATTATTATGTTGTTGTTATCTTCCGGTGACGTTTTCGTTTAGTTAATCTGCTTGGAATAACTGTAGAATTATCAACAATTTAAATGTTGTTTAAGTGCGGCTAAGCCTAATTTTTTACCATAGCAGCAATATTTGTTTACATTTGAAACTTAGCAGAATAGCTTGTTTCCTATATAGAGAAACTAAGCTGTGCAACAACAAAGATAACGTCTTCTTTTATTATTGCGAATTAAATCACGCTTAATCCATTCTGGAATTATCATTTAAGTTATTAGTAATCCAACTGAAATTGTGGTCTTGAAAATTAATATTATTGTTAATGTCGAGAACTTATTTCAGCTTTTTAGCAAAAAATAAAGGCAATTTCTTTCAAAAAATATTTTTGTGCCATTGGCTATGAATCTGAACTTTACCGGGGTTTTGTGAAATTTTGGAAGCGCATAAGGATTTGCGAATTTATTTTAGTAATTTTTGGGCTTAATTTTAAGTCTTCGATATAAAGCCTTGAACCTCTTTTGGAGAATTTGAGTATTTGTATTCATTTGTTGACATGAAGTAGTACTAAGGAGTTCTTGCTTTATTAAATTATAGTAGAAGGTCTTTCAAAAAATACTGAAGTCGTTGCTTGTTTTGTCTACTTTCATAATAATGAATTTGTCTGGTAACTGTTTAATTTTAAGTTCTAAAACTTTATTATTGTGATTGTACTGAAACTTGGGGGAGATAGAAATTCTCCAAATAAAATCTTTAAGTACAGCATCTTTCCACTCAAGAAAAGTAGTGGTGGACAAATTTATTTGGTAACTTGGCGTTAACAATGAAAGTGTTCAAATCATTATTGAATTGTTGAATGCAAAAAGTTTTGCTAACATGGAAGGTGGGACGAAACTTGGTACCTAGTTGCATTAACTGCCATAAATTATTGTCTTTAACAATATGAAATCATTAAATTTCCTGTAATGATGTGCTGGTTATAAGGATCCACTGCATTCTCAGGTACCTGGAGTCTCGATTTCGTGGTGGTTGGTGATCATATTTCCAAGTGTTTTATTGAATTTAAAACTAGGTATTGCTTTGATGTGTCTAACAGGCAGCAAATTTTGGTGGTTGTTAAAATCTGATTAACTTTGATTCTATCATACAATGAGTGCTTGAAATGAATTGTGCAAAAAATCTTTTTGTGGAGAAATTTGCTAGTGTGCAATTTGTAATTGCAAAAGTCATAATTAAATCTTTAATAATTTGGTGGCCAGTGTATTTGTCTTTGAAAAAGTTGAGAATTTTCCATAAAGTATTATTTTTGAAAGTATGAAGTAATTTAATAACATTTTTATGAAAGATCTTTTTATTAATAAATTTGCTAAAATTTTTTGTGATATGATCGACCTCCACCATAGAAAAATAGTGTCTTCTTTTATTACTTCATCTTTTCCCTCCTATGGTTTTTTTACTAAATATTCTAAATTGACTGTTGACTGTTCTTTTTCATAATTCACTTTGAATTCTCCAGCACTTTATATTAATGATTATATTTTGGCATAAATTTAAAATTCACAAGAAATTAATTTTTTGAGTAATTGAGACAGCCCTTGTATTAGGCTTTATATAATTCGAGTGAAAAATTTATTTTCCAATTTTGAATAAAAAATTGATTCATTAATTCTTGATTTAGAGTTTTTCTTATTGATTTAATTTCGTTTATGTAATTACTTTGTTTTTGCCTTTTATTTATTAATTTATTAATATAAAAGTTTATTTTATTAATGATTTTGTTTTTTGACTATTTTTTAACATTTGTGTGTATTTTGCGGTCTAAGTTGAGTGCGAATGCATGTAGGAAGGAAAGGAATGCATGTAGGAAAGTTCTGAACATTTCAGAACTATTAGAATTTTGTTTTAAAGTGAAGGTTTGGTACTAAAAAACAGTTTTGAGTCTCAAATGATTCAGAAGAACGAAACATATATTCGGGACTCATTAATCAATTTGTTTAAGGCTTCAAAACACTTTTCTCTTGATAAGTTCTGTTTGAAGCGTTAAGAAGAGGAGATTAATAAAAAAATTATTTTGTTTTGTTATGTATAATGTTCTGTAATTCTTTTAAAAATTTTCTCTTTTCTCATTTTAATTTTCATTTAAAGATTCCGTTTTTGACAGTTTTATTAATTTGCGTTTATTCAGTTTGGCAATTTTTATCTGTAGAAGAAAGGTTACACCTTCATATTGCAGGAACAGAATTTTATACATTTTTGTTCCGACCTTTATTTTTTGATTTTACCGAAACTAAAAGCTAGAGCTTAAAAGTTCTTGTAGGAAGTTTTGAACCTTTGGGTAACATTTGATTTATGATTCCTTTAAACATTATAAAAATTTACTATGAGAATTATTGTTACTTGAGTATGAGACTTATGTTTACTTTAGTACGTACCTAGTTCCCGTTTAATATTTATTTCGTTCACAATATCTGAAAGATGAAAATAGTGATTTGCAGTCACAACCAAGTGTCCCATTTCTAAGGATAAATAATTTTTTGCAACAGTCATGCTATTCCTAGGAAATCAAGCTCTCAGAAAAACGGGAAGTTCAAAAGAAATCTTAGAGTTCTTAGTTTTTCAAGCTTTCTTTCTTTTTCTTTTTTTTTCCTTTTTTTTTTTGTGTGTGAGTGTTTTGTTTTGTCGATTCTTTATATCACTGATTAAAAACTAAAAACAATATACTACCTTAAATAAAAGAAAAAATTCAAATTAAAGATAAAAATTAGTAAGATTAATATTGAGATTCCCTACGCCTATTAAGAGAGAGGAATGGAAAATTTTGTGTATGGTTGCTTAGTCTTACGCAGCTGGCACACTGATAAGACTCTTCCCTAATTAAAATTCGTGCAGATGGTAGTGACCCCTTTCGGTAATGAGATATTAAATAACTGATCGCTTTAACCATTTTTGACAAATGCATTAAGTTATAAGTGTTGGGTCATTTCAGAAAGGGAGGACAGGAATTTTTTTTTTCAATTCTTTATATCAGTTTTTAAAATTGAAAACATATATTGCTCCATTTAAAAGAAGAAGTTCAAATTAAAAATAAATTTACTAAAATCTTATTTTGAGATTAACATTATTGCGAATTATGGGTTCGTGGCCATCTCTTTAAATAATCGCTTCAGATAAGAAGGAAAAACTTGACAATTTATTATAAAAATAATGTCCTACAGCAGAATAAATAGCTCTTAATAGCTGAAGAGGAATGGGAATATTCAGTAATATCTTAGCGCACGGGAAATCTTGTACAAAAATCACTCATAGATTAGAGTCTAAAACGTAATTCGGCTTCAAGGTTAGAAAGCTTTTTTTTTTTTTTTTTTTTTTTTTTTTTTTTTGCATAATGAAACTCGGAAACCTAGATCAAATGTGCGCAAAAACGTATAAAAACGGCGAGATGTGCAGAGCTGGATTATCAAGCAAAAGACGTGATTAGGGCATCAAAAGGAAAGGAAGCACGGCAAAAAGGTTCTTAGGAACTCAGGAAAGGGGGCAGCACAAAAATATTCCATTGCTGATTTCACAAAAATAGGTAAATCAAGACCGAAATAGAATGAAATAAAGGGGGAAAAAAAAAGAGGCGTAAATTTATCTTAGGAACCAAAATCTTTTAAGTGCTAAAAGGCCTCTAAAAAAGTTTTAATTCGACCCTGGCGATAGGAATAATTGTGAGCCAATCAACAATTTCAGCAGTTCTAACATTTGGTATTCGCGGAAATGATCCTGCAATAGGCACGCCGTCTAAAATGTGAAATTGATATTACTTTTCAAAAGGATTGAATTAGTTTATGTAAGTGTCTTTTGAACATTTGAATTATTAACACGTTTTAAATGATTCTGAAATTTTCAATTTATTTTGTTCTACCTAAGCCGAGTAATATTTCTTTCTTTTTAAATAAAGAATTCATGTTTATTATAACTTGTGATTCTGTTATAACTGCAATAGAGGATTATTTACTCAATCGCCTTAGTAATGTTTTAAAATTTAAATACACACACATCACTACCTCTCTTTGAACCGATAACTCTCACAGTGAATTAACTGACACATCTTGGCTCTCGGAGTTTATATATATAGTGCAGAACGAGGTTCTGAAAGCTTTGAGATAAATCTGTCGAAGGATTTCCGTCTTCCAAAAAGTCGTTAATTTGGCGTGAAATCGCCAGATGCTGCCAACTTGTTAAGAAACTGTCGCCATTTCCCGTCAGAAGCGTATTTGCTCTTATCTGGAGTTCTTACTTGAGCTATTTTTACAATTTAAACGTTATAGTGTAAGGTATTTCTTCCGCCTTCTTGTCATGCCTTCGTGGTGTAGTGATCAGCACCCTCGACGCGTATTCGAGAGGTCCGTGGTTCGAGTCCCGGCCGGTGGCGTAATGGCAGACCGCACATTCAGTTGATCTATATTAAACGAATTTCCCATACTGCGCATGCCCAGAAGAGAATTTGGCGCAACTTTAAAAGAAGATAAATACGGTATATGGTTAATATTCTGTTATGCCCAGATAACAGAATATTAACGACGTTTTAAAACTTGTTAGGTTGTAAGTTACTTCATCACTTAGAGCGTAAATATCGATTATAAACTACCGAAATTTTCGTTTAAGAAAGATTACAAAACAGGAAACATTACAAGATATATTAACTGATTGGTTGTTGATCATACTTCTGAGGAATGAAAGCAATTGAGTACTTACCATACGATCTATTCTTATATACTTTGACAAATTAAGGAATAATTTCAGCTTAAATTTTTGAATTAAAGTCAAAGAAATTATTATAAATAACTGATATTAAATGTAATGTTTATGAACGAAATAAACTAAAAAGAAATGAAACAGAGGCAAATGCATCAACCACAAACAAATTTCAGTAGTATTATAGTTATAAGCAATCTATAAGACCTACATGATGAACAGGCTTGTGTAGGGTTGCTTATGCTTCATCGCCAGTATTTCCTTCCTCGCCAATGGTATACCATTCAGCATGCGCAGTAAGCGAAATTCGTTAACACTGATCAACTCAATGTGCGTTTTGCCATTACGCATCCCGGCGAGGGCATTGCTCATTTTTCATCTGTCCTGTTTCGAAATAACCTAATGTCTCTACAATAGGACTCAGGAACGAAAAATATATAATTCTATAATAAGAAATAAACACTTATTCACTAAACGTGTGGCCAAAAACTCAATTGAAAGTAAAATAAACACTAAAACCATTATCCTAAAAACAACAAATGAACAAACAACTATATAAAACAATAAATGATATTACGACGATAGATAAAACTGATGTACAATCAAATGAATTTAAATACTTACAGAAATTTACAGCAATATAAAAATTTTAAAAGAAAAATATGCATTTAATTTAAAGCCTAATTTAGTCGCCTATGGCATATAATAAGGAAAAACTTTGTATTAAATGAACTAATTTATTATTTAGTAACGAAAATTATGGCATAAAACTCTACACTGACACTTTAATTTTTTTAAGAGAGTGGAACTCTAAACATTCGGATAAATTACGATCACAGCCAATACATATATACAGGGTGATTCTATGATTATGGGACAAACTTGGAGGAGTGATTGAGCATACTAAAACATGTATTTTTTGTATAGGAACGTAGCGTCTAAAGTGACATGTTAATGCCCGAACGCAGTAAATGCACAGGAGGAAAAGTGAGTTTGTTTATAAAATCAACGCAAAGCGCTTCTTTTCAGTAATAAGTTCGGAATAAGTACTAATCCATAATAATTTCGGAATGTCTGGAGTCCGGATAATTGGCATTGCACTGCAGTTAAATTCTTAGTAATATTTTTAATATATGCTCAATTTTATACTGTTATTTGAGATTCATTTCACTTTTATGTAAATTCATTATTGACCAATAATTCCCTAAATAATTCATCAATAATGAGTTTGTACAGGATAATTAATGTATTATTATTATTATTACATAATTCTTAGTGAGAAATGCAAATTATTCAGCATTCTTTTCGAAAGATAATTGAAAAACAACCTAGTGAGTAACTTGCGCCATTTCTTTGCCTGTTTGACCCAAAGTACCATCTACTTTTCATTACAGCTCAGTGTTGCAGAACTACAGCTACACGTTTTAGACATATGCGGTTGCGCCGTCCATCTTTTGGATCATCATAAATGTTATGAGTGCTGATATCCTACAGTCGACTGTATACTCAAGAAAAAAAAAGCATGTCAAAAAACTTAGACGGAACGTTATTTGAAATCCCATTTAAGATATTTTATGCTCCGCAGCCTTCTGAGCGGAACATATAACATTTCTGAATTGTATATCTCATCGTCAAAAAAGCATTTTAAAGAGAAGAGAGAAAATGTTAAGTAATAATCATCTCTAAAAACTAGCTTTTATGTAGGCTGAAACACTGCTAAGTACTCCTTGCAATTTGTGCTTGAAACAACTTGTAATTCAATGGATCACGTAAAGTATAATAATTTTACGCTTTTCGAATAATGCTAAAAAGTAGGATTTTTACTTAAATATAATAAGTATTACGTTTTACTTTCAGTCAGCAACATAAATGATACATTAAAATATAAAATTAATAAAAATTTAGGCTGGCAAAGTTGTTCAAGTTTTTCAGCCTTAAAGATTGTAAATGATTGTCCTGACATGGCTATTTCCGTTCCTTTATTGATATGTCCAATCTCTTTTAATACAGCATCTAGTAATAAGTAATAAATAAAAAGAATAGATAGTTATGATCTTCTTTCCGTAGTTGACCCAAGGTACAATGCCACTGAAAAAACAATAAAGACATTTGGAGAAAATTTATTGGAATGCCTTACAGGATAATGTTGCAAATGAGTTGAATAATGACGACTGAACACGATATAGATTCGAATCGGAGGAAAAAAAAACTCTTCTCCGAAAATAGACACATATTAATGCACATCTTCTTTTTGCGTTATTGTCATAAACGTCACTTTGGACTTTCATGACTGATTGCTATTGTCTAATATATGGCGAATGATGAATAATGATAAGCTGGATTTTTTAAATATGCATGGTAGTTAATCAAGAAATAGACGTGACCGTATAAGCAAATGAAACTGTATCCAAGACTAAGAGCAGATACCGAGGAGTTTATTTTATCAGCAAACACGTAATTGTGATTGTCATTCTACACAGGAAAGCAACTCAGCGGTCACTAGAAGTTATCTTCGAAATCACTGTATATCAATCACACTTCCTTCCGCGCTGTTAATGTAATCACTTGTAATATCGCCCAAACACAAGCGAGAAAACTGCATAAATAAATACGTGTATAAATTATTATACAGTTGATTCGAAACTGTGAAACATTCGATGCAACGAATCGTCCCATAAGATATAACGACCAATGAGATAATCTGAACTCATCTTCCTCTAGATTGATATGGTTTTTCTCTCGATATTGTGACACAATGGTTGGCCACTGTCCCTTTCTAAAGATCTTCATTATAGGAATAAGATAAGACATGAATCATTTACTCAGTAGCAAGTTATTGCTGCTGTTCTAACTAGCCGGTTATTTGCACTTCTAATGCATTCTTCTTGAACGGCCAAACTCAACAATCATAACATGTAGCCTCATCGCCGAGTACGTAGTCTAAGGTGCACCACAGTGGGCGATCGAATTACACCTACGAAAAAGGGGGAATTTTGACGAAACTGTTTTCCCTTTTCCCACTTTTAATCCCAATTTTTAGATTCAGTGTTGCTTGATTCCCAAATTCCGAGGGTCACCTGCCTCTCATTTCCGGTCACCAGTCTCTTGAAAGAACTTTCGACTCGACAGTATTCTAAGTTCTCCATGCCTCAAAGCTCATGGCTACGGCAGCCAGCTTTTCTATCATCATAACAACAAGGCTAAGAAATATACTACCTTTTCCTTAAAGGTCATAAGTAGCATTTTAAGGGGGGTTACGCAATGCAGTCTTATTGGTACTATGGTTATTGTCTGCAGGTTCCACATCTATAGGGTGTTTGAGATTTGCAAGAACTAATTATTCTTCTTTCTCCGAATAAACTTAAAATAAAATAAATTTGCATCTAATATTCCAAAGCGTCATGTTTATTTTCAAAATCCGTAGAACAAAAAAAAAAAAAAAGCTACAACAAAAATCAGATGGTTGCCACTCTTACAATGTCAAATTATGAATAAAAGATAACAACTGAGGCTTGGTTCTAACATAGGGATCCACATTTTGTTAAAGCAATGGGAATGGTTCTCAAGAAAGTGTTGCAGTGTCACGTATGTCTACATTATTCCGCATCACTGCAAACACTATATAATAGCATTGACGACAGTACATTAATTAGTATCGCAGTGTATGATATTATACAAATACACAGTTGCGCTTGTATATATATATATATATATCATTAAAGACATAAAGTAAGAAATTTCGAACTACTTTTTCACAAAGACGAAAATTGAAATTTATAGTTAATAAATTTCAAATAATCCTACAATGGCAACAAAGAATTTTTAAAATTGTTAAAACCAAAACTTTTAAACAAGCATAACCTAAATTCGAAACATTTTATGACATTTAAAGAAATTTAAAGAGAAAAAACACAAAAGAAGAGGGATTCAATCAACTTCAATGCCACTTCGTCAAGGAAAAGGAACATTGGAACCAATTGAAATCTCTCTTATATAAAAATCCTTGCTTTTCTGTACCCGGAATTAGCCGATGAACCATTTCAATGTATTTTAATTATAATAGTTCACATATAAATGACAATATAGATTCTGAACATAAAATAACTGGTTAATTTAAATAAATACCTTACAATATAACAGTTAATTAATTTATATATATATATATAGTGTCACTTTTTCCTTTCTGTTTTCCTGCCAGAATGCAAATTTTAGCTAGCGCGTTGTTTAAATGACTTAGAGGATATTTAAAGAGAAGTTTTCGACTGTTTTATCAGAGCGTGTTCCACCTGCTGAGGGCCACGTTATTAACTGAAATTTTACATTAACACTCTGTCTACGGCGTTGCTTTATCCTTGCGAATAGTATTTTCACGTCGGTGTAGGTTTGAGCCAACTTGCGCGTTAGACATTTCTGTTCAGCATTTGGCTAGCTTAGATTTAGTTTAAATTTGAATTCCTTACTTTTGAATTTACAAAAATGCTGCCTGGTTTTTTAAGCACCTGCAGTGCCTTCTGTTTAGCTATCTGAGTTCTTACTAAAAGTGTTTTTTCACCCTTCTTACGTTTCTGTTCGCATTCTAGACATAGCGATAATTCGCTTAGATCTAATTGGAATCTGTACTTAATGTATGTTACTAAAAAGAGTAAGACTTTACAATACATATATAATTATTTTATTATGATTTATATCAGTGCGTTTATAATAGTGTTTTGTAATAGTATTGTAATGACATGTAAACTCAGGTCGGCCACTCGATTGCAGAATAATCCAGAAACCCAGAGAAAACATGCAGATTTAAACTAAAATGGTGCATGTACTTTTCGTTTTCTGCCTCTTTCGATTTTTATAACAGCTGAACACACGAACTACAGTATTTTAGTCGCACGGATGACCTCATCACTCATGCTCTTTCTTGTAAACACAGCTCATAGAGAAAAGTCCTCCGATTTTTGGAATGAATTTAAAAACATACTGGCAATACTCAAGGAGGCTGAAATCACAGTTCCTTAGTGCTGTCAAACAGCTGCTCAGTTGATTAATGAAGTTATTTTTTGGAAAGCTAGTGTAAGTAAGGCCAGGGGCTCATGATTCTGTTAAAACAAACCTGCGGTTATGAACATCGCTTTCCAACACCTTTACTCAGAATCTAGTTTCTGTAACATTGCACTAGATTGAAACTTGAAGAACAGGAAAGGATTCATAGCGACCAATAGTTAGTTCTTGATCTGAATAATAAACCTTCATCCAATATCAGGTTCTATTTCGCAGGCACTGTACGTGAATGTAACAAATTTGTTCAGAGGTATGTTTAGTTATTATCTCCGTTCCTCGCTTTTTCCTAGCGTTTTCTAGTTCCTAGCGTATCATATGTAATGATCAGGAGAATAATTTCGCTTGAAAAGAATCTCACCTTGAAAAGAAATAAGAACCTGAACGACTTGTTGTTTCATTGAGATCTCTCTAATTTAATGAAGCTTATCTTATCAGTTACTAAACAGTCTGATTTATCAATCGATGCGAATTAAAGATTCTTAAAATATCTAGATAAGCTAATGTGTACATGAGAACCTGAAGCAGCCAAAATTTTCTAAGATCGCAAAAGCTATCAAAAGCACAGACGCCTAATCAAATAAGATTCTAAATTCCCGCTATTTGAGCATACGCTAGTGGAATGCTTAAAACTATGTGCTCAATAATATGTGATGAGAGATAAGTACATTTTAAAAGTAAAAAGCGAAGAAACCCGAAAACCAGCAGTGATTTCAAAGCCTCAAATCGCTGGCTTCAGATTTTAAATTATGAAATAGAATCGCATTTAAAAACTTTGTTGTAAAAGTATTTCTGCAGACGACTGCTACAGTTCATCATTGGACGGAAACAAAATTAAAGAAACTCTGATGAATTTAATCCAGTTGATATATTTCAAGCTGACAAAACAAGCTAATTTTTAAGCTGTTAAACAATACATTATTCGTTTTAAGAGACAAATACAAATACAGCCTGAAAAAATATTAAGGAGTGAGTACTTTTGCCTGAGAACATCTAAGGAGTAATAATAATTTTTTTTCTTATAATTTTCTCTTAATTTCATTTTTCTTTTGATAACACACTGATTTCCAAACATTACTTTTAAAAATCAGTGTGACAGAAGTACTTTTGACTGAGAGCACTTAAGGAGTAAGTATAATTAATTTTCTTATAACGCATTTCTCCCGCTTTCTTCGCATGCTTTCGGGGTGTTAGTAGTCAGCACGCTCGACGCGTAACCAAGAGTTTCGTGGTTCAATTCCTGGTTAAAGCGTTGCTCATTTTTCATGTCTCCTGCTTCGAAACAAACTAATGTCTCTACACTGGCGCCCGAACTAAAAAGGTGGTGTTTGATGATTCTCCACCACCGGGATTTGGCAGTTGGGTCCCCCAAACCCCAGTCGTCTTTTAAAAAGGGAGAGTATATAAGCTATTTCTCCTGCCTTCTTCGCATGCCTTCGTGGTGTAGTGGTCAGCACGCTCGACGCGTAACCGAGAGGTCCGTGGTTCGATTCTCGGAGAAGGCATTGCTCGTTTTTCATGTCTCCTGCTTCCAAATAAATACCTAAAGTCTCTATATTCTCTTAAATTAATTTTCGGTAAGATAACACACTGATTCAGTGAGCTAAAAGTACTTTTGGCTGAGAGCGTATAAGGATTAAGAATAATTCATTTTCTTATAATTTTCTCTTAAATTAATTTGTAGAGTTCTTCTGTCTATCTCTTGCGTGAAATTTGGAAAATAGTGACTGCAATAAAGAAGGGTTAAAACTACCCTTTATTACACTCTTTAAATGATTTACAATACGTTCACTCGACGCTAACACACTACACCTCTTGCTTGGGCGTAAACTAAAACTTAGAATCAAAACTCAAAAATTGAAGATATTAACAAGCAGTAGAATTAAACTACGGGGCTCAGACTATCCTGCGTCCTAACAGAGTGTTGATCATTTTAGTGACAGCAAAGAAATAGCTGTTAAGCCACATTTAATCAGCAACAAATGCTAAGTCGAAGCTTTCCGCTACAATACGCACAGAGTTCTCCCAGACTCTCTAAATTTCACTTCTAGAAGTCGATATTTACATTTTTTCTCCCACTAGTAGAATTTGCATTCCTCACGCGCGTTACCAAATTTAAATATACTGGCATTGGCAATTAGGAGAATGAAGGCTTATGGAAAAGAGCTTAAAATTAAATTTAACTGGTTATTTAAAATAAATATGAATCTCTACAAATTTTTCTTATGGTAACACATTGATTTCCAAAAATTACTTGAGAATCGGTGTACTAAAAATTCTTTTGATTAACAATAGCAGTTCCATTTCTTGTTTATTGATATTATTCATGATTTACATTACTAAAAGCTGCATAAGATTAATAGAGCACGTTACAAATTAAATGCAAAGTTTACGATTATATGCAAACAAATATCTGCAACAGAAAAAATTAAATACAGTATGCTCAACTGACCAAAGTAAATGACTTATTTTAATACTCTTGCTGCACACATTAGATATTACTTACTAGAGAACATAATTAGTAACATAGTATAGAAGTGCATAAAAATAATGTCTGTAACTATTAGCAAATACTATATCAATGTTTCTCAGTTTCTAACAGGATTTATTATAAACATTTAGACAAAATGAAATGTTCAAGAGAGTATAAAAATACTACCTATAAGATTTATAGAATATAAAATTACTACCTAATTTAATGCAAATAGCACAGCGAAACAAATAGCATAATACAAACCACTTCATACGACAAATATACTACAGATTACATACAAACAAACCAACAAAATGCAAGATTACAGATTAATAAAAACAAATACGTTTGTTTAGAAGTACGAAATATACACTCACGTTTGTGAAAATTGCAACACCATGAAGGACTTACGCGAGTGAGCTGAAATTTTCAGGAAATGCAAAGTAGCGCATGATATGCAAATGATTAGAATTGCAAATCCGTAGCGCATGCGTATGCTGAGCAGCGCCCTCTGAACGGCTGATGGATCCGAATAAATAGACGGCTGTAGCGAGGCGTGTATGGTTATCGGTGGTTATCTGCTAGTGGTAAACGTTAACTCAATCTGTACTTATGCCTCGTCGACGAAAGAGAGCGAGATTTGAACAACTTACAGAGTTTGAACGAGGGAGAATCATCGGCCTTCGTGAAGCTGGATTGTCGTATCGTGCAGTAGCCTCTCGTGTGCAGCGTAACAGCAGCACAGTGATGCGCGTTTGGAAGCAGTGGACGGACGAGTGTCGGACAACTCGGAAATCCGGGAGTGGACCCCGAAATGTGACGTCAGCTCGCGATGATAGACACCTGGTCCGCATGGCGCGGACGGACCGTACAGCTTCCTCTAGACAATTGGCAGCACTGTGGTCAATAGCTACAGGTGTTTCATTGTGTGCTTCATCAATTCGTAGACGTCTGCTGCAGTGTGGACTGCGCGCACGGACTCCTTTATACAGGATCCCCCTAACGCACGACCATCGCCGCCTGCGGCTACAATGGGCCAATCAGCATAGAGACTGGCGTGCTGATTGGCAGCATGTCGTGTTTTCTGACGAATCCCGCTTTAATTTGTGGTACCATGATGGCCGCATTCGTGTCAGACGCTATGCCGGTGAACGCCACCTTCCGGAGTGCATTATCGAACGCCACAGTGGACGAACACCCGGAGTTATGGTCTGGGGCGCCATAGCATATCATAGACGATCTCAATTGCTACGAATTGTGGGCAATCTGAACAGCAACCGGTATATCCGTGAAGTTCTACAGCCCGAAGCTGTTCCCTTCCTTCAAAGCTTGCCAGGCGCTGTATTTCAACAGGACAATGCCCGCCCTCATACTGCTCGGATTGTTAAATCCTTCTTTGCAGCGCAGCAGGTACAGCTTCTTCCTTGGCCTGCGTGTTCCCCGGATATGTCGCCAATTGAACATGTGTGGGATGTCATTGGTCGGCGTCTTGCTCGTGATCCTCGTCCTGTTGCGTCTGCAGACGAACTTTGGGTACGCGTACAAACGATATGGAATGCTCTTCCTCAGTCAGACATTCAAACTTTGTTTGACTCCATGCCACGTCGTGTAGCAGCACTTATTGCGGCGCGTGGTGGCCACACAAAATACTGATTCTGATCTCTTGTTCTTGTTTGTTTGCTTTGAACATTTAATCATTTATTTGTACCACTACCACTCAACTGTGTATTAAATTGCATTCAATTATGACGATTCCTTCTTGGTGTTGCAATTTTCACAAACGTGAGTGTACAATGATACTATTCAGTTGGCACATTTGTAGTTTTTATAAGCATAATCAAGAATATATTATTCAGGTACAGTAAGATAAAATGCTTCCTTTGGACAACAAGTCGATAATTTCTAATTAGATAAATTTAATTGAGGTAAAGACGAGGTAAAAAGAGTTAAAAAAAGTTTAGACTCAACCAGCATATTGTGTTGACCAATCTCTTATGGTCTGCGATAGTTTGCTATTTGTTGTCTAATAAATTTTCAGTCCATATGTGCCAGTTATTTTCACCTGGCGTTTTCAGATGGATTTGAAGAGCAACGTTCCTGCAATGTAACAGGACATGATCAAGATGCCTCACTTCACAGCCGCTGCAGTTTTCTTGAAGTACGAAGATTAAATCTTTTGTGATAACTTGGGAAGGGGCCGCCTGCCGTTAGAAATTGAGTTGTGAATTAGTATCAAGTATTGAGCTTGATGTTTACTTTTGGACAAAATTTAGAAAATCTGCGTGTAGAGTTTGCCTTATTTTGCATAATAAATTTACTTTACCTTTCCCAGAGTTTGATACCTTTCCTGAACCTCTCAACTTCCCTTGTATTTTCTCGCCAGGATGCAAATTTAAAGTTAGTGAAGTGAATATTTAAACGAGTAAAACTGAGTTTATTCAGAGCGTGTTTTCGCTAGCCAGAGCACGTTTCGTTGATATCTCGCTGTTACGCCAGTAAGCCTTTTGGATTATCCTCACGCCTGCTAAGGTTTTGAGAGTCAACCTGTTAGGTGGAAATTAACGTGCTAATCCAGCACTATTCTATTTAGCTTCAACTTGAATTATATTCTATACATTAAAGTTTCCCACCGCAAGTTGACGGCGTTTTTTGAACTCACGAAGATCGTGCCTTTCTGTTAAACTTTGAATTAATAAAGGGTTACTTTTCACCCTTCTTCTGTGCTGGTATTTATTCATGCCTGTGCGAGAATTCACCATGTTCATTGTAGGGTCTAGAATTTGTGTATGTGGAACAGCATATGGCGTGGCCAGCATATTCGCCCGACCTTAATGCCATTGATAATCTCTGGGATGCTCTCAGCCGTGCTATATATTCATGTTTCGCAGCTCCAGCCACTCTTATTGTGCTGGAAACTGCTCTACAAGAAGAATGGCGATTGCTTAATTCTGCGGTGGTTGACCACCTAATTGAAAGCAGGGTCACAAGGTGTAAACCTTGTATACAGATGAGGGAGGATCACATACCCCATTAATTTCCTTTTTTTTCATTTTATGCTGTTTATTTTCACTTTATACATAATTCTGTTTAAGTCTCCAGTATGTCATTATCCGATAACTTACAAAAATGTCATATTGTTTTCAATTCTGTATATAATTATTAGTTTTTCTTTTATGCATAAATATATATGCTACTTTCCTGCCGAATTTTGTGCCAATCAGAGCAGTATTTGTTGATTTTTTTGCATTTTACATCTTCATGCTTAACTTTTGGAAGTGAGTGTATTTCGGATCATCTCATAGAAGATTTAAAAAGCTGTACATAATTTGGCTTGGATTTTAATTCTAGAACCTATTTTTTTTAAATCGTTTTATTCTTTTCTCATTTGATACTACAGTCAACAAAATTCGTGAAGAATTTTTTTGAAATTTTTAATATGAAAAATCAAACATAAGCTTTCTGAAAAATAATTTTAGTGATACAAAGAAATTTGTTTGTACTTAGATAAAAGCTCGTTAGTGACGAGATCTGAAAACGGATTTATTTCTGGATTAAAACACAGATATAACTGAATGAGCCTCTTATCATTTCACTGCAGCATTCCTCAAGAAAAGCTGGAAGCATATGCCTGTATGCTTCAACTAGACACCGTAATGAAAACTGCGATCAGTATATTGAGTTTTTTCCTTTAACGAGAAGTAAACAATAGAAAATTTTAAAACTTGTTGAAGAATATTAACTGTAACTATAGTGAACCTCCAATTTTTTTTTTTTTTTTTTTTTTTTTTTTTTTTTTTTTTTGCGTGGCTTAGCAGGTTACGCAGACGACCACTTCGGAATAGGCTTTATTTTTTTTTACACTAAGAAATTATTTTATTTTTTCAAGAAAATGGTAATGTGTACAACGAACTTAAAAAAGATGGGTAGAGGTGTTTTCTCTGTGCGATATGACGGTTGCTCAGCCAGTATAATCTCGGTAGCCCTGAGAAGACATTAATGTTTGTAAGTGTACAGCGACTTTTCGGCAAGGGGGACACTGAAAATACATGGCCTACCGAAAGTTCTCTCGAGTGGTTAGTGGGAGGAGGGATGAAAGATCCTCCGGCCGCCCTTCTGTGTGTTTTGCTTCAAAATTGCGGCGGAAGCTTTATAGTTAGCAAATGACAGACGATAACTAACATAGTGTTTCAGCAAATCCGTTATAAACTTTATGAGAGACAGAGTACAAGTAGACGATGGAAAAACACATAGCAATACATGGCCGGAAAGGCTTTCTTGGTTCGGTAGGGACGACATAAAACACAAAAAAGGAAGGACACAAACAGTGTGACAAAACGTAGTTTATTATGTTTAGTACAGCAGAAACCAACAAATAAGAATAAAAACAGCTAACGATCTCCATTAAAGAAGGTGTTCGAAATTACGTCCCCGGACCCTGATTCAGAAATCAAGCGTCATGCATCTTACATGCAATCTGCCATTCGTGATGCAGATCTACCATGCGACAGAGAAGTGAGGCCTGCATGACGATCCGAGGTTGTAATTGTGAACACCTTCTTTAATGACGATCGTTGTTTGTTTTTGTTCTTATTTGTAGGTTTCAGATGTACTAAACATATTAAAACATGTTTTGCCTCACTGTTTGTGTCCTTCCTTTTTTACCTTTTGTGTCGTCACTACCTAGCCAAGAAAGCGTTTCCGACCATGCATTGCTATGTGATTTCCCATCGTCTAGGTGTATTCTATCTCTCCTGGAAGTTTGCCATCGCTGTACTGATACACCCTGTATATTTGTCTTTAGCTTCGGCATTCGCGAGCCTTTTCATCTCCGTAACCATTAGTACACTCATGTCCATAAATTAAGGATAATGCAAAATCAGGCAAAGGAAGAGTTAGAAGCAAAATAAATTTGACTTATTTGTAAAGTTTATTTATTAAACAAAAGGTAAAGAGCAAAACACGATGCTTTATGTTTGAAATTATTAAAAAAATTAGCGATTTTTTCTCCCTGGAGCAAATTACAAAAAACACCTATTTACAAAAAATCAATATTACAGGGTTGGCATGATTGTTAATACATTGTATGTCTCCCAGACAATGCAATACAGTCCGTACAACGCCTAGGCATGCTGAGTATCAAATTATCGATCTAATCTTGGGGGATATTACACCACTCAAAAAGCAATGCCGGTAGACATGTTCCGGTAGACATGTAGTAGATCTCCGAAGTTCCGGTAGACATGTAGGAGGAGGTTGAGGGGCTCCAACTCGTCGGCCAAGCATGTCCCACGTGCTCTGCTGGATTCAAGTCCGGTGAGAATGCTGGCCAGTCCATACGGGTGATATCCTCCGATTGAAGGCATGCGCTTACGATGTTTGCACGGTGAGGACGGGCGTTGTCATCCATAAACACAAATTGTGCGCAGATGGCGCCCCGAAACAAACGTACATGTTGTTCCAGAATGACGACCCGATAGATTTGGCTTGTCATGGTTCCAATTTGAACGTGAAGGTCAGTTCTGGAACCCAGAATGATTCCACCCCAAACGAGCACTCCTGTACCACCGTAACGGTGTCGTTCAATGATGTTTTCTTGGTGGTAACGGGTACCTGGAGCTCTCCATATGAAAGTCCGGCGAGAATCAGACTGCAAGCTAAACCTGGACTCGTCGGAAAACATCACACAAGCCCACTGTTTCGGTGTCCACAATGCAGCTCTCTACTTTGGAGTGAGTTGCAGTAAGTGGAACGCACCTGACAGGTCTACGAGCATATAGACCAATCTGCCCTAAGCGTCTGTACACTGTGTGCCTTGAAATTGTAGTACCAATGGCTGAACAGAGCTGACGAGACAGGTCTGAAGCTGTGCTCCGCCTGTTTCTTTTGGCCGTAACTGCCAAATACCGGTCCTCATTCGGAGTTGTAATTCTGGGGCGACCTGTGCTGTAACGTCTACTCACATTACCATCATCTTGGAATCGTTGCCAAAGCCTGGAGATGACACTCTGAGAAATTCCAAGTTCGTCTGATACTTCCAGTTGGGTACGCCCACATTCCTGACGGCCGATAATTCTATCAGGTAAAAAATCATCCAAATGCGTCCTTTGTGTCATAACAATTCGGTTGTTGCACTGAAATGCTTATAAAGCTCCGAACAATTTTTATTTTACTTCTTTGCCTGCATTCCTTGTATATCACTCTCTTACACTCTCGTCATTGTGACGTACCATCGGTGTCATCTGGTTACTTCCTGAAATTTGCATATGATTCTTGAAGATGTGTGTAGTGATTTTACAGGTGATGTATTTATTTTAGAGTTCGATTTCCGCGTGACTCCGAATTATCCTTAATTTATGGACATGAGTGTATTTCAACTCGGCAGAAATATTGTTGCTTGCATACGGGTTCGTAGTAGATCGAACACACAAGTTGTTAAAAAGTTAACAAAATTTATTCTTTTCACATAAAATAAACTAGATACTGAAATATTTCCTCAGAGATATTCGTAGAATGTCACAATTTCTCAAACGTTAAACAGAACTCAATTCAAAACAGAGAAACTAATTCAATCTCACAGCGAATTCGCTACAATCATTAACAGCAATAAGTAAACAAACAGTTCGCTTGAAACATCAAGAACTGAGCTGAGGTGTTTTAATTCGACTTTTTTTAAGCTTTTTTAATTATTCACTGGAATATTCTCGTAAAATATATTTTCTCGATTTTTGTGGATGGCAACAGCAATTACGAGATACTTCTTTATTAAATAGTACATGCACGTGCTCTCTTATTTTTACTTTTCCGACGTAACTTTCTCTTCAAAAATCGTCTGCGTTGCATGGGAAAATAAAAGAGTTTTAATTACAATTCTAAATAAATGCGAAATCCGTAACAATATTAACTTCTTACCCATTCACCAAATAACGTTCTCACACAAAATCTTTCAACTTATTTTAAGGCTTCTTTGTATACCTTACAAATTTTCCTACAAAGGTTACCGGGCTTGGGTGGTAACTGTCCAACAAAACCCTTTTGGTGTGAACGCGTTCTTGTGTTCTTCACACTGTTTAGCGAATTATTATCTACGGTACCTTCATTGAAAAAATAGCCATAAGTGAGGTCGGCCATTCAGTTTCTGATAAAGCCACAGATTCGGCTTGCTACTTAAAAAAGTCATACTGAATATAAATTAATATCGGTTACCTCATTATCGAATTTTAGGCTAAGTTTTTTGTTCGATACACGGTGCCTTAGAACATGATGTGACGTAATTGAAATGAAGATTTAATGATAAACGTGAAGGATTTCTGACGAGTAATCCGACGAAACGTGGGTTATGGACTTAAAACCAGAGCTTAAGCTGCGGCCAATCCAGTGAAGAACTCCGTTCTTCCCGAGATCCCAAGAAGTTTGACATGTAGTACAATAGATGAAGTAAATGATGATCTGCACTTAGTATCAGAAAGAAGCCATTCAAAAGGCCAGAAATCCCAGCGATTGAAAAAAAATTGTGACTGCAGCATATTATTAACAGCGTTAAGAAATTTTGGAGAAAAATGAAAAAACTACCTGATTTGCTTCGAAGTGGTCATGAAAAGGCAAACATGATTGATAAGTTTTACCTCATCTGTCATAAAATCTACACATCACGATGCCAGATTCTAAATACGTCTCTATTTTAAGAAAGTCTACGCGTAGAGTGTTTTCCCTCCCTTAAAGAGGTCTCTTCAGAGATTCTCCAAATCATAGGAAGACTCTAAAACAAATATCTTAAAAGAATAGTAAATTTTTTGAAATACTGAGTCGTGGTTATTGAGAAGCGATGAGACCAGAAGAGGAGCAAGAAGAAATTCCCCGAAATAAAATAAAACTTAAGAATAAACAGATAAACGAGTCATTTTTAGAAGTTCTTATTTAGTCTCTTACCACATCTCCGGTGCATGGAAGATCATGAAGCACGGTTCCTGCATCACGGTCCAGGTCGGAATTTCGAACATTTTCTTTGACGAGCATTGTCTGTTTTTGTTCTGATTTCTTGGTTTCCACTGCACTAGAATAATAAGCATTATTCTCCCCCTGTTCGTGTGTTTCCTTTCTTGTATTTTGTGTCATCACTACCGTGTCAGCAAAGCGTTTCCGACCTATGTGTTTTTGCATCGTCTAGGTGTACTCTATCTCTCCTGAAAGTTTGTAACCGATTTGCTGAAACACCCTGTATACTTACGGAAAGGGTGCTGGCCTTGCTTCGTATCTGTAGGTTTGTGATATGGCACAAAAACTTAATAATGTCGATCGCAGAGGGTCAAAATAAAATTATTTCGCAGTTAACAAACAAAGTAGTTGTTTCTGAAACGAAAATAAGCATTTATTACGAAGGGCATTACAAAAGCAAATACTATGTAATTTTGCCACTATAACAAAAGCTAACCAAGATAGCATTCAAACATTTCCAGAAAGTTTGTAAAAATTTCAAATTGCTTTAGCTGCGTTATTCAAGGAATTTAAGAGCCGATTTTAAGGTTTAAGTAATATTAAGAATTGTCGGCTGCTTGTTGAAAATCCTTGCAATGCGGAAACAGCAGTTACTGCAAAACTAAGCTGTACTGAGATAGGATTATGCCAAAGCTTGTTAACGAATTCGCCCAGGTTAAAAACGGTATGAAATGGAGACATTTTCAAAGAAAAGAAAGACGATGAATATGCTGAATTTTGGAAGTTAGTAAAAAAAAATTGGAGACTGTACAGAAGTTCGCAAAAAGATAGCTCACGTTTTTCGCATCAATAGAGCTTTGCGAATCCTGCTATTTTAAGATGAAATATGTGAAGAACTTGTATGGAAATTAGCTTACTGATTCTAACAAAGTGGTGTATTAAAAGTAGCAAGGTAGCAATTATAAATGAGATAAATTATAAATAAAATGATGTGGTAAATTATAAGCGTGTCAAAAAATTTTTTTAATTTGTCCCATAATATTTAAAAATAGCTTGGATACATTAAAGTTTGTTTTCATTTTATTAAATTATGAAGTATTTTACCTTCTGCCCCGCGTAACATAGCAGATATATAGATATTCACATACAATTCACAAAAGCTTAATCGTAAAAATTCCACGCCTCCAGTCCGTTCGCCTAGAAACGAACCTCGGATGAACTTCCAAAGTTTAACGAACTTATCTACTGAGCTTTTGGTGGGAATTAACAGAAGCAAACTGTATCGTCGACACTTCATGTCTTCTTGAAGAAAACATTGCAAAGTAATGTATTTAGTGTAATTTACATTATCAGAAAGTTTCCCTAAATCCCAGTTAAGATAGTTAGTTGGGAGCTGTAGAATAGTATTCCTTCGGTGTTTGTACCTAGCAATTTTTTTTCTTTCATGACACGGAAATAAAATTATTGAGATTTTCTCTGTTATAGGATTCAGAAGCAGCCGAGCGATAAAATCGCCAAGCACTGGTAGTTTCACCTGAGTTCAAAATCCTGCGAACAAGCTGGCTGAATGGAGTTTTCGATATTTTTCCTATGCATGATATGCACGGCAGTACATATACTAAAATTGGAACAATACAGAGAAGATTAGCATGTCCCCTGCGAAAAGATGCATACAAGACACTTTACTCTGAAAAGTCCTCCACAAAGGTATACCTCCTCTTAGGCACGCAGCTGTCGTGTACTTTACCATAATTCAAGCAATTTAACTTTTTCTCATTATAGATAACATGTACCGAAAAATTTTCTGTAGGAAGATTTACATGCCAGCATTGCCTGTTGACCGGCATTAAATTAAATGCGTTGTTCTGATTTCTTATAACGGTGTTCTTGTTTCCGAAGCAAATATTTAATATTTTCGATAATGTGCCGTTTATAATAATATTTTTTTCCGAAACGTGTGCTTTTCTTTGTTTATTTAACAAAACTTTAACCTGAGAAATATATTTTTAAAGCTTAGTTGCCCAGCAGAGCAGAGCAATAAAACCACTAAATACATGTAGATCAACCTAGTTGCAAATATCTGCGAACAGAACGGCTACATGAGCGTTTTCTAGGTTTTCCCCATGTGTAAGGTGAATACAAGCCAGTTTCGCTTAGAAAATCCTCCATGAAAGCATTCCTCCTCTTAAGCAGATAGCCTTCGCTTGCTTTGCTGTAATCAAATAAACCAAACCTTGACGCGTCTTCTTTTGTGACGGAAAAGATCCAAATGTGTCATTTTTTCATGAATTATGGGAGGATTCTGCGTCCATTCGAGTATCGTCTCCTGCCTATCATGCATCTCTACGCTCGCCATTTAGACTTTAAGCAATTGCTTATATGGGCTTTTACAGTAATGTCATGTTTATTTTTCTTCACGTTGTCCCACTCAGAATGAGGCTAATCAAGCCTAAGTGCCTGCTCCAAACAAGCAAAATCGCTCTAATGTGGGAACGCTTGAAACCTGGAGCCCTAGAATGTAATCAAAACTTGATTTTGACACCTCTACAGTGCGATGGAAGAAAAATGGTCTCATTGACACAGGGTTAATTGCCGATCATGCATTCTCTAAGTTAAATCAAAACAAACAGTATTTATTTTTTATTTTTAGCGAGCGCAAAGCTGCGGGAAAATGACGGACAACATTTCTTCGAAGATTGAAGAGAGAACTTGAAGAAAATAGGAGAAAACAACTAGAGGGCTGTGTGAAAAAATAAATGCATCACTGGAAATTGTGTGAAGTGTATGCTAAAGGCATTGCACGAAAGTGTCAAAGTTTCACATAGATCTGAATATCTATTTGATTGCAAACTACAATAGTGTGTAGGAGAAAGGGGGACAAAGATTTGGGTAGCGAAGGTGAGCGTGGGACTTGTAGATATCAGAGGTGTTTTGTTTTTATGCAACTTTGATTGATTTGAGATTTTACGAGGACCAGTGCACTCGCTCAGAATCAAGAACATGAAATTGACATAACATTGCCATCTCGCGGTTAAAAGGTGTCTTTGCTCAAAATAATTTCAAAATCATGTTCGAGCAGAATTTGAGAAATAAAAGGAAATTAATTAATTTTTACTTTGTTTATTTATTTATTAAATAGCGATGAGACAGTTATTTTAAATAAAACATTGCAGTAATTGCGAAAAATGATGCTATAATTTGCCAAGCGTCAGATTTTTTTATTTTTGTTCAACTTTTACTAGTATATCATTGATAGGCACTAGCGCCACCCCATGTGAGTATTCAGATTGCGCCCTACACAAACACGGCAGGGAATGCCATTTCAGTATAGCAAATCAAAACCAGAAACATTCAATGATTATTACTTGCCATTAAAATCCTTAGGTTTTTGACACTTTCGGAGGTAAACATTTTGTAATTGCACCATAAATATAAGCATAAATGTAAATATTTTCTTTTTTCTTTTTTTTTACAATGTTTCAGAGTCTTAAGTATCAGAAAGAATACATTTTTAAGACACATTTCATTCTGAAAGCTAACAAAAATGTTATACTTTTTCCATACTCGTAACAGTTTTAATTTAATGAAATGTTTTCACAAGATTTCGCTAATTACAATGTAGAGACAATATGATTTTTGAAGCAGGATATGTGAGAAATGAGCAATGCCCTCGCCGGGATTCGAACTATGGACCTCTCGAATACGCGCCGAGCGTGCTGACCACTACACCACGAAGGCATACGAAGAAGGCAAGAGAAATACCTTATATACTCCCCCTTTTAAAGGGCGACTGGGGATTAGGGGACCCAATCGCCAAATCCTGGTGGTGGAGAATCATCACCCACCACCTTTTTTTTTAGTTCGGGTGCCACTGTAAATTTATTCAGTTATTTTCGATGTGAGGAAGCTGAAGAAATGAGCAATGCTCTCGTCAGGACTCAAACCACGGACCTCGAATACGAGCCGAGTGTGCTGACCACTACACAACGAAGGCATGCTAAGAAGAAAGAAGAAATACCTTATACCAAATTTTAAGGTAATTCGATTTTATTCGGTTAACGATTACAAAAAGTAAAATCAAAATTTATTGTATCATTAACTCACAAAGCTTCTTTCTGAAATACTTTCTCAAACACGAGATGATTTTCAGCTTCTGAGGCATCTTTTAAATCAAATTCCACAGTTTTTGTTTGGTTCATTTCAAATCAGAGCACCTTTTATTTTAATAGTTAAATAGATTAAATATTGCTGCTAATTTCTGATTTCCATGAACTTAACTTTCTCTGAGTATTTCTGAAAGCAATAAATAAAGAAGGGTTAATTAATATTATTTAAAATTTGTAACTGAATTATTATAAAATGTCAGGAAATAATTCTTCTATTACTTATCATTTTTTTTTAATCTTGATTTCAAAAACACGCATTCTAAAAATTATACTTTACTACTTGCTTAAGCCCATATCTCGCTTTATAACACCTTTTAATAGACTCTTTCGGTACAAACAATTTTTGCTTAAATAGTTTTACAAATATATTTGTCAACAGAATTTTAACTTATATTTACAATTAAATGTTAAAGTCATTATATATTTAGGTTATTATGATTATAAATTTAGATATGCATTCGTCAAAACTGAAATTGCAACACCATGAAGGAATCCATGTAGCTGTGTGAAAATAGTAGGATCGGTTCAGGTAAGATACATATGCAGATGATTAAAAAAACAAAGAAAGCTAAAAAAAATTAAAATGTTTATTCAGTATCTAATGTGACCAGCATGGGCCAAGGCATGCTTGTCTAAACGGCAGGGCTATTCATGGCCTCCTGAGATATTCCTTGCCAAGCCGAGTCCACTGCAGCTCTCAGTTGCTCTACAATATGCGCCTGTGCACCCCACGTGCGATGGCAGCCCACACATGATCGATAGAAGAGAGATCGAGTGAGACTGCCGATCAGGAAGAATGTCACTTCCATTGAGGCTGCTCAAATTGTGACGTGCGGCATGAAGTCGGACATTGTCCTGCTGGAATAATGTGCCGTGAATTGCCTGCACAAGCGGCTGTAACACAGGTATGACAACTTGCGTTACGTACCCCGCCCCCGACTTTAAATTGCCAGTAGTGTGCACAAGGGTTGTCCACTGTGCTAGCATGAGGCCACCCCAAACCATGAAGCCCGGTGTGGCGATCGACGATATGGGCTGGCAGGTAACGTTCTCCGGAAAATCGCCACACATGTCCAAGACCGTCATTTCTCCATAAACAAAATCGAGATGCATCTGAAAACAATACCCGATGCCATTTTTTCCTCCATTGATCATGACGTCGACACCAAGCGAGTCGAGAAACTCTGTATCGAGTGGTTAAAGGAACCGCAGTGGCTGGCCGCCGTGCGCTTATCCCTGTCTCATGTAACATGTTACGGATGGTTTGACAAGAGATAGATACCCCTTCTTATAATGATGGGTAGATTTGAATATAACTTGTCGTCATATGTCGATGCTGCGAACGGGTTCCCATGAAACATTCGCAGAATTTGCCTATCAGTTTGACCTGACATGCACTTGGAGGATCCACCGCCTCTTTGCCTTGTTCTCAGATAGTCCTTCATCCATTCAGCCACACACCGCTAAATTGTATTTACTTCCCGTCCAACACGATTGACAACTGTGCGCATCAACAAACCGATTTCATGCAGTTCTAGGATGCGTTCTCATTCCTCAGACGGTAACTGCTGGTAATCAGCTCGCTGATGTCTCCGAGACATTTCTACCCTTCTTTAATAGTTCCATTACAACAATCTGTTATTAATAGAGCATGCACAGAGCGAGCCAGCTGTTGGATCTTATAGCCAAAACCTGGGTATCATGTGATCAGATGGCCAAGCGCATTTAATTATTTGCATATGTTTCTGACATCTACCGATCCTATTATTTTCACATCGCTATGCGCATTCCTTCGTGGTGTTACAATTTCACTTTTGACAAGCGAATTTAATAAGTAGACTTTTTTCACAGTAACATTCACAGGAGTTTATGAGTGAATAAATCCTTCATTTCCGAATATATTTATAAATAATTTAACAAATAGTTGCGTATTTAACTAAAGGAAATGAACGCTTTTTACAACGATATGCATAAAGGCTCACATTTATTTAATATTTTTCATTTTCGGTATGTGTAAATCTTTATTTTCTGTGCATTCAATACATTATTCGAGTAAATTAATTTAGAATAATTTAACATACATGAGAATTTTTACGTAAGAAATATATAAACTGAATGAGAATTACATGTATTATTCTTAATAGGCACTCAAAAAAGTCAGTTTTCTTTTGAAAGTTTCTCTCATTAGGCAGATGATCCTTGGATGCTTTACACTATTAAAAAAAAGAAAAATTTATCTGACCTATGTGGAGAATTTAAAATTATTTTAACATGCATAATTTTATATTTACGTTCAGCCATCAATTGTAAACTGTGTACTTTATACACATTTTTGGATACATTCGTTATCGAATTCAAATTTTGTAGTAAGTGTACTACTTTGGCATAGCATTAAATACCTCTGTTAGCAATTTTACCCAATTTAATAGTTCTTCGATAATATAATAAATAACAACTATCCATTTAACATTTAAACATTAATCTCATTGTCGCAATCTTGATTGCCTTACTCTGCATATCAACACTGCTTCATTTTTTGAAACAGTTAAAACAACTAATTGATCTAAATTCACAAAATCTGAAATTTACACACTGCAAGAAAATTCAAATTTCTCAGAATGCAAAATATATTGAAATACCAATTAATAACATTTACGATGGATTTTTCATGTCTTCAAACAGTTTTAAAATTTGCAGACCGATACTCAATCTCTTCTCCTTTTAGTAGGGATTTATTAGACGGACTAAAAAATAAAATTTGGTTACGTTTCATTCAACAGTATATGCATTGAATAATAAAGAATTTTCATTCATAATTCTATATTACATTTAGTAACTCTGTTAATCACTGACAATGAAATAAGATAAGCTTTGTATACAACTGAGGCATAAATATTGAATTATTTACAGTATTTTTTGCAAAAATAAGTGTATAATAATTGCAAAATTATTGCAAAATATTACAAAATAGTTGCAAAATTTTGAACCGCTACTGAAAGCACGAAATAAGATTTCGTGCATGTGGTAGTTACTTTTTAGGATCTCTAATGCATTGGATTATATTAAATTTTAATACCCCTCTCTACTACAAGGTAAGGAAATATAACTGAATCACAAGATCGCTTAAAATTTAGAGGAGAATAAATTTCAGCCATTGACAAACTAATTTCAAACTTGTGTTCTTTTAAATTTGATTGTTGTAGTTACATTTGATACAATTTCTTAAACGGGGTAAACAGTGTAAGGAAAATGCTGAATTCAACGTCTAATATACGAAGAATCTCAATCTCATTTGCAAGAAACTCAAGACCATTTAAAAGTATGTAAACATTATTATTTCTACAATGATGGTGGTAGAATCTCAGTACCGATTTTGCTTTTCCAAAACTTTTTAAGGGAATAAAAGATGTTGGAATACAAGACGTCAAGTAAGTCTATAAGAGAATTTTAAAAGCCATTTGAACAACACAATAATGATGTACAGGCACATTAAAAGAATGGTATTAGATTTATTTGAAAATTGGAAAGATATACAAATGAAACTAAGCGACACTGAAAGTCTTGATCATTAGGAATATGAGGCTATTTTTTTAAAAAAAAAATAAAGAACGTGCAAAGTTATATATATATATATATATAAAAGCGTCTATAAAGTTTGAGGATTAAATTTTTTCAATCAATTCCCATATAGGTCCAGCTAATAGTTAGTGACATGATTATTAAGACAGCTCAATTTTGTTTGATTTTATGCAGTAGATACTTGTCATTATGAATTCGAAGATGAACAGAGAAGAAAACTTTCTTCGCGCAGTGCAGTATCATCAGGAAGCTTATTCCGAATGAAAGTAAAAGTGTTTTCAAAACCTGTCTACTTGCAAGATTTGGGCAGCTATAGCCTACTTCAGTTTTTAAGTCTTCCACGAATGCATCCTTCCTCTAAGATAAACACTCTTCTTCTAGTCTCTCGCATTTGATTAAACCAAAAGTGTCTTTCACTTCTTCAAAGGAAAATCTTACTTTATAGGGAATATTTTTAGGGAAATTCAGAAAAATTGCATAAGAAAAGGGATAAGTAGTTATCCAACTAGAATCAATTCAGAAACTCTAGGATACTGCCAATAGAGGGACGGCATCATCAGAAAGAATGGTTAAGTAAAAGGTTAAACAATCATAATAAAGTGATTTTTTTTTTTTTTGAAGCACAGAATTTAATCCTAAAATTTTGTTCACGACCTTGTATTCTCTTCACGATATTTCAAAATATGCGCATGAGAACAAATTTACACGTTCTTCTTAAATGCTGTCAAATATTACATACTTATATAACAGACATGGCCAAACTGCGGCTCTTTGACACCTTAACTGCGGCTTGCGAGTTACTTGCGATCCTTTGCCATCTGAAATGTGACTTATTTTGAATAAATATAGTTTAATTTTTCAATATAAATGGAATTTAAAATAGAAATGATGGAGTGCCACGTTTCTTTACTAATCGCTGATTTGATTTCTGATATTATGTATGTAAAAATTTGATAGATTTCAAAGTGTCCACTGCTGGTTCATCGCCAGAGCAACAAATACGTAAAATTACAAATAATTCCATTTCTGGTAATTACTATTCCGGTTATGTTACTTTTTGAACAGGTAATGGTCATCGGAATACACAATTATGAAGTTAGTCTAAAACGAAAGCTAATATATTTATTTAATTATTCTCCCTAATACTTTTGTCTCTCAAATTAATTTTATTTCAGGCAGTATCTGGTTACATTCTTGTGTGATCCCATTGTTCACAGCAGTCATGATCCATCTGAAAGATTTGGTATTCGTTGTAGAGTACTACTTTTATTCAGTCTTTGAATAGCGTGAGTAACTGCTGAAGCAGTTAATATAATCCACATAGAATCTTTTAATCTTTGGAAGAATTTTCCGGGGGTTTGATTTGTGGTGGAGTGAGCCTTCAGCCTCTTATATGGCTATGAGACTTGTCTCAGTTTTCTGCGGAACTCCTTCAAAATTAATTTCCTCTCCCTAAGCAAGTCAAGACATTTTTATGCAATTGCTTCACAGATTTCGCAACCATTCACAGTAATATGCTTAATGAACACTTTTCCCATACGAAACTCTATCTTTCGTAATAATTCCTTGGTAATTCTAGGCAGAGATCATAATTTATTTCACCGATGGTTGTGCATGCTGAAATATGTGGAGTCGTATGAAAGAAGAATCGTATGAAAGAAGAAATGAAAGTAGGAAGAATCACTGGTTAGACAACGATTTAAATTTTAGTCAAAATATTTAATTCCCGTTTTATCAAATATCGTTATTGCAGATAAAGATCTTTCATATTAATTATCAAATCTTCATACTAATGTTGCATCAAGCAATGAGGGATCAACAGAACCCAAACTTCTTTTCTTCAAAGTTTCTGCCAAAATCGGCATATTGATATTGGCGAAATCTCTTTAGCTTGCGGTTATTTTCTCGTATTTTTTATTATTTCTTGTTTGATAAACCTTCCTTCTTCCTACTTCGCACTAGGTTAGAGGCATTTTGATGCACTAGATTAGAGGCACTAGGTTAGAGCCGCCGATAAATATCACACTAGATTAGGGGAATTTTGCTACTCGGCATATCTAAAATTTTTCGGTTGCCCCAGCCGATGCCAGCATTAAACTTCTTTTAATAGATAGTAGAAGAAGTGATGGGGTGTATTAGTGTTGATATTTTGGTGTTCCTAATTTTTTATCATCGTGTATGTCTAACACGTCCTTCATGGAAGCTTAGTAGCAAAATGAAAAGTTGAACAACGATCCACTGCTTGATCACTATAAATTTCAGACAATAATCTGAAGTTTGCCCCAAAACTTTTATTTTAAAGTCTCATCTTTTATTTTCTAAAGATCAGACTTTACTTTTTCTCTGCCTACAGACTCCATTTTAAACTCCATTTGAGATTTATTTTACTATGTACCCGTTAGGCTGACAATAATTTATTTTAAACTTTCTTCTGAGTTATTTTACTTAAAAAGACGAGACTGTAAGTAATTTGACCACCTTTATGGGTCCAACAGTTAGATTATGGTGGATTAGTACATCCATTTGGCAAGAGCTTAGGATCTAAAATATTGTGCAAACGTCTGCCGTATTACAAAAGGCCTCCACATGGAACATCTGTGCATGTCCGTAGAAATATGAAAAGTTACGCATTCGTGTTATATCTGCATTTGCGAAGTAAATTCATTATAATAGTGACAGGTGTGTTTTCTTTTTGCAACATTAGTTTTGATTCGCCATGTATTTGAAAAACAACTCAAAATTAAACAGCTAGATTGAAGAGTTCGGCTGGTAGGCAGATGGAATATGTGCTCGACGGAGCGTTCATACAGCCCAGCGTGAAATACTAGATTTATTAGCAATAGATTACGTATGTCCAGAATTATCGTAACGATTCAAAAGGTGGTTTCGAGAATTTTCAATGATGCGCAGGTACTGATTACTAAAAAATTCTAGCAGATTCCGTTCGATGCCACGCCGAAATATTGTATCAGGCATCCGTTATGGCAGATACTGATTATTTAAACACTACTGAAATTGCAATCATGTTTTTTTTTGGGGCAGGGGGGTGAATTATACTGGGCATCAGTAAAAAGTAGTTATTCCAAAGTTTTTGGAAAACATGTTTAATTATTTCTTAGGTTAGGATCCGAAGCTAGCTTAGAATGATCTGAGTATGTTGATCCTTATATTAATTGTGTGGAGGAACAAAATTACATTTTAAGCAAAAGCCTAAACAAGTTAATATATGTCTAAACAAGTTGTAGAGACATTAGGTTATTTGGAAGCATGACATGTGAAAAATGAGCAATGCTCTCTCCGGGATTCCAACCTGGGACTTCTCGAGCACGCGCCGAGTATGCTGGCCATTACACCACGAAGGCATGCTAAGAAGGCGGGAGAAATACCTTAAAGTCTTAAATAAATATTCTTCGAATAACGGTTTCTGTGCTGTGTGCATTGGAATGTATCATTTAATTTATCCTTTCTAAAAGACTGCTCATGAGTTAAAAAAAGACTCTCAATTTTCTTAATAATAATGATTTGTAATTTACTCAAAGAGCATTTTTTATGCAATTGTATACCAATGAATATTCTCGATTCATTTTACTTCCAGTAAAATAAAACAACAATGATTATAAACGGAGAGGTATAAAAGAAATCAAAAGAAAATATTTGTTTCTCAACCTGATGATAAAACGGTCAGTTGCCCAGTATAAGAGTTACAAATTTTTATTTTCTTGGGACTTATCGTTTCTGAACACAAAACAGTACATATAAAATGTATTTATTCATATTTATATGTAATCATGTTAATCATATATTCAGTAATTGACTTCAAAAGTTTCTTTACATTCAAAAGTCTCATTATTTTGAAACGATATAAATTTGGACTTGCGGCTCTCGAACTTTATTAAAATCTATCATGCGGCTCCATCGTCAACAATCCTTGTTATATAACATTATCTGCATCTGTGGGGGAAAATTTTTGAAGTTAAAATTCATAACATCCGATAAATAATATCCGAATATTGTCTTACCGACTTATCAGTGAGATCAATGGAAAATAATATTACGAATTATTTACACTTACATGATCTAATTAAGTATTTTATGGATGTTATAATTAGAATTATAAAATAAACTAGGAGGACGGTTTACAACTGATTGATGTACCTCAAATAGGAATATACTATTCTGTTGTGGTTATTGCTTAGAGGCTTTCTTGGCAACGTTATCTCGTTTGTATATTATTCAAAACTTTCTCATTTCTATATTCTAAATTCTGTAAATAGCATTTACAAAATTGTTTTCGCCGTATTGTATAGATCTAACTTGGTAATCTGAGGTATCTGGTGATTTACATTACCCAAATACCGAGCACGTCGGATTGTCGCGATTTTATTGCATACGATAGTGTAGGCAAACGGTGACCCTCTTCATGACTTTTGCGAAATGAAAAGATTTCATTTGAAACACCTAAAAATTCAGGCTTCCGACAATTCAGAGTTTCCGAAGACTGAAAGAGGGTAAAAATTCAATGTCCCAAACTGCAAAGAACGACATTCATAAATAATTAAAATACCTTTGATTTATTCCCAGACGTCTGATCGCGGATGATTGGAAATTGCAGATCTCTTTTAAAACAAGATTTGTGAAATGTTTTACTGTACTTGTAATTTACTGAAAGAGCAAACTTTGAGAAAAACATTTAAACTTCATTATAAATTTGATGATTGTCAGTTTATGGAGTGAAGTTAACAGGGCGTTAAACGTGGTTTATTAGTACATCATATATTGAACTAACGACAAGAAGTGTTACTTGAAAGAAACCGCAAAATACAGGTGTTTCAAGTTACCAACGGTTCATCAACAGAAACGGATCCTAAGCAAAAGTTAGAGATTTTTATCTAGACAGACTTAAGCCTATCTTTTGTTTCTTTCACACAAATGGTATTAAAAACCTTTTACGAATGGTCAAAGTTGTCAATCAAGCGGTTCGTCTTTGATGATATGAACTGTAGATTTCTTTTGAAAGACCTTTAGAATCTCTGCAAGGGAGAAGGCACAAATTCTTACAAACAAACGGCTTCGTCCTTCATTTGTCCTCAAGGTTGCAACTACAACTCTTATCGCTATCAACATCTGAACATGAAGGAGTCATCAGAACAAAGCTACTCCAGTCAGCCGCCTGTGGAAAGAAATTTTTAGGTACCGCGAATATTTTAGTAATCTAAGTAGGAAGGTAGGTAGGATCTTACTGGAATTTCTTTTGGTATTGTTTGCCTTTGCAATAACTAACTAACATGATCTTCATCGTAAAACTAGCACTTCGGTTTTTCTTTGTGCTTCTGAGGGCGAAAGGCACTTCTATGCTCTTGTTCATACTTGTAGCGCCTTTCTTTATTAAAGCAGGAGTGTTGACTATGCCTATACTCTTGTTTCAGCTCCTTTTTGGGAGTATATTTTTCATAAACATATTATTGAGGCTAGAAATTGCATTTCTTTTGAGTTCACGAAAGTAGAGGGAAAGCTTTTCAAAATTATTTTTACCGGATTTTCCTAACTGACGTACTTTTAGAATTGGAAATTTTCTTCTTAAGTCGTTGAGTATAGTGTCTTCGGATGTTGAGTTAGGGAGGTTTTTAATGAGAGCTCTGACTTTTCTTTTTAAATTACTTGGACATGAATGAAAGGGAATTTTTCTCTCTTGTAGATTTTTTATCATGTTAGGGTAATCCTTGGCATTCTTCACGTGAACGAAAATTTTGCTTCATGTTAGCTTATAAGGTTGTAGGTATTTTCTCCCTCTTTTCAGGAACCCTTCGTGGTGTAACGGTTAGCACAATCGACGCATATTTCAGAGATCCAGGTTCGAGTCTCGGCGAGGGCATTGTTCATTTTTCATGCCTCCTGCTTCAAAATAATCTAATGACTCTACGAGCTTCATGGAGACTGTTGCAGATTTCAGTAAATAATGTGCCGATATCTATCCAGTCAATATTATCTTGTACGAAAACGACAGCGGGAATTTTCTCTTCATTTTTTGCAGTGTTTTTCGAAGTTCCTTCCGATTCGCTTTCATCTGAGAAACTCTTGCTCTGAAGGATTTCATCAACTATGTTTTCTGTACTTTTATTTTTGATGCATTTCCTGGTGGTAATCCATTTATCTTTGTGATTTTCATTAGATGTTTAACGAGTTTACTGTTACCCTCAACTTCTTGTCGTTGGTTCAATACCTTGTGAAAGATTAGGGAAAAGCTTTCTGTGTTCTTCTGAAATTTCAAAATAATCTTTCCAGTTTCTGTCGTAGCGATATCGAATGATTTTTCGCAATTTATTACAGCAATTTGTTTCGAATTGTGGCATTTTCTACGATCTGTGTGACTATCCATTATTTTATCTGGTTTATTTGAATTCTTTTAAGGGGATTTATGTGACGTTTGGGATGTTTTCATCTTTTTAGCAAATGAACGATTAAAAGATTTAATTTGTTCTGCTCATTTCATAGCCTCGAGAAATGGATTTGTGAAGTCCATGTTTATTTATCGGGAGATATTTAGTAGAGCAATCTGAAACAGCGTCATCATCCATAAAATCATCGGCTGCTATGTATGCCAGGTGAAATTCCCCTTATCGGGAGGTTGCTTGGCCATATCGAGGAACGGGCAAAAAAATAATACTTACGAGACAGTCAAGATGTGCGAGTTGCGCAGAGACGCTAACCTTTGTTTTTGATGGTGATAATTTTGAACAGTTCCTATATATATATATTGCACGAGAAAAATACGTGTAATTTACGAATGGCCTTTCGTCTAAAAAACGTTTCGTTTAACGTCAAAATATCATGAAAAGCTCCAGGAAAAAATAGTAGATATTTACGCATATTTTTACGTAAAATTTAGGTATATATATATATGCGAAAGACTGCGGTTCATTGGTAACTTCTACGTATAATATACATAAATTTCAGGGATTTACGTATATTTTTACTAAAAATTTACCTATATTTATCGCATATACGTAAATTTCCCCAGTTTTTTTGCTTCACACATGCGAATATACTTAGTAAACATTTACGTAAATCTTCCCGACTTTTTACTGAACATAAACGTTATATATTTGATAGATATTTACGTATATTTTTACGTAAGTATACGTAAGTTTTACGTAAAATTTAGGTATATTTGTACGAAAGATTAAGGTTCATTCGTAACTTATAATATACGTAAATTTTCAGGGATTTACGTATATTTTTACTAAAAATTTACCTATATTTATCGCATATACGTAAATTTCCCCAGTTTTTTTGCTTCACACATGCGAATATACTTAGTAAACATTTACGTAAATCTTCCCGACTTTTTACTGAACATAAACGTTATATATTTGATAGAAATTTACGTAGTCATTTACGTAGGTCTTCCGTTTATTTTACGGTATAAAAACGTATATATTTGATAGAAAATTACCTAAATCTTCCCTATTTTTTCTTTACATATGCGAATGATTTTGGTAAAAATTTAGGTTCATCAACTTTTGTCATCAACTTTCGTTTACATTCTTGATAGAAAATTTGTATAAATCTTCAATTACATTTTACTGCATTTATGCGTGCATTTTTCGTAAAATGTACATATTTTAATCTTGTAATTTTTATATAAATCTATGCAAACATTTTTCTGCACGTTATGGTTAAAAGTGAAAATACGATTTTTATATCAATTTTTTACATATCCGCCTTTTAGGCATGCACGGCAAAATGGAATATATATGTAAGTGGAAAATTTAAATGCACTAATAAATGCAAAAAGAAAAAATTCTATTTAAAAATTACGTTACACTTAAAGGCTAAAAAATCGCGTTTAATATTTCATATTTCATTTCAAAGTGAATATTTTTATATGCAATAAATTTCGCAAATGCAAAATATGCAATAAATTTTGTAAACTTGAATTCTATGTTGTGAATCAATTAATGCTACCGTTCATTTACCTGGCATAAGAAAATGTCCTTTGGAAAAACAGATAAATTATTTAAAGTGTTATTTAGCAAAACTGACTTTAGTAAATAACTGCAGCATACAGTTATTTACTAAACTATAATACAGATAATTACCGAATTCATTAAAGGATTGTACCGCAGAACAAAACATCATACAGTTAGATTATTTTAATATGCTAAATCTTAAAATTTTTTAATATAGACCAGGAGGGATGTTGTAAAAACTTATCTTTTCCAATAGTTATGAAGTTTTTTTTTTTTTTTTACTTACTTTCCTTGTATAATACATATATATATATATATATATATATATATTTTGTTAAAACTTTGTCTATCAAGAACATGTGAAAGAAAGTATTATTAATTAGAACCTGCAAGTTAATCGAGTAACTTCGGTTTTAAAAACTTTCGGCATATAGTTACAGACATAATTGTGATATGTAAAAATTGTACATTTATCAGCCAATCTTGCAATACGTTGTTATCTATTATTGTTATCTTTCTCAGTTTTAAGTCTTATAAATATATTAGTCAGTGCCTAAAGTTCACCTGTAGAGGTGAATTTTTAGCACTGACTCTTTAAGAAATTTTGGAGAAAAATGAAGAAACTACCTGATTTGTTTCGAAGTGGTCATGAAAAGTTTGTAAGCAAACATGATTGTTAAGTTTTACCTCATCTGTCATAAAATCTACACATCACGATTCCAGAGTCTAAATACGTCTCTAGTTTAAAAAAGCGTACGCGTATGTTTTCCCTCCCTTAAAGAGGTCTCTTCAGAGATTGCCCAAATCATTAGAAGACTGGAAAAAAAGTATGTTAAAAGAATAGTTAATTTTTTGAAATACTAAATCGTGGTTATTGAGAAGCGAGGAAACCAGAAAAGGAGCAAGAAGAAACTCCCCGAAATAAAATAAAACTTAAGAACAAACGGATAAACGAGTCATTTTTAGAAGTTTTTATTTAGACTCTTATCACATCTCCGGTGCATGGAAGATCTTCATGACGCATGGATTTTAAATTTCTAACTAATGAAAGAGCGCCATTGAATAAGTAGTTTCTATTTTAAAATGCTCCAAATATTTAAAATTTTATATCAAACAGTAGCCGAGTTATGGACGTCACGGAAAACTCTTAAAAGGAAATCAAAGATGCTATTGCAGTGCGTGTGGGGAGAAGATTGTAAGGAAAAGAAAAAAACTTCTTTATTTTATAAGATCACAGTATATTTTATTGTAATTATAACTTTAAGGTGCCTGGGAAACATAATATTTATATCATTCCCTTTATCGCAATGACAGGGAAAAGAAATTGCTATAACTCGAAGCGTGTACATTTCGCATTAAAGTAAAATATTCGGAACGTGTCAAGATTTCAGAATGACTGACTGATGCATAAACCATTTTTAATTGTTCCCATCTATCTTAAGACACAATAAGAACGAATAACAACTAACGGTTTTAAACCAAATAAACGAAGTTTATTTTTCAAATAGGAATAAATCTAAAAGAGATACTATCTATGTACTTTGCCTGCTATTGTTAACAAAAACAGAATAAATTCAATTTATTTTGTTTATGACAAATTGGAAGCAAAATACAGATAACTTATTTTTCCGCATCAGGGTAAACAGATGCGGAAGAGATACTATCTACGTCCTTGGTGTACCAAACTGTAGGTTGCGAACGATTTCCTGAGTAATAAACCTAAAAATATCCAATTGAATTCACGCCTATATTTTGAATTATAATGTCAAAGTGATATAGTAAGCAATTAGTGATGTAGCAAAAAGATTTTATGAAAACATCCACCTAATTAAAAAAATGTTTATAATATCTGTTAACAGATAGGTAGAACGATAAAGCTGTTCGTAGATAATGGAATGTTTTCTTTCAGAACTGAGATTCAAAAGTTCTATTTTCGCGAATTTTTTATTAGCGGGCGCAACAGAAATTCTGGTATGTGTCATTCTTTTAGCCCTCAGTTTCTTTTATCCGCGATGCGCTAAGATATTCTGATGGAAAAAAAAAAAAAAATTCACCTCAAAATTAATTTAAAATAGGCTATGGTGGTAGTTCTCAAACTTGCTTGACCCACGAAGCCCTTTCATCATTGCTAGACGATCATTTCCTCGCCCTTCTTTCCCAAACTCGAGAAATACGTATGCATTTATTTAAATTTAGATTATTTTTAACGTGTTTTATAAATTAAAGAAGAAGAAAATATTGAAAATGTTGATAAATACCATAACTTGAATAAAAGTTGTTGTTTTTGTTATTTATCTCACTTGTCTGATAGTAACATCTGAGCAACCCACGAAATTCATTCTGCAAGGAGTGCAAGACTGTGCTTTGAATGTGCAGAACTACGCGTGGCAAGAGCCTTGAGCACTACACAGGTGACAGTACGATTTTGCTCATTTCCGACCCCAGTTTTGATAGGTAGCACCACGGGGGGGGGTGCGGGTCCGACGGTT